>NW_004624872.1:1028881-1340216 GCF_000247695.1 Heterocephalus glaber
CCCCGGCCGCCGCCGCCGCGCGCTGAGGAGGAGGGCGACTGCGGCGCTTCCTCTTCCCGGCGCCTGCCCGGCGGGGGGGCGGCTCGCGATTGGCTGCGCGCGCGCGGACGCCGCGTCGCTCCTCCCGGTCCGAGGCCGCCGGGCGGGCCTGCGAGCGCGGGCGCAGGTCGGGTCGGTTCCCTCCTCAGTTTCGGGATCGGGGTCGAGGTCCCCTATTGGGGCGGGGATCAAGGTCGGGGTCCCCTCTTCGGGGCGGGGATCAGGGTCGAAGTCCCTTCCTCAGGGTCAGGGTCCCCTTCTCGGGCGGAGATCGTTTTGGGTCCCCTTCTCTGGGCAGGGTATCGAGGGTGGAGTCCTTCCCTGGGGTGCAGGGTTCGAGGACCCTCCTGCGGAAGATCTCCCTTGGCGGGAGTCGGGGGTCCACCCCTCAGGGGGTAGGCGGCTGGGGGTCCCCGTAGGAGCGGGAGTCGGGGTCTCCCTCTTCCGGGTGCGGCTTTGCTGTCAGGGTCCGGGATCTGGGCAGGACGGGGTGCGGTGAGCCAGATGGCGGGTCGGGAATGTTCGTTCGCAGGATTTTTTCTTGCACTTTCCTGGGTTGTGCGGAGTAAATGCTTACTATGTGCTTTGAGTATTCGCCTGTGTTCTCCACACCGTTTCCCTTCCTTGCCAAGCTGGAAGTCGCCTGGAGGGGGAAGATGATGAGGGTGAGGGACGGAGCAGAAGGCCACGTGCTGCCTCGCTGACTGGGTCTTAACGGCGAAGCCTGGTAACACGGGCTGCTTTGCTGTGAACCTTTTCAAAAGTTAAGTTTTTAATCCTAAATAGTGCTTCTATACACTGTAGAAATTCAACAGCAGTAGGTTTTGGGAGAAACATTAAAAATTGTACTGGATTTGTAAAAAATACTAAACAGCAGCTAAGATGATTAGAATTTTCTGTGAATGAAGACTCTTAAACTTTATTTTCCTGAGGTGCAGGATCAGTGTCCCAGATGGTAACAGGTGAGCCACATCATCAGCCTTTTTTTATTTTTGAGACACTCCCTAAGTGGCCCAAGCTAGGCTCGAACTTGAAATTCTCCTGCCTTAGAGTGGCTTTATAACCGGTGGTAGGGTTGACAGTCACACAAGGCACACCGCTCATTTGTGCCAGCCATACTTTCTTCTCTGGGTTTCTGTTAATCAGCACCTACAGGTGCATTGACAGAACGTTCACCATTGCTTTACCAGCTTTTAAAAGCAAGGTGCAGTCGGGCACTTCTGGGACACAGCTGCAGGTGGAGTGAGCCTGGGAGCTCTGATGGGAGATACAGTGCGCCCAGGCCTGAACCCCATCTGCACATGTGAGCAACAGAATGAAACAAAATGACTCCTGTGGCTTCATCTCTTGAGATGCAGTTTACATTAGTATTTTTTGAGCTCTGGAGAGCTCAGATCTCACGCCAGGAGATTGTTGATCCCCAGGGATAATGTTGTCTGGAGTGACAGAATTCGACAGAGCCACCCTTGGGTGCAGTATCAGGGAGCCCTGGGTGGAGCTCTGCTTTGTCCCCATGGGCCCTCACTGTCCCTGTCCCTGTGCACAGTGGCTGAGTGCTTCTGGCGGCAGCGCAGGACAACCACAAATGCTCACATTGTACTGGTGCTTGCAGAGAAACCGGCAAGGTGCAATGGCTTCACTGCCCATGTGGCTTTCACAGTGCTTCACAGACTGCCCTGTGAGGAAGCACTGACCTGTCTAGGAGCTGCCACCAGGAACTGGATTGTGTACTTTTGTACCCAGCACAGAGTGGATATGCTTTTTTGCCATTCAGGGTTATTTTATATCTACATTGTGTTGATTCAATGGAAATCAAACTCTAAACAATAGTTGCAGATGCACTGAAATTTCCAAATTAGTATCAAGCTGACATTTTACCTTTTTGGGAGGAAGGGACGTCCAGGGGTGGGGTTCATGCTCATGCTAAAGTGCACTACCCCTGAGCAACGGTCCCAGCCCAAAGATTTCACTAGGAATGGTCCTGTTTCTGGAGATGTAATTACAGTTGAGGTGGGGAATATGGCTCAGCAGCACTTGCCTCATATGTACAGGCCTTGGGTTTGAGTCCCAGCACCACAACCCATTAGTTGGCCTTGGGGTATCCCCCTGCTATAACGCAGAGCAGTTGCTGATGCCTCAGACTGAGAACACAATAATCACCTTTGGAAGTACCTAGCATGGCTTTGTACCAATTTCTCTGTAGTAGTTTCTGCTCTGTTACTGTACGTAGTAATTACTTGGCCAGCAACTGTTTGTATTACTTGTATAATTGTGATACGCTCTATGAAATAAACTTGAAAGCCTCTGGTATTGGCTCAGGCATGGTTTCTGAGTGCCAGGCTAGGCACTCCTCACACGGTTAGCCTGCTTAATCTCACCGTAATTGTCGGGAGTGGATGCTCTTATCCCGTTTCTGCAGCTGAAGAGGCAGGCTTAACCAGGGAGGGTGACTTCTCCAAGACCCCCTGGCTCACATTTGTAAACCACAATTTCTGCCCTCAAGGACTCTTACTACCCACCTTGTGCTTCTGTCACTGTTGGCCTCTGGTACAGACTCATCAGGTTACTCAGGAGGCAGAACGCCATATCCATGGGGACACAGGAAGAGTGTTTCCGGGCCTCCTGATCATTGTTCAGAGATGGGCACCAGTGGTTCCATGGTGGACTCTGTTAGAGCTGCAGCTCTTGCTCTTTGTAGGAGACTGGGTCCTGAAAATATGAAAGATAGTCAGGTGATGGTCTCAGAAAAACCACCTGCTCCCACTCGTCATTTGAGAGTGCTTGTCCCAGAGGACATCTGCTTTCTGTGTCATATCACCCTCTCGGGAGGGCTGGTGGGGAGGAGCCCCCTGTGAGTGTATGTGCTTTGGAGAGCCATCCCTCCTGCACCCCGGTCCCCAGCTTTTGTGTTTCTCCAGAGAGTAAACCTGCTTCCTGTGCAGATGCAGGGAAAGTGGGACTCAGACCTTGTACCTCCTCTCCAAGCTATGTCCCGCTTGTGTGGCCCTTGCATGTCCCTCTGCAGTTGGTGTCTGCATAGTGCCATCTTCCAAAATTTGGCTGAGATTTTTCTGGACCCAGTGCCTCTTGAGCTGCCTTATTCTTTGGGTTGCATGTTTTTAATTTGCCTACTGTCCTCAGGGTGCTGTGTAACTGACCCCAACTCAGTGGCCTAAAAACAGTCATTGTTTGCAGCCACAGTGGACCTAGAGCTGGGTCACCTGAAAGGCTGGCCTGACGGCCCCAGTGGGAACACAGTGTGGACTGGGCTTTGTCACAGTGTGGCAGGTGCCTTCCAAGAGTGAGTGTCACAAGAAAGCAAAGTGGCATTTTTAAGACATCCCCAACAGTTACCCAGAGCTACTTCATCCGTTTCTGCTTAGGAGGCCATCACCAAGGTCTCTGGGCTTGAGGAAATGAATACCATGCTCTGAGAAGGGGAGTTTAGTGGTCCTGAGCAACCTGGCCCTACTACAGCTTTTGTTTCCACCTTTGCTCGCTGGTTGTCTGCTACTGCACTCTGCTCTTCCCTGCTACCAGGGACGAGCCCCCCCCCCCCTTCCCCGCTCCTGTCTCAGGCAGCCCCATCCACCCAGCTGTTCCCAAGTAGCTGAGGCACAGTCACCTCCCTGTAATCCCTTGTCCCCGAGTGGGTGTGCTCTGACCCTCTGTAACCAGCATCTAGTTCTTAGAGCTGGGCCACACCTGGCATTGTGACAGAATGGCGTCACAGAGTCCAGGCCCCCTTTGCCTACCCACAGCCTCGAGCGTGACACCCAGCCCCTTCCTCACCTTCCAGGGGTGCCTGGGCATTTGCAGCCCCAGGAGACAGTTTCCATCATGCCCCCTGACCATCTGGAGTAAGTATCAGTGCATCTCAGGTTGCCTGACTCGTCCGTGGAGTCTGTTACCACCTAGGCAATCCAAGTTGCTCTGAGCATTTATAGTCAGGCAAGTGTGGGAGTCCATTTCCAGAACACCTGAAAATAAGCCTTCCACAGATGGTGATGTGGCTGGGTTTCTGAGAGGCCCAGGCCCTGCAGGCATCTGTCCTGAGGCCTCATCTGGCTGTGGGGCTGGGGGGAGGGTGTGGAGGGAGCATATGGACAGGGCCTGCAGCTGGCTGTCAGCTCCATGGGGATTCCACCCTACCCCAGGAAGAGAGACCTCATGGAGAAATCAAGTAACAAGTGCTGGCAAGGCTGCAGGGAGAAGAAACCCTTTTGCATTGTTGAGAGTGTAAACTATGAAGCCACTATGGAAATCAGTGTGGAGGGTCCTCAAAAAGCTAGAAGTAGAAATATCATTCAAGCCAGCTATTCTCCTTCTAGGCATATTCTCAAAAGAGTTAAGGATGTTACTGTGATCCCATGCATACCCATGTTTATAGCAGTACAATTCATAATAGCTAAATCTTGCAAGTGACCTATATGTCGATCAGGAGATGAGTGGATAAAGCAAATGGGTTATTAATAACCAATGGAGTACTACTGTGCTGTAAAGAAGGAGAAACAAGTCATCTGTAGAAAAATGGATGTACATTGGGACTGTAATGCCAAGGAAGTAAATCAGACACACAAGCTTAAATATCACATGGTTTCTCACATGAGAAACCCCAAGTATGAATAATTTAAAGAGCAAAATAAAAGATAATAGGAAACAGATAGATCTTTTGCAAATGGGAAGGGGAGCAAGAAATAAGGGCAAGGAGAGGAGGGGAAGAAAAAAAAGGTGTGTTATGTACATGTATTAGCTCCCCACAATGGTGTAATCATTATGTATTGCAAACGGTACTAATAAAATTAAAAGGCCCTCAGGGCAGCAAGGCATGGTATCGCATACCTGTAATCCTAGTACTTGGGAGGCTGGGGCAGCCAGAATTGGAGGCCAGCCTGGGCTACAAAGTGAGACCCTGCCTCAAAAATACAAACCCCTCAGGGTTCCTGGCTGAACCCTGAACTGGTCACCTTAACTGATGTAGACAACAGCCTTCAAGGCTTCCAGTGCTACTGATAGGTTAAGTTTGCCTGTTTATTCAGTGATAGGGATGGGACCAAGGCCTCCTGCATGCTAAGCAAGCACTCTACCACTATGGCAAGTGTGACATGGTGAGTGTGACATTATGGTTACAGTGAAAGGCAACAGTCATTTTTCACCTTGGCCCACAAAATGTTTAGCAATAAACATTTTTCCGAGGTGTAGTAGTGCGCACTTGTAATCTCAGCATTCAGAAGGCTGAGGCAGGAGGATCATGGTGAGGTCAAGGCCAACCTGGAACATATAGTGAAACCATGTCTCAAAAAGTCTTACTTAATTTTTGGTACTGGAGATGTAACCAAGAGTCTCATGCATGCTAAACGCACTTCTACCATTGAGCTGCATCCTCAGACCTTGAAGAAAATGGTCCAAAGATTTGGTTGGGAATTTGCACTGCAGGTGTCTGGAAACTGCTGCAGCCTTCAGGAGCATGAAGAAGCCCACTGGGAGGCAGGTGCAGTGTGGGCTTTGATGTTCGCTGGTCCTGACTGTGCCAGTAGCTGCCGTGTGACCCCCAGGAAAGTGACCTGATGTTTCTGACCTTTTTTCTCATCTGCAGAATGGGGAGAGCAACAGAACTCACCTCAGCAGGTCTCTGGGGAAAACTCAGTGAAAATCAAGGCTCAGGCCCATAAGGCATCCTTGCTGCTGGCCACAGAAAGGCTCTGCTAAGAATCCTGAGAGTTGGTGCTGTTCAGCTGTGGTTTAACAATGTTTTTTGATTAGGAGCTTAAAAGATCACTAATATCAAGTCAGTCTCCTCACATCACTTCCTGTAACAACAAATACAAGGGGTGATCAAAAGATACAGTGAATATTTAAAAAATTATTACAGCTGTTTAAAAATTATTATAGTAGAAGACATGTTGCCATTGATCTTGCTCAAAACACTCCCCCTCGCTTCCAACACACTTATCCCAGCATTCTTGCCACTTTCTACAGAAGTTCTGGAAGTCCTCTTTCATGAGTGTCTATCAGTTGTGTTAAAAAATATGGTAAATGCTGCTGCCAAGTGCTATCCAACCATAAAGCAGGTTGGTAAAAACATGATGTTGTGTCCGCAGCGTCTTATTTACTGGATCTGGCACTGTCCAACTCCTGGCTCTTCTCCAAAGTCAAAATTACCATGAAAGGTAAACATTTTAATTGATTTAGGACATCAAGGCAGCCAAGACAGTACAACTACAGACATTCAGGAAAGAGGACTTAAGAGCTGCTTCAGAAAGTGCCAAGAACCATGGGCTAAGTGTGTTCACAGCAATGGGAAGGATTTGGAGGGAATTCATGGCAATGTGTAATATTTTTGAAATTTAAACATTTGCCATAGTTTTTTTTTTTTTTTTGGTACCAGGGATCGAACTTGGGTCCTTGCACTTGCAGGGCAGGCAGTGGCACCACTGAGCTAAATCCCCAGCCCTTGCCATAGTTTTTAATCACATCTCGTCTATAAAATAGATGGCCAAATAATTGCCCTGATGTATTCTGTCACAGATTATCCCAACTCCCTGGCAAGGCACAGACCTGGGATCTCACCAGCCCAAACTGCAGTCTTTTTCCAGAAGTTTTGAGGTGTGTACGGTGCCACTAGGTGAGCCCCCAGCCCTGGTGACTGGCTTAGCTTTCCATCGCTGTAAGGAAATGCAAGAAAGCACTGACTTTTTTTTTTTTTTTTGGTACCAGGGATCGAACTTGGGACCTTGCCTTTGTGAGACAGGTGGTAGAACCACTGAGCTAAATGCCTGGCCCAAGAAAGCATTGACTTATAAAGAGAAGAGCTTACTCCCTTCTGATGCTCTGGTCCCATATCGGGAGGCCCAGCTGGATGGCAGTGGAGCAGACTGCTCCCCACATGAGCCAGGAAGTCAGAGCCAGCAAGAGCCGGGTCCCACAGTCCCCTCCAGGACACACCAGTGACCCTGAAAGTGCCATCACCTCCTGAAAGCACAGTCCTGGGGACCAGGCTTCAGCACTCAGACCTGTGGGGACCCTACTGCAGTTGGCTAAGAGGGCTCAGGCCTGTGCAGGAGTTGCTGTCCTCAGTGGCTGTGCAGGGGCAGCAGCGGCCGAGTGTGGCCTCCTGTAGCCCACCCTGAGGCAGTGGGTCAGAAAGACCCCAGGAGTCTGCTCCTCAGCCAGGCTCGCCCTGCCTCGAACTTCCTGCTTTGAGCTGATTTCCTGATTATTTCCTGTGCTTTCTGTGAACAGAGGTCTCAGCATGGGCACATCTGTGCCCCGTACCAACTAGGCCTGTGTAGGAGCTCAGGTCTCCATGATCACAGAGGCCACAGGGACAGGTGAATCGCTGAGAATGCCCTCCAATGCAGCAGAAAACACCACAGCCAGGACTGGTTTTGCCACCCTGGCTCAGCCTCAGGAGCCTTGGTGACCACATGGGCCTCTGTGTTCAGTGAAAGCATTGACGCTGTCAAACAAGTGAAGGGTTGGAACCAGGTGTGGTGGCACATGCTTATAATTCCAGCACTTCGGAGGCTGAGGTAGGAGGATCCTACTGAGTTTGAGGCCAGCCTGGGCTACAGAGTGAGACCCTGTCTCAAAAATAAAAAACCAAACAGAAACAAAACAAAACAACACACCACAAAGGAAAAGAGACGATGAACAGAGGCCTTCAGCCTGCAGAGCCATTTCCCGGGATGAAGAGGAAGGTCCTGTCCTTCCATCCTATCAGAGAGTGGGGCCCATGGGCTGTGAGGATGCCATGCCCTCCCAGGGGTCACAGGTTTAGGACCACAGCTGCATGTTCAGTCTGTGTCCTCCCTCACTCCAGGAGGAAGGGACAGAGGACGGAGCTCTGGGGCCACAGTGGGCGGCACCTCTTTTGCTGGGGGTGCTACAGGCTGCTTGTGCCTGGGATGAGGTAAGCAGCCATCCCTCCAGTAGGGCACCCTGCAGATGACTGTGCCTCAGACCAGCTCAGGGGCTTCTCCCTGCTGCTCCAGGTGGGCTGTAAAGTCAGAGGGAATGTGGATGTGTGTGACTGAGGAGCCAGGTGTCCCCAAAAGGATGGCCCCAACCTGTTGCCGGGCGCCTAGGAGGGTCCTTGTGGCTGCATGGGCTCCCTGTAGGAGACCATCAATAGGTCCATCAGTGTAAACATTCCCTCTTTGCAGAGCGTTGGAAACAGGTGTTAGGAGGTAAAAGGAGGCACGGGTGTGGCTGGGCCAGAGCATTCGCCCCACATACATAAGCACTGGGTTCTGTCCCCAGTGCTGCCCCGTCCCACAAAAACATGCAGTAAAGACTATCTGGAGCTAGGCACTGACAAGGGCCAGGGGTGGATACTCCTGTTACCTGTCACAGCAGTCCCCTTATTGGGGGACACATCCCAGGACCCCAGGGAATGCCTGATGCTATGAACAGCACTGAAGCCTGTACAGACTGGGTTTTCCCTATATGTACAAGTTTAATTTAGAGATTAGGCTCACGAAGAGATTAGTAACAACGATGATAAGTGGGACAATTATAACAAAATACTGTAACAGTCAGGCAGGGAGGTGCACACCTATAATCCCAGCACTCTGGAGGCTGAAGTGGAAGGATCACTGCCAGCCTGAACTACATATCAAGACCCCGTCTCAGAAAAATTCTCCAACCCCCCAAACCCCAAACCAATATATTATAATAAATACTATTTAAAACGTATGAGTTGTTTATTTGTGGAATTTTCCACTTAATATTTTCAGACCACAGTTGACCCTGCATGGCTAAAACTGCAGGAGACGAAGCTGCAGATGGGGCCACTGACTGGGAGTGAGGTGATTCCAACGGAAATGAGCCCTCAGGCATTAACAGAAGATCTGTCTGCTCCCTGCTTTGAATCAGGACATGTTTAATGTAAACGTTTTAAAAGAACTGCAAACTAGAAAAAAACATTTCCCTGGAGATATTGAATGTAAATAAGTAGTCCTCAGATAGTGGTGCTTTACAATGTCTGCAGCGAGAGGCTGCCTGTGGCCACATTCCTGCCGGGGATGCTGCCCTGGCCATCGGTGCCCTCAGAACCCAACAGCAACATTGGCAGGGACCCAGCCCCAGGGCGTAGCGTCTCTTCTTCCAGCCACTACTGTTCACCTTCTGAAGTCCCATCTTCTCTCCTTTTTTCACTTCTTTTGGGAAATAGTGTATCTGCAGAAGGACAGGTTCGTAAACTCGCATTGCCCATGAAAGTGGCAGGCGCAGAAAGGCACGCAATAAATTAGAGCTGATGCCATCTTCCGAGGAGGATGCCATGGAGAGACAGAGGGAGCCCCACCATGCTCAGCTGGAGGAAGATCCTCCTGCTTCATCCTTGCTGGATGGAGGACAGTGACCTGGGTGGCTTGGTGTCCCTGGGATGCAGTAAAGGCTTAGGAAACTTGGAACTGAAGGCTGCAGCTCAGCAGGACGATAAAGTGCTTCTGAGGACAGCAGCTGTCACTGCTGCCACTTACGTCACCTGAGGCCCAGTGGCCACCATGAAAGGTGATGAATCTACTTTGAGGACAAACCGGAAAAGCTGTTTCTACTGAAAGCCTGTGTTTCTACCTGAAGTTGCTACTGGTTTCCACATCTTCATGTTACTCCATTTTAGCTCACTTCTGGGTAAGAAAATAATTCACGATGGGCTGGGAAATATGACAACAGAAGCCAGGTCTGGCGATCCTCCTCCAGTCCCCGGCCATGCTCCAGGTGGGCTGGGATGAGGTGTGGCTCCTGGCAGGGTCACCTGTCTAGCCATGAACTTGCTTCAGTTCCACACTGGGCGACTGCTATAACACGCTGGCGTCCTCCATGGCCTCCATCCACCTGGAGACAGAGAACATCGGGTCATGGCTCTGCCGGGGACTCAGGTCACAGGGTGACGGTGACAGCCTGGAGGCCAGGGCCACCTTGTGTTCCTACCTGTTTCTCACACATGCTCTCTATGTTTAGCAGAAGACTAGGGACGTGGTGTGAATGGGGATTGGGTCAGCTCCCTCCTGCATGGATGAATCACTACAGTCGCTCTGCCCTTGTGACACTGAGGCAGGAAGTGGCTAAGGACAAGGCCGGAGAGCAGTGGGAAGGTGCCCTCACAGCCGTGTTCTGGGCTGGAGCCACTTTCTAAGGGCGCTCAGGTCTAAACACAATGAGAAGGCCACCAGTGGCTCGGCTCCTGCCCAGTGTACTTCTTCCGTCCTAGGCAACCCCGACCCCAATCACCATGTCTACAGCTTTGACCCCTGTGGGTTTGACCACTGTGACAATTCTTCCAAGGGGCAAAAAGGTCAAGAACTCCTCTGTCCCTGCAAGCGGCCGAGCCACGCCACTCACTGGTGGGAGTCTCACCCCAGACCAGCTCCTCAATCCCACTCCAAACCCCAAGGCTTCAAACCCAGCACCAAGTCACTGGGGCTGAGAGCCTTGCTCCTGGTCTGTGCCCGCCCTGTGAGGAGGAACTTCTGTTCTGTTTTTCAAACAAATCTTTGCTCTCACAGCTACTCTGGTGTCCCGCTCAATTCTTTGTTTAGGAGTCAAGAACCTGGACAAGAACCCAGCTGGAAACCCTATGGCTCCAGGACCTGGTGGCAGCGGCAGGGCAGCACTGTCCTCAGGGCAGTGAGGGGACTCGGGCCTTCCCCGTCCATACCTCTGGGCAGCACTGGCATCCTCAGCCTTGAAGCTGTAGAAAAGCGTTTTCTTGTGGTAAAGATGGAAGATGGGGCCTGGGTCGCTGCTGCCCTCCTCCCTCCCTGGCGCGATGGTGAAGCCCAGTAGGGGTATGCTCTCCATGGCCACTTTGTCCTGCAGGGCAGAGGGACACAAGCATCAAGCATGGCCCACTCACAGGGACAGCGCTGGCTGTGTTTTTGTCACCCAGCTCCTGCCAGGGTCAGCCCTTGGAAGGAGCAAAACTCCGCCCCCTCCCCCCACCAATACTGAAGAATGAACCCAGGGCCTTCGAACTGAGCTGCACACCGAGCTCTTTTTTATTTTTTGAGACAAAGTCTCACTAAGTTGCTGTTCCCTGGGGTGGACTTAAACTTGGGATCCTCCTGCCCCAGCCTCTCACGGGTTACAGGCGTGCACTACCAGGCCTGGCTTGAAACCTGACATTTTGAGGTCAGGCATTTGCATCTTCCTTATTTTGTTCAATCTGCACAACAATCCTAGAAGGTGCTGTCTCCTTCAGAAAAGGCAATGCCCCAAGATGACACAGCTAGAAAGCAGGAGCCAGATCTGGGGCTTTGGGGCAACTTCTAACATTTTTTCCGCTGAGTCTGTTCTCCAGTGACTCAGTTTCCCTAGTTTCTTCTGAGACCACACTTACTCCTCAGGCCTGATGTAAAGCCTTCCGTGGGCAGCCCCAGCTCCTGCTCTGTGAGCAGCTGTACTGATGAGATGCACCCAAGAATGCATACAGAGCTTGAAACAGCACTCGGTGGGAAAAGAAAGATTCTCATCCGTGAAGATATGTTATCTCATGTGCATGCATGGAAATGGAGAACACGTGTTCATGTAGCTTATAAAAACACAGGGTAAAGAGAAGTAATGAGCACGCCAGGACAGCTGTGGGATGAGAACAAAGGGGAGCAGGATGAGTGTTAAAATTCTGAAACAATTTTCAAAGATGGAAAGATCAGAAAAAAGCATTTGGGCCAGGGATTTAGCTCCGTGGTTTTGCTGCCTGCTGTGCAAGCGCAAGGACCCGAGTTTGATTCCCGGTACCAAAAAAAAAAAAGAAAAAACAAAAAAGCATTTGATGAAATTCAACATTCAGTCATGATGATGAGTCTCAGCCGACTTGGAGTCCGAGGGAACTTCCTTAATCTGGCTCAGGGTAGAAAGATAAATGCCCACGGTCAATGTCACACTGAAGAGCGAGCTGCTGAACTGCCCCTAAGATGGGAACATCAGGATGCACAGACCACAGTGCCGGAGGCCTAAGCCACTGCAGGGAGGCCAGAGAAAGAAACACAAAAGACCAGAAAGAAGCAGTAAAGCAGCCTGTGCTTGTGAAGAACATGTTTGACTACAAAACAACACTCCAACTAATGAATGTTAGCAAGGTCACGGGACGATCACCTTCCTATACACTAGTGGCAGACAGCTAGAAAATAAAACCAACTCCACTCACATAGTGTTCAGAATAAAAAACTTAGGAATAAAGTCAGCAGAAGCTAAGAACAGAAGTGTTGAGGTCTTTGGACGAGAAGATGCAAAATATCACAAGAGAAATGAAAGAACTGAAGGTGACCCCAGGTCCATGGTGGAGATTTGACACTGGCAGGACAACAGCTTGCTCCAAGTTGATCTCCAGGTGATCAACAACCTCAGTCATAATCAAAGAGAGCTTTGGAGGAGTAGAAACCAACAGGGCTGTAATGAAAACCGAAGACTTAGAGGGCCTGGAATAATCTTTAGAATGAAGTCGAAGGACATATGAACCCAACATAGAGACTCACCATGCAGCCCCAAGTGGAGGTCAAGGATAGACACAAAGGCAGAAGATACTGGGGGTCGAACCCTGGGCCTGGACACTGAGCCACACCCCCAGTCCTTTTTACTTTTTATTTTGAGACAGGGTCTTGGTAGGTTGCTCTTTTCCAGGCTGGAATCAAACTTGTGATCCTCCACCTCAGTCTCCCAGAGTGCTGGGATGACAGGCGTGCACCACTGTGCCCAGTGAAATCCGACTTTAAAAGCCAGCCTGTGTGGTCACCGCTGTGACCCCTGCTGCTCTGAGGGCATCCCCCCTTGCTTCCCTGCTTGCTGTGTCTGGCCAAACAGCTCAGATGGGGCTGGGGGAGGGGAGGCTGCGGCCAGGTCAGTGTGGGGGCTCAAGGGCCCAGGCAGGGAAGACTGAGGCACATGGAAGGCACC
This sequence comes from Heterocephalus glaber, assembly GCF_000247695.1. The sequence goes on from NW_004624872.1 coordinate 1,041,818, forward strand.
CCCCACCACGTGGCTGCCGCTCAGGATGGAGCTCCCAAGACACACTAGGGTGTTCTCACTCTTCCGAGTAGATGAGGACCTGGGAAGAAAGCCCCAGTTCAGTGCAGAAGCGCTTGAGGCTCCTGAATTCCACAGAGGCCTCTGCCAGCTGCCTCTCTGGGTCCCGTGACCCTGAGGGGCAGAGTGTGCTCCGAGACAAGCCCCCTGCAGAGGACCAGGTGACTTGGGTCCCATTTCAGGATGGACTCCACCCACAGAGGCCACTGCTGAGGGGCCAGAACACCCAGGGAGCCTGGGCCACTCTCCAGCCCCACCACCACCATGGCCCCACTTTAGCTCCTCCAGAGCGGTGGGTCTGAGGGCTCCCAGCTGCGTTTTAGAAGTGAAAGGAAGTTGTGTTATAAAGACACAAACTTCACTTCTCCTGAGAGTTACTGGTGTGGTCAGTCACCCTAGAGAAAGAAATGGACAAACCACACCCTGCACCGTGGCGCACACCTGTCATCCTAGCACAGGGGAGGCAGAGGCAGGAGGATTGCCACGCGTTCGAGGCCAGCCTAAACGACAGCACTGGGGACTCATTTGCCCCTTTGGAGATGGTGTGTGGGACCCGAGGGGCCGGGGCCTCGTGGGGAGGGGAGGCACAGCCCATACCTCTCTGGCCGTGTAGGTGTACAGCACTTTGCCTTTGATGGCGAACCACAGCCTCTTCCAGGGCCGCTTGCCCCGCTTGCACCGGCTGAGGTAGCCGCTGATGGCCAGGCCCTCGCCTGAGGCGGCCACCTGCAAAGGAAACCCAAGGTCAGGGCTTGTCCCCATTGCACGTCCCCATTGGGGCTTGGGGATGGGACTCGGGGACCCAGGAGCCCAGGACTGCGGGGCACCACAGGGAGTGGGTCATATTCAGGGTCCTGCACACCCACTCCCAAGTCACGGAACTGCACCCAAAGATGCTGATGTGTTCATTCACCCCCTCCACATCTCACAGGGGTCTGCTCACTGCTGGTTGTTTGGATTTTTTGAGACAGGGTCTTGCTGTGTAGTCTTGGCTGGCCTTGAACTCACTGTGTAGCCCAGGCTACCTCAAATTTTTGGTGATCCTCCTGCCTCAGCCTCCCAAGTGCTGGAACTAGGCATGAACCACCATACCCAGTAGCAAGAAAATTTCTTGAAGGATCTTGAGGGAAGCCGGAGAGGCACACATTTCACTTTCCATCATATACTCTTTGGTGCTTTAAAAATTTTTTTTTCCTACACCATGTATGTGTTATTTCTGAAATTTTCTTTCCTAGTGCTGGGGATGAACCCAGGCCTCTTGAATGCTAGGTGAGCTCTTGCCATGCAGCCGCAGATCTTTCTAAGATATTTAATCTTCGTGAGTTACGCTACTGGACAGCCCCTCCCCCATGTTAATCCTTCTTTCCCTGACATTTGTCCACACGCCTTGCCGTCTGCTCTGGATTGTATTCATGGGAACATGGAGCTGCTAACTGTGGGTTCTGGGCCAACGAGTCTTCATGTGAATGACTTACAGGAGACAGAACCTAGCCAGGTCTGCAGGGTGGCCGAGGTGTCCCACACACAGCCGCAGGCCGCCTGAGACCACCCTGAACCCCATGGGGCCCCAGTGAGATGAAGCAAAAGGGTACTGAGTGACCCAGAGCCCCAGTGGCCTGGGCGTCCCTGCAGCACTCGGTCTTGGCTCCAGGGCAGGAGGAAGAGGAGAGGAGGAGGTGCCTCCTGCACCTCCTGCCCTGCCTTGGGTCACCCTTCAGTCACTAAGGCATCTGTCAGCTGCACCCAGGGACAAGCACGTCCCAAGGGAGCAGGTGCTGTCCCTGAGGTACACCTTGATCCTCGTAGGGAGGGAGAGTGGCCAGGCTGGGCTGGGAGGCCTAACCCCATCCCCAGGAGTCTGTGTTGCCCCCTCACCTCTGCCAGGGCCGACGGGACCTTCTTCTGCTTCTTAAAGTTGGAGGGGTTGATGCTGTGGAAGACGGAGGAGAGGGCACTGCCCGAGGAGAAGAGGGGCGAGGACAGTGGGAAGCTCATGGTCACGGGCCGCTCTGCAGGGAGAGGACAGCGGTGACCAGGTGGGGGGCACGGTGGGAGGCAGGGACATTTCCCAGGACACGGGCCGGGATGGCTGAGCCCCAGTGATGTCAGAGTCCCCAGGGAGGAATGCACCTGCCCTCCTTCCAACCCAGCCCGTGAGCACCGCACCCCTTGTGGGCCAGCTCTGCTTCCAGGGCCCCATCTCAGACCCTTCCCTCCAGTTCCCAGCTCCACCATGGGCTCCTGAGGGCCCCACAGTCCCTCTGGTCATGGGCCACAGAGCTCCCCTGAAAGGGGCCTCATGCTCCGAGTTCTGTCCCTTCACAGAGCCCCCTCACTCCCTGCACGAGCAGCTCCTGGGGATGTGGTGGCTCCGGCAGAGCTGCCCCCACCCGATGCTCCTGAGCCCGATGGTTACCTCGCAGGGGGCCCGGCGCGGCCCCGCCCCTCTTCCTCAGCTCCCCGAAGCACCCGTCGCACACCTTGGCCATGCGGTCCTTGAGGTACTTCAGAGGGTACTTGTTCCTCGAGCAGTTCCGGCACACGATCTGCAGGCCAGCACCAGGGGACACGTGTGTGGTGACCGTCATACCCCCAGATGTGAGAGGGGGCCAGTGTCCACCCTCATGGCCCCTGCCTCTGTGCCCCAGGCTGCACTGCACTTCCCAGCAGGTGTTTCAGTCCCCCCCCCGCCCATGCTGCACCCTGAGCCGTGATGCAGCACCCTCCCCACCACGGGTGCCACTGCCAACGTCCTCTCCTCATGTGGTGGAGGTGGGCATGGGCCCCCCAGGGTCCCCACAGTGTCGCTGGCTCACCTTGCCGCAGGCGTGGCAGTGGTGGCGTCGCAGTGTGAGGGAGAAATCGCAGCCGCAGTTCATGCACATCATGGCATGCGTGACTGGCACCAGTGTGGGCGGCCGCTCGCCCAGGCTGACCCCCAGCCTCTCCCGGAGCTGGGGAGGGGGTGGAGGTCAGTGTGGTCCCCACTTGCCCCCAACCCCAGGGGACCCATCTCGTGGCTGTGGCTCACCTCGGCACTATGGTGGAAGGCGGCCAGAGCCTGGGCCTCATGGTCCTCGGGGACAGCCCTGCTCAGGCAGCTGTGCCACTCATCCCTCTCGGTGCAGGAGCTGCGGGGGCAGGCAGGCAGGACAGTCAGGGATCCTCCCACCTGCCATGCACATCACTTTGTCCCCAGACAATGGGCTGTGAGAGGGCCAGGGGACAAGGCCCCTCTGCCAGTGGCAGAACCAGGCAAAACAAAGGCCTGGGTCATGGGGGCCACACTACAGGGATGGACCACTGGGGACAGAGGGAGGCAGGGGCACCCTGCCCCACACAGCGCCACAGACACCCCTCAGGTGCTCTCTGGGGTGTGACGTCCACCCAGGCTGTGGGCTGCCGGGGACACAGGCAGCAGCAGTGAGTAGAGCCTCACAGCGCCCACCAGGTGGTGCATGTGTCCCGCATACCAGCACGATGGCCCTGGAAGTGGTTGGGGGATGGACAGGGAGCAGGAAGCTGTGTGTCCCGCTGCTTGGGGACATGAGCCCGAGGGCCCAAGCACACAGCCCTGCCGGGTGCCTGACCTGGGGGAAAGGGAAGGGAGGGGAGGGGCGTAGAGCCCCAGGGTGAAGTCCTCCCTCCCTGGAGGGACCGGCACTCCCAGGGCCCACAGCCCGGCTGAAGACCACAGGGCTCGCTCCAGAGAGCGCAGAGCACTGAGGCCAGCAGGTGTCCACCCAAGGCCTGCATAGGGACCAGTGTGTGACTCCCTACTCCACAGGTGTGCACTGGTGTGCATGCCGCACACCTCACACCCAACATGAGGGCTCCACAGCCACCCCCAGGCCCTGTGTGGAGGGGACACCCAGCTGCAGGAGCCCCCAGTGTGCCCACCCAAGACTGCAGCTCCTACCCTGGGCTTGATGGAGCCCCTCACCCTCACTGGGGAGGGGATGCTCCTGGGGTCTGCTGCCTAACACTGGCCACAGGATGGAGTCCCCAGAAAGAATGCAGGCCTTTCCTCTCCCTCCCTTCCTTCTTCCCTCCTTCCTTTCCTCTCCTTCCTTTGTTCCTCCTCTCCTTTCTTCCTCCCTCCTTCCTTCCCTTCCCTTCCTTCCTCTCCCTCTTCCCTTCCTGTGTTGGTCATGGGACCCTGCACCTTGTACTGGCCAGGCCAGCGCCATCCACTGAGCTGCCCCTGGCCCTTGTGTGGATCGAGTGAGTGGTGACCGAGTGAGTGCCGCATGCCCTGTGGGACCTGCATTTAACCCCATATTGAGTGCCCAGCTCCCAGGTGGTGGCTTCCCCAGGCGTGGGGTGCGATTAGGCAGTGGGGGTGCTGAGCCAGGCTGAGACCCGAGAGCCCCCTTGCCACAAGATGTGCAGTCGCCTCCATAAGCAAGGCCACGCTCGCCCCAGGTCTGCGGCCACCTTGATGCTGGAACCACAGCCTCTCCTCTGTGGGTGGCCTGGGATGGCCCATGGGAAAGGGGAAGGGCAAAAGCCAGTGCTCATCTTTCCCCCGCCCTCAGGACGCAGTGTTGGGGTGGACAGGCCACCTGTGTTGGCTCTGCTGTCCGTGGAGTCTTGCAGACCCAAGGTGCAGTCCTTGTCGCCTGTCACATGCGTTTCCCATGCACACATTTCTCCAGGAGAGAAGCCAGGTGTTTTTACAACAAAATGGTTAAGAGACACTGAAAGGAGCAATTCCTCTCATCTGTTGGGTGCCAGAAGGGAAGTGATGCCCTGTCCACGCCTGACAGCCACATGTGCCCACCTCCTTGTCCCCTGTCCCTGTCCCCATTCTGTCCTGTACCTGGCCGACAGCATCAGGCAGCACTGGGCAGTCTCAATGCGCAGGGCGTACGGTATGTTCTCCATCACCGGCCGGCTGACCTGCAAGAGCCGCCCCAAGCACCTCAGGGGAGGCAAGGAGTGGGCACCGTGGGCCCCTGCTGGTTGCAGGGCGCAGAGAGCCAGGCCTGACACAGATGCTTGGCAGCCTCAGTTTCCTCAGTAGGGACACAATGCTGTCTTCTCGGTCATCCTCAGGAGGTCAGGAGCATCACTCCTGTGCGACGTGGGGTCCGGACCTGGCTGCTGGGCCCCATCTCCAGCAGCCCCCCTCCCTGCTCAGTTTCCTGGGGTGAGTGGCACCATGCAGGGGCCCCGGCCTCCTCACCACCTCACTGCCCTCAGGATCACAGCTACCTTCAGCCCTGTGGTCAGCCTTGGCATCCCCTCTTAGGTGAGACCCAGATGAATGTCCCCACACCTTTTGCTCCCCAAGAATCCCTTGCAGCCCTCAGTGTCTCCTCAGGCCCGAGTCTCACTGGGTGGAGCCACCTGTGTGTGCTCAAGGCCATGGCAGCACTGTCACAACCACCAGGCAAAGGGTGGCCCACACACCCACTGACAGGGGATGGAGAGACAGCATCACAGGCTGCCTGGGAGGAGGATGCCTTGGCCCCAGGGTGGGCCAAGGATACACAGCTGTGGGGAGGACAGGGGACAGGGGCTGCACACAGCAGCAGGAAGGACTGTAGGGGCTGGGCAGGGAAGGGACAGGCAAAGAGTCCTGGAGGAGGACGCACGACATGGCGCTTGAATGCAGTGGAGAGGACGGCAATGCGGTGTGGTCTTGTCTCCAGCCCCTGCTCACCTCATTTCCACCCCATGTCACCGCTCCAGGGCCCAGGCTCCAAGGAGCGGCAACCTCAGGCACTGTGCCACCTCTGGGTCTCCTGCCGGACTCACCTTCATACCAGCCACAGGCAGGGAGCTCTTGAGCCGGTACTTCCCGTCCTTCTCAGGGTGGGTGTACAGCAGCACGTCACTCATCTACAGACGGGACCGTCAGACAGGGAGGGCCAGGCTCAGCACGGGCCGTGCATCCCAGGCCCTGTGTCCAACAAAACCCCAAAACCAAAATCAGAACAGGCTGCTGAGACATAGGACAGTGGGGTGACCTCAACGTCTCTCTGAGCAATAGGACTAGTCCATATGCACAGAACAGGGCAGGTGCCAGGGCAGGGACCTGACTGCCAGGCATAGGGGTCTCAGGCTGCAGGTGTTTTACATGGTGACCTGGGGCAGGGGCGGTGACACATGCTGTGAGGATGGACATGAGTGTTGCTGGGGTGGAAGGAGCTCTCACTGCCGGGGATCCCTGGGGATGGGGTGAGCCCTGAGCTGTCCTCAGAGCTCCCTCCCCAGCATGCACAGTTGGTGCAGACTAAAGGCCACTGCTGTGCACACAGGTGAGGGATGAAACAAAGGCCACAGAGCTCTGTGGGAGGAAGTGGCTTCCATCGGCTAGAAGGTTCTCACACACACAGGGCCAGGTGACAGTGCGATCCTCCTACCCAGTGTCCTGAGCCTGAACAGAGCACCTGCCTCCGCACCTGATCCTAGCAGACCCCAGGTGTGCCTGTCCTCCACTGCAGGCATGGCGCATGCGTGGAGCCTGAGGTCTCTGCCAGCTCCCCCAGTGCCCAGCACCCATCTTTACCAGCAGCCTGTACCATGTGGGGGTGGGCGGGGCGGAGGAGAACCCTGTGGAATGGGCGAGGGCCGTCTGCTGTAGTGTCCCCGAAGCCCTGCGTGTCCTCAGGCAGTGCCCCAACTCTGAGCTGCAGTTCTGATTGGTTTAGGAAACTGGGTTTTTTTTTCTTTTTTCTGATCCTGGGGATGAAGCCAGGAAGTGCTGAGCTATATACCCCACCCCTTTTTCTTCTTTAATTTTGAAACAGGTCTCACTAAGTCGCTAAGTTGCCCAGGCTGGGCTGGAGCTTGTGATCCTCCTGCCTCAGCCTCTTAGAGTAGCTGGAATTACAGGTGTGTGCCACAACAGCCAGCAAAACTGGCACCTTTGAGAAAGACAAATTCTGTCGTATGTGTGGCTTTTTCCCCTTTCTTTTTCTGTGGTGCTGGGGCTGGAACACAGAGCCTTGGGCACAAAGGGCAGGTGCCCACCCCTGAGCCACACCCCAGCCCCACAGGCTTGAAGACCTGTCCCCTGCTCACTGCCTCTTGGTGTGTGTGTGTGGGTGGCATGGGGACCTGGAGCACCTGACCTGAAGACCCATTAAGATTGAGAAGGTCCCCCAAACACACCATGTCCTGACCTCTGTGCTCCACACACTCGGTCCCTGCTGAGACCCTTCCTCAGTGGCAGATGCCAGAAATCAGAAATGCACGGCTCCTAGGGGTATCCTGCCGCTTACCTCTCAGCACCCTATTACTGTGTGGGGCCCCTTGGAGCACCCTCCCCACTCTGCCAGTCCTGCATCTCTGCAGAGAGACAGGTGCCCAGAGGCAGGCAGCCCATGTGTCCCACACCTGGTCCCAGCCCAGGATGCTGTTGGGTGATGGTGGCCTCTTTAGCAGAAGGGGCTGCGGGAGGTCTTGGATCACTGGGTTCAAGTCCTCAGAGGGCCAGTGACTCCCCCCGCCCCTCGCTTTCTCCCTTGTGCGCCAGCACAGGCCCAATGCCACAGGACACCTGGCCATAGCTGGGGCCATGAAGAGAGAAGCGATCTGAGCTTTGCATGTCAGTGTCAGTTATGGTGATGGGAGGCGTGGTGGCTCGGGGTCCTGGGCTGTGGTAAAGAGCAGTCACCAGCCACCAGTGTGGACATGGCTCCCCACAGGCATGGGCATCCCCAACATATCTACACCGAAGAGGAGGCTGGTGGGTAACTGACTGTCCCTCCTGGGCCTGGCCCTCTGTTGCATCACAGGAGCAGTGACGCCCATGCCTGAGGTATGAAGGCAGGGACCTCGGCAAGTAAACCTCAGCACCACTGCATTCAACACCATGCAGAGGACAACCTGGTTACAACTTGGTGACAACCCTGGAATGGCTGTGGCTGCAAGCCCAGCCCTCCGGGAAACTCACCTGTGCAGGAAGCCGAAACTGGAGACTCAGCTCTGTCCCTCTGTCCCACCCTGTGCCCTCCTCACAGGCCTTGACTATGTGGGCAAACTCACCAGGAACAGATGCCGGGGGTGCCTGTCCTTCCCACGCACCTTCATCAGCGTCCCCTCCTTTAGGAACTCCTGCAGACAGAGAGGCTGACCTTGTGACCAGCCGATGTCCCTGCTGCCCCAGAGATGGGAAGGGGGTCCAGGAGGGACAGGGAGACATGATGCCCCCAGCCCAGGGGACTAGGTGTCCTCTTGCTGCCTCCAGGGGGCCCCATCCTGGGTCCTTCCCAGGCTCCCTGGGAATGGAGCTGCAGGTGTGGACAGTGGCCTTGGCTTGCATCCTGGAGGACACTGAGCGGTGGTTAACAGTTTCCCAACTGTGGTCAGGGCCGGGACATCAAGGACAAGTACTACTCGAAGGCTGCCTGATCGCTGCCGATTAGTAAAAACTGCATGGCACCCTCTTTGTTCCAACCACAGAGATCACACTGCTGACCGTTTTTGAGCTGAATTGTATGTTTTCCATTGGAAGACAAAAATGTAAGTGAATGTCTCTCTGTGTCTCTGTCTCTGTTTCTGTCTCTCTCTCTCTCTGTCCTCTCTCTGCAGTGTGGGGTGGAGCCCAGGGCTTCTCGTGAGCCCAGCATCGCCCAGCTCTGGGCTGTGCATAACGAAAGTGATTTTTAAGACGCTTTCTGGGTTTGGGCTCTAGAAATGGTTTTCTGCCTCCCAGCAACTCTGGACTAAAAATACTTGAAGCCTCCTCTTCTTGGGGGATGGAGAACCTACAGGAACTGTCTCTGTGCCCTCTGCCCCCTCCCAGGGACACAACACCTGCCCACGTGGCTGGGAACACTGCCTCCCCACAGCCCCCGGCCCCACTCACCCTGCCTGGCTGCAGGAGGTCGCCCTGGCCATGGATGCTGTGCTCGATGTGGACCAGCTTCTGCAGGTTCTCCTGTGGGCGGGTGGGGAGGGGAGGGAGGCGGTCAGGCCCACGAGGAGCAGCAGCCTATGAGGAGCAGCCCAGGATGAGGCCAAGGAGTGGTAACCCAGGAACAATGTCAAGGGAGGAGAGGCCACCCTCCTCTGGCCTCAGGGCTGGAAATGTGGGCTGCCTGTCTAGAACAAGAACCGACCCTGGTGGCCCCCCCTGCGTCACACAGACAGGTCAAGGGACACGCTGCCCTTCCAGACAGCACTGTCCGGAAGAGGTCACACCTTGCACACCTCCCAAAGGCTCCGACGAAGGATGAGACTGTGGGGACACCGCCTTGACATCCTCGCCACCGGTTTCAGGGAGAAAATGCACAGAAAAATGTCCAGCAGCCACACCATTGCCACAAAACAGAGTCCTGGATGTGGCTGCCACCCAACAGTAGAAATGCCTCGTGCTCTGCACACCCCAACTTCCCCATGCCCACGGGTGGCCAGCTGGCTGCATTCCAGGACCGACAAGGCCCCTGCGTGGAAACGGGAGACAGCTGAGCATCGCAGCTTTGGTGATGCCAGGAGGAAGGGGCGGTGATGAGGGCTAAGAAGAGAGCGTGGAAAGGTTCACAAGGCCGTAAGGGTCAGGAGGTGATCGATGTGGGTGCTGGCAACAGACAGGACCTTCAGCTCACGGGGAAGGTGGGGTGGGGCCGGTGCCAGGAAGAGCCGCCCATGGCTCTACCCCACCATCCCACCCCAGAGCTCGGGTGACACCTCTGTTTCTGAGAAAGGGCAGAAGCCAGCACTGGGGAGGGGAGCTCTGGGCCCAGCCTGTCACTGTCACCAGTGCCATGGAGGACAGCTACAGTGGGGATGTGCAGAGGCCAGTCCATGGCTGGCCACAGGCCAGTGCAGAGTGTGGCCCTGGGGGCAGCGGGTTACAAGCAGAGGCCACAGGAGAAGGGGCAGCAATGCACGAAGAGACTTCCTGGGGCCAGGGCTGTGAGGAGTCCCAGCACGGCAGGCTCTGCAGACAGCACAGGTGACTACAGGTGACAGGGCCAGAGGCTAAGGGTGCAGTGGGCAGGACAGGGACTCTGAAGGTCTGGACAGGGACCAGGCTCAACCCTGGTCCAGACTGACTCCACCTGCCAAAGCAGCCAGCCAGAAACAGGCACAACTGTTCCCCTCCGTTTCCACCTAGCTTCTATGCAGACACCTGGCATTCAATCAAAATTTAGAGGGACACAGAGACACAAGAGAGAAAAAGAAACCTAAGTCATTCTCAAGGGATAAAGGACTCAACAAATTCAGAACATGAGGGGACCACTGTAGGAACCGTCAGGCAAGGACTTTATGGTGACAGCAATTAAAACGTGAGGGATCTGGTAGGGGACAGACCAGTCAGGAAAGGCTGTGAATCTCAGTGATGGAAACCATGACAGACGTCAAAGGAAAAGTTAACATTAAATAACCCTGCAGTAGCAGAAGAAAGAACTCCTCTGACAGGCTTAGCAGCAATGGAACACATCTGAAGAAAGAATCAAAGACCTTGAAGACAGTTTGGCAGAGTTTGTCCCAACCACATACTGGGGGCAATAAGAGTTTGAGGAAAGAAGGATGGAGTGTGGATGAGAACTTTCTGAAGTTAATGAATGACAGACCACAGCCCAGCAAACAAGCCTGAGGGTTACAGCAGGCTTGACACTGCCCTCCCTGCACAATGCTCACACACCCGGTGAGCTCCCAAAAGTGCAATAAAACTATGGTCTTGAAAGCAGCAGGAAAGAGGAACACACAATGGAAGGAAGGATGAAGACAAGCAGATGACAGACTTGGTATTAGACATCAGGTAAGGCAGAGACAGGGGCTGGCATCTTCGAAGTGCAAGAGAAAAATGAGCCAGCCTAGGTTTTTATACCCAAGAAAAATAGCCTTCAAAAATGGAGATCAAAGGACAATTAGGTAAAGGGGAGAGGTGGTGGGAGGCAGGCTTGTAGTTGCCAGGTGGGGGCTGCTGATTGGCAGGGGAGGGGGCTGGAATCGCCTGAGGGGTACTAAGTCCAGTCAGAAACACAGGTACAATCACCTCGTTAGCTTAACATGTACACAGTGGGCTATGTATCATGTCTACAGATATGTGAGGTGCACATACAGTGTCACTTCAGCGCTGAGATGCAGTACCTGACACCCACACTTTAAAGGAGAGGATTATTTTGGCTCATGGTTTCAGAAATCTCAGGCCCTACATGGTCAGCCAGCTCTAGGCAGGAAGGTGTGGATGGTGGAAGGGCCTGGTAGAGGAGAATGGCTAATGGCATGGCAGACAGGAAGCAGAGAGGGAAGGGAGGAGCTGGGGAAGGAGAAGCACCCTTCCAAACCATGCCCCAGTGCCCACCTCTTCCTACCAGGCCTGGCTTCCTAACACCAAGACAGCTGTGGTGCCTGTAGTCTAATCACCTGCCACAAGCCCCACCTCTGAGTACAGGAGATGCTGGGGGCACATGAGATATGGGCCATAACAAATGTGTTAGAAAACACACGTGTTTCTTTGTGCTGTCAACTGAGAGAGCCAAAAAGAAAGGATTCCCACAAATAGGGACATACCAAGACCCTAATCTCTGTTTCGAACACCACTGTTCCTGTGGAGGAACCAGGAACCCTGGGACCCATGGCTGGTTCTCAGCCAGGAAGAGGAAATGCACCCGGTGAATGAGGCAGAAGTCAGGAAGTGCTCAAAACATCCCATCCAATTGGTGTAGATAGGATGTGAGAGGAACAGAAGCCATCGGACAGCACACCCGAGGGCCAGGACCCAGATCCAGCTGGGAAGTAAGATAAATGGTGCAGCGTGGGATTTCATACCAAGTATAAATAACTCTCCTTGAATCCACGCTGACCCAAGGGACTGCCTGATTCTGAGCCCTTGGGCGCTGTAATCCAGGAGGGCAGACATACCCCATGCAGAGCTTCACAGTGATCACCAGGGGGCGCTCAGATGGCAGGAAAGGAGGTGCACGGGCTGCACCAAGAATGACATTGTGTGCTGAGACTTTTTCCAAAGGGAGCAACAGTGGCCACCACGTAGTGAGACCTTACACAGCAGAGACTGGATGCACAGCACCTGGGCCAGGAGCCGGCTGACACCGACAGCGCAGGCGTGTCACCAGGACGAGCCTGCACGGGCCTCATGAGGTCACGTCTGCCCTGCTCTCCCTGCCAAACCTGCACAGCCCAGTCCAACCACAAGGAAAACACTGGACGGACCCCAGCAGCAGCCAGCTGCAGGGCAAGGGCCCCAGCCTGCAATGCCACGGCACCACAGTCAGGGGCCTCTGGGAGCCTAAGGACATATGTGGACCAAGGGTAACGTGGTGTCTCCAGTGGAATCCTGCAAGAGTCCTGGGGCAGGACACCAAGAAAAGCCCAGGGAATCTGTGGGACAGTGGCCTTCAGTGTCGTTCTGCCCACAGTGTCCTCTAGTGGAACAGATGGTCCAGCTGCTCAGATCCCTGGAGGACCTGTCAAGGATTTGCACAGTGATCACCGTGGCTGACTGCAGACCCCCACATCCACACAGCAAGGACTCCTCAGACGTGGGCACAGAACCAGGGTACAGGGCTGAGGATGCATGCGTGTTGCGTGAGTGGAGAGCAGGCGGCATGGACATATAGGAGTGTTGATATGGCAGTTGGACCCTGTGGGCTGTGCATATGACCTCTGGCCTGGGGGTGAGAGAGGCCCGAGGTCACAGATAAAAAGCAAAGAACAAAAAACTCACTTAAAAAGTGGGCAGAGGAGCTGAAGAGACATTTCTCAAAAGTGGGTGTGCACCAGGTTCACACAAACACCTCCACATCTGCAGATCAGACACACGGGACACTACCTTACCCCGGTGAGGGGCCACTGTTAGAAAGACTGGAGATTGGGGTGTTGGTACAGAGGGGGTACCCTTGCACACAGAAATCAGCACCAGGGTCCTCAAAACACTGAGAATACAACTTCCACAGGATGCAGCAATCCTACTACTGGGTGCACATCCAAAGCACAGGAAATCAGTGTGTGAGAGAGACATGTTCATTATGGTCCTGTGCACAGTAGCCAAGAGATGAAAATAACATGAGTGTCCATCAACTGATAAATGTAAGAAGAAAACATGGCATATACACATATACACTGGAGTACTACTCAGCCATAAAAAAGAACGGAATTCTGTCTCTGGTGACAACATGGTGGAACATGAAGCCAGGCACAGAAACACAAACACTCACACAATCTCAACATAAACACCCTTTCTTGGCCCAAGGCCTCTTTGGAGCAGCAGGAGCAGCCCTGTTGGAGGGAGAATGTTACTGCAGGGCACAGTTCAGAAGCTCCTATTAGGGGCCACTTTGAAGGAAGAATCTTGAGGTGGGTACAGGCTGTCAGAGCAACAGAGCAGGGAGCCAACTAACGTCAGGGGCAGGGAGAAGACCAGATGACAACAACGGTTTTGACTCACCCTGTGAACTCTGTGTATTGTCCCTGTCTCCGACCATACCACCTCCCCCTTTGTCCCCAGCTCTGTCCCACCTCATTCTGGGTGGCCCTGTGGTTTCCCATTTCCTTCCGCTGCCCAGACTGGGGTCAACACATCAGAACCCCCTGGAGGTCTCAGACCTCCCTTGATGGTAGGGACACTGGCCTTTCTGTCCCAGCTCTGAGGGATTCCCCTTTCTCAAACTCACCCTCTTATGACATTGGCTGTGGTTATTTCCCCCACCTATGGTATCTACTGCCACTGCACAGGGAGCTCTTGTGGTTTAGGTCTCAGTGTTCCCCAGAAGTCTGACATGCATGGAAGGAGACTGGACCATGGGGTGCTGTGCTCATCAGTGAATTTGTCTATGGATGAATCCACAACTGCTATGGCTTGTATCTAGACATCTCTCCAAAGACTTGTGCACTAATAGGTGGGGCCTTTTGGAGCTGGCTTAATCTAGGGTGTGTAATATTGGGGTTAAGGGTGTGTGGTACTAAATTTAGTCTACTGATTGGAATTAGTATAGTTCTAGGTATGGCTGAATGGATTTACTGAAGATAGAACACCCACCCTGGGTGTGGGCAGCACCATCTAAAAGGTTTGTAGCTTGGATGGGATAAAAGAGAAAGGCAGGCTCAGTGCTGCTGCTGCTGCTGCTTCACTGTATCCTGTCTGCCCTGCCATGGACTGTTTCTCCTCTACAATGCCTCTCTGCCACTGTCCCCTAGAGCCAGCTGACTATGGACTGAAACCTCTATGAACCATGAGCTGAAATAAACCTTTCCTCCATTAACTTGTGGGTATTTTGTCTCAGCACAGAGAAAATTAATAAGACAATGGCTGACCCTGCTGTTAGGAGGTGGGGTCTGATCTGAGGTGGGCACAAGGGCGTGACCTGAAAGGGTGTGTTCTTGTCCCTGGATGCTTCTCTCTTTGCTTCCTGGCCACCATGAGGTGATCAATTTTCCTCTGCCAGCCCCTTTCACCATACTGTTCCTGCCTTGGAGCTGGCCAATCATGGACTGAACTCACTGAAACTGTGAACAAAATCCATCTCTTTTAAGGTGAGGGTGTCAGGTGTTTAGTTCCCAGGGATGGGAAAGTGTTCAAGATGAGCTGTGACTTCCAGGCTAGAATGTGTCTTACCACCTCTGTTTCTCATCCCCAACACAGCCCAAGGCCTGGCACACAGGAGATGCCCAAGACCTGGTGCTGCCACCCTTCTCTTCACTCAGTGTGCACCACAGCTACCCACCATGCCTGCTGCAGTAAGACCACCACCACCACTGATCTCGGCCCAGGTGAGGACTTGTCCTCATCCTCCATGGCAGCCTTTGTATCACAGCTCAGTGGGGTGGTGGACATGCACACACAGGTAGCCATGGTGACCTCAGAATGCAGCTGGATGTGGGTGAGGTTGGCCACCCTCCAGAGCCAGGGAGCACCAATGAGGCTCAATGAGCCACAGAACATGTATCCCAGGGAGCTGTGGGTCTCATGCATCAGCGGGTGTGAGGTTAATCGGGTATCTCCTAAAGACGCGATTCCTGGGCCTGGAGCCAGAACCCCGACCCCAGGGGTGCTGGGACACCTTGGGCCTTGGAGGAGTCCACAGCCCTCAAAGTGCAGATGGTGGGGCAGAAGCTCAGAGAGGCACCCAGCAGGTCACACAGCAGAGGCAGGCCCGGGAAAGGGTAGACGGCCAACTCACCCCCTGCTCCATGCCGTCGTGGGCACGGTCAGTGACTGTGGAGATGAGTGTGAGCGCACCTGTGGGGGACAGAGCACAGCTGTCATTGGCCCATCGGTGTCACCCCCAGCTGGCAGGTCCCTATGGGCCCCATAGGGGTGTGGCACTGACCTCAACTCCAGCTTTGCCACAGCCACCTAAGAGACCCCACAGTGATCTGACCACTCTGCCTCAGTTTCCCCAGCTATAAACTGATGATGTCACAGAGGGACCCCTAGCAGGCCACACAGGGACATAGAGGCTGGGTGACCTGGTGCCACTCTACCCTGAACCACGTGGGGACACCAGCCCACCCCGGAGCTCCCCAGAGGTGACTTTGACCCACCTGGCTAGGGGAGGGGCCATGTCCTGGGCTTGGGGACTGTGCAGTGCCCAAGAGTGGGAGGGGCCGAGAGAATCATGTCCCCATCTCCTGGTCCCCAAGGGACTCACCTTGTGTGTCATTGTATTCGGCTGAGTCCGGACAGAGGTTGTTCAGATAGTCTGGGGTGGAAGGAGCCAGGGGTCAGCATGGCCCCTGTTGACATCCACCGACCACAACCCCAGGCCATTACTGCTGGCCATTCAGTCACTAGGCCATGTCCACTGGCCCTGCTGGGTGCCCACCCTCACGGTCTCTAGGGGGCAGAGATGACAAACTGCTGCCCATCTCTCACCCATTCTGTCCACTCTGGCCCTCACATGTCCCTGTCCCAGGGCCTTGGCAGGTGCTCCTCCTCTACCTGGCACCCTCTCCTGGGTTCCCCTGCAGCCCTGAGATCCCACTGAGCGCTGCTCTCCTCAGGGAGCTTCTCTGCCCTCGGTGCCTAATGTGGGCACCTGTGCCCTGTCCCAACCCAACTGGGTTTCCTTAACTGGAGGCACTGTGGCCATCTGGGTATGGCTTTGCTCGGGCACAGGTCTATCTCCAGCATCAGCCTGGGAGGGGCACACACTAGGTGCTCAACAAGTATGCATGGAACCATGAACAGGTCCCCTGTGCCTGGCCCTCCTGTGTGAGTCACAGCCTGGGAAATGGCATGTGCACCCCATGTGGGCCTCTGTCCACCCCCCAGGGCAGGCTCTTTTTCCATGTGGAGACGGTGGTCGAGAAGGTCTGGAGTCCAACATTGGGTGGGCATCCTGAGGGGCAGGGTAGGGACAGTGCTGGGGAGGGGAGGACCTGGGACATCAGGGTCACCTCGAGTACCCCCATGCCCCCATGCCCACCTGTGAGGAGAGCATGGTACTGGAGCGGGCGCCGCACCACTGCCAGCAGCTGCTGCTTCACCTGCCGGCCACCCCGCTGCTGTTGAGAGGGATTTGGGGGTCAGACATCCCACCCATATTCCCTCCTGAACCCCTGAGCCAGGCCCTGCCCGCCCTGCTGTGACTCTGCAACTGCCTCCCCTGGTCCCCTCTCCTTATGCTGGGGACAGCCACATGCTCCCCTTTCCTGGCTGGGAACTGGGACCACGTAGTAACCTCAGGGATGATTTCCCTGTCTGGGCAGGAAAAGAGGCCCCACGACCCTCCTGGGATTCAGGGCCCTGTCCTAGGGCCACCTGCCTGCCCCTCTGGCCAGATCCCCACTTGTCCTCAGGGACCCACCTCGAAGTCATGGACCGCGGCAGCCAGGTGGGGACAGC
The DNA here is from genome assembly GCF_000247695.1 of Heterocephalus glaber. The sequence continues at coordinate 1,058,643 of NW_004624872.1, forward strand.
GGGCGCAGGTCTGGGCGAGCAGAGCCAGGCTGCGGTCAAAGTGCAGGACCAGTGCTGCATGGTGCTCAAACTCCTGCTCTCGGGCCAGGAAGGTGCTGGCCACCCGAAATGGGCCCTCCCTATGCAGGACAGGGCCAGGACATGAGTGACAGTGGGGACCTGGCCTGCGGTCCCCTCCCCACCGCACAGCCAGCTCCCCGTGTGGATGACAGGCCTCCCTGCATGCTTCGTGCCACCCCTGTGTGAGTCCCCTCCATCCCTTCCAGGGCTTGAACACACCCGTCACCCAGCCGCTGCTCCAGCTCCTGCAGGATGCCCTGGTGCAGCGTGTGGATGGCAGGCAGCTCGTCCAGGCCCCGCCGAAGCTCCTCCTGGGCCCGCACATCCTCCACATCGTCCAGGGCCTTCGTGACGGCAGAGTGGAAATCCTGAAACCCGGAAGCCAGTGACCCACAGGCACAGCTGCCCCAGCCTCAGACAGGGCACATGTGGGCTGTGGGGACCCAGTCCCACGTGCCCACCTATTGGGACACACCTGCCCAGACCCTGAGCCTGAGCCTGACCTTGACCCTAACCCTGACCTGGACCTAGTGCCCCCTTGGTCCAGCCGTGTGTTGGTGACAGGAGAGTGAGAAACCGGAAATTTCCTTCCCTAAAGACACACAAACTTCTTCCTTTCAATTTACTCACTTTGTTTTTTTTTCAGTCCTAGGGACTGAACCCAAGGCCTTCACCCTGAGCTACAGCCACAGCCCTTTTCAAATTTAGTGACAGGGTCTTATTTAGTTGCCCAGGCTGGGCTTGAACTTGCCATCCTCCTGCCTCAGCCCCCAGGCCTGAGAACATGGCCTTCGTGTAACAGAGGAGAAGAGTGAGCCGCGAGTCACCCTACCAGGGGAGGCGGGCCCTGGGGTGAGCGGGAGAGGGAGGGAGAAGGAAGGCAAGGAGCCGTAGTGATCGCTGTGCTACCTTCCGCCATTGATCCTCCCTCCATCAGCTGGGCCAAGGAGTCAGCAAGATGACACCAAGGAGGTCGCAATCGGATAGGTCTTGCGCCTGTTCTCAGTACGCATCCACCCTGTGGCCTACTCAGTTCTCAATCTCCAGCAGCTCAGCACCAGCCTTGAGGAGCTGTGTGTGTGTGTGTGTGTGTGTGTGTGTGTGTGTGTAGGAGACGCAGCTCTGCTCTCCAGGGTTCACGACTGGGAGAGAGGCATGAGGGAGGGTTTTGACATGGGCCAAGGCTGTGCCAGGGGGTGGCAGCTGCAGCAAAGTGGAGGAGCTGAGGGGCTCAGCCAGAGGGACACCAGAGAGGTGACAGACACTCAGGCCCAGACAGGGACAGCACATGCTGGGGCCTGAGGGACAGGAGTAGCTAAGAAGCTGAGTGGGGTGGGCGGTGCACGTGCGTGTGTGTGGTGTGCATGTGTATGCATGTGTGTGTGTGTGCATGTTTGTGAGAGGGGCAGGGCTTGAGATGGGCAGGGCTGCCCCACAGTGCCCAATACTTCCCCAGCCGTCTGTGCAATCTGACCCAACCTCACAGGCCCCGGGTAGGGCCGAGGTGTCACATGAGCCCCTGTCCCCTGGAAAGGTGCCTGTGTTTGACAGGGCCACATTGCTCCGTCTCTGTCCCTTCTGCTCACGCTGGTGACACAAACACCTGCCCGAGGTGTGCAGACCATCCATCGGGTGGCCCAGGCTGTGCTTCAGGGGTCTTCGTTTCTGTGTCTCCCTGGCCTGTGAGTCCTGTGTGGCTGCACAAGATTATAAACTTCTAATTCATCCTGTGATCTTCAGCTGTATTTTTAATGGCTCTGTTGTGCATGCTGGAGAGCACATGGCCACAACAGCACCTAGACAGAGAGGCTGCTGGACTGTGGTGGGTGAGACCCTCAGGTGTGTCTCTGAGTGTGAGCCCGCCTTCCCTGGGGGACATCTGGGGTCCAGCAGCCTTCAGCTCTCGGGACTGCCCAGCTTCTGGCAGCAGGGCAGGGACCTCCCGGGGACAGTACCTGACCCTGGTACCTTTCCAGCCCATGCCGGCTCTCTGGGCTGTGCCACCTCCATTCTCTGGGCCAACAATGGAAGAGTGGCCAGGATGCCACTGATGCCATGCTGGACCCTGGGGTCCCACTGACCAGGACCTGGCTATGCCACACGTATGGCACTCAGGCCAGGAGCCATCCCAACACATGCCCTCTGTGGCCTTCCATATCCCCAAGACTCTGAAAGTGACCTCGGGTGCAGAGTTCTGTCGGCCACATGGACAGCATGAAGCTTCAGGTTGGGAAGTCAGGGCACCCAGAGGGACACATGGGGTCTCAGCTGCCATCAAGGTCCCAAGCTGTCCTTCCTTGCAGAAAATGACAAGTGGACCCTAATATGCAGGGGACCCAGGACAGCTCAGATGGCATGGAAAGGAGGGACAGAGCAGGAAGCCCCAGGCTCCCAGATGCCAGGACTTATGTATGGCTCAGGATCAGGGCTGCAGCTGTGCCATCCATCGGTGGGGTGAGGATGAGGCAGGTCCACCCTCACTGACAGGGCCAGGAACACCCCACAGCAAGGAGGGGTCTCTGCACCACCCGGAAGCCCACGTGCGGAGGAGCTCAGGAGGCCACACACTACTCTTTGTTTGTGGTGCTGCATGGAGCCCAGGGCCCAGCCTGTGCCAGGCAAGAGCTCCCCACTGAGCTGCACCAGCCACTGAAACCCTAAAACTCAAGGAGAAAGATGAGTTTCTGCGACAGGGGCCAGGAAAATCTTGCTGGGATGCAACACCAATAAACTAGATGTCATCAAACTTCAGAGCATTCGTGCCTCAGGGGACACTGTTGGGGCAGGGACAGGTCAGCCCAGCAGGGCCCTGGGTTCTGCCCCATGCCACCCCACAGCATGTTTCTGAGGGCACAGAGTGGTTGAGACAGGAAGCGAGCCTGGCACAGCACAGGCAACGGGCTGGACTTTGCTCCTATGTGGGTGCCCAGATGGCAGAGAGCTGGGAAAGGGCCCCCCGCTGTTAGCTCCAAGGAAATGCAAGATCAAAACTGAGTGCAACACCATGTCACCCCAAGAGGACACTGTCATGGGATAGATGACAAGTGTTGCTGCAAGCAGAAGACAAACTGGAAGCTTCCTACCATGACATGGGGTGTTTGAGGTGCAGTGATTTTATTTTATTTCTTTAATTTTATTTTTTAAGAGACAGGACTTGTGATGCTGTCCAGAAAAAAGGTGCGGTACCTCCTCCAGGGGTCCAGGGCTGTCATGTGACCGGCACCTGTGCCCCTCCGAGCAGGCCCAGGAAGACAGGTGTCACACAAAGGCTTTTGTTAGACAAGATCTTACTATCTAGTGGAGGCTGGACTTGAGCTCACTGTATACCCCAGGCTGGCCTCCAGCCAGTGATGATCCTCCTGCCTCAGCCTCCCAAATGCTGGGATTATGGGTGTGTGCCACCACACCCAGCACACAAAGGCTTCTAACATTGCCACTTTCCTGGACAGGAAACTGGGGACACTCACGCCAGGACAGCCATGTGGCCCAAAGCGAAGGAGGTGCTGATTCACAGTGCAGCGTGGATGATCTAAGAGCACTAATGGTGCAGGAAGCCACCATGGAGACCGACGGAAGAACCAACTGTGGCCCATGAGTCGGGTTGTAGTGCCCAGGGTATGGGGTGGGTGCGGCGTTTCTGGGTGATCACTCTGTGATCGACTGTGGGGAGGGCCGACGCCATGAATGCCCTGAAAGTCACCTATTGTGCACTGGTGGTGGCCAGACTGTGGAGCAGACTGAACAGCTGGACGGTTAACCTCAGCGGAGTGGGACAGAGCACAGGCTGGGGATGGACTTGTAGCCACTCATAGAGCCGGAAGTCCCTGATATAGGACTGATGGATAGATGGATGGACAAATGTCCTGGCTAAAAGTCCCAGAGGATTTCAAAACGGCTAAGCAGGAATCATCAGGAAAATGCAGCTCAAAATTCAACGTATATAAACTAGGAAGCAAAATAAAAGACAGACAACAGGAGGAAGGAGACAGAGCTCTTGCACGAGGGAAGGGGTCAAGTGTGGAAGGGAGGGAGGGTGCGTGGGAAGGGGAAAGAACTGAGATGCGTGTGCCCATGTACCGGCATCCGAGATAAAGTCACAGAGGGAAACCACTGCCCACCACCAATATAGCCATGGCACCGAGTGATGACACTGACACGGGGTGGGTGGTGCTGTCACCACTCGGGGGGACAGGCTGCTTGACAGCCTCTCTGCTACCCTGAGGTCCCCCATGGCTGCACCCTGGAGAGGCCCAGCAGAGACTTGGGGTTCTTACCACCCGGCGACATGGATTTCTGATGTCTACAGGGGGCAAATAAGAGACACCGCAGATCTCAGGCCACAGGTCACAGCGCTGCCTCTCTAGACATGCGCCCACCGCCACCTTCCCACCCACCCTCAGCATCCACCTGTACTGTTGTCCGCTGAGCCTGCCCCCACCCTTCCTGACCTCAGCCTCCAGGACTCCCCAGCCACTCAGTGTGATGGCTCCCAACAGCCCTGTGTTTCCCCACCTGCTGTGGGACCTCGAAGAGGCAGTGTGTGGACCTGCTCAACACATATACCATGTGCTCTGAGTCAGTGTATGTGTGGTGGAAGCACGGCACGGGGCCCCAGTGCGTACATAGTACAAGGCCACCGGCATGGGGAGAGTCAGCTCTTCCCCAGGTGCAGGCCACAGAGCAAGGTGGGCGATTAGTGGTCAACACACCAAACCCAGCCCTGAAGGACGCAGAGCCAGACCAGAGGGAAGCACAGGGAGGTGCCAAGGAGCGGCCGGGGCAGCACCCCTGCCAGTCCCGTGACAGATGGGACCCCCCCCCCCGCCCAGCAGCGCATCCACACAGGAGCGTGGTCCAGGCTGCAGCTTAGTCTCTGGAAACCTAAGAGGACGGAGTTGCAGCAACAGCAGCAGCCATCTGGGAAGCACTTTCGGGAATCACTGCAGGCAGAGCAGAGCAGAAGAGGAGGGAGGTGCTGCGAACTGGAAGCTCAGGTAGCAGGGCCCGGCTAGTGGGACGCGGGCAGAGGCCACGTCCCTTGTTCTGCTGTCACAGAACTTCTTCTGTCCTGTTGCCCTCAGCTGGCACCTGGATAAATGCACTGAGCAGAGCTCAGCTTTGACCAGTTCATCCAGCTTGCTTTGAAACTAGTTCACAAAGAAGTGGAAGAAGTCATCCAGTGACACTTGGAGTATTTCCAACAGGCTACTTGGGCTAGAAGGCACACACTTGTGCTTCCTCCCTTTCTCCTCCCTGCCTGGGACACTGATATGATGGCTAGAACTGCAGCAGCCACCCTGTGCTAGGAATAAGCTTCAAAGAATTCCAGAGATAGATGGGACCTTCAGCCTATGGCTTGTGGATTTCCTCCTCCTGGATTTATTTTGGGTGAGAGAGCAGCCCCCATACTAAGAGCTCATAACCGGGCTTTAGTTATGAGCAGTCAAGGACAATTCCTGACGCAGGATTAGTAGAAAAGGCACCATTTTCCAGGAAGGACCACAGCAATATCCCTCTCTCCCACCAGGGGATGCTGTCCCCTCCCTGAATGAGGGTGGACCTCTGGGACTTGACTAGGAGGGTGTGCAGGAAGTCACTTGTGATGCCCAGGCAAGGCAGTAAAAATGCCATGTGTTTCCTCCTGCCTGCTGCTTAGGCCTCAAGCTTGACGCCAGCTGCAAAGAGCCCAGGCCCAGCCTCGAAATGCCACAGAGAGGCTGTTGGGGCCACAGCGTGGGACTCACCACCCAATGTGTGTAGGAGGACGAGGGGTAGGCATGCCCTGCCATGGAGGGACTCTGCTCTGGAATCTCCCTGGTGTGCAGCAAGCACAGAATCTCCACCCACTCCTGGCCTTGCCTGCCCTCGCCCGGCATCCACGCACAGGGAGTCACCCCCAGCTCCCTGAGCCGTCGGGTGCTCACCAGGCCCCTGAGCCTTCTCCAGACCCGACTTGGCCTCTGGTGCCTGGGGACCATGCCACGCCGCCCTGCCCTCCTGCCCCCCAGCACCTCCAAGTCAGTCTCAGGGTTCTCTTGTGAACATCCCGGTGACCCCAAGGTGCAAGGACTCCCGCTGGGCGAGCTGAACAGTCGCACAGGAGCGGAAGTAGCTCCCCCTCTGCAGCCACTGTGCAGGAGAAACCCATGCCGGGCTGGTTCTGGGCTTGGCCAGCTGGGCTCCGAGCCCATCTCAGAGACTTCCTGTGAGGCTCCCAGAACCAATGGGCAAGCTTGGTGGACAGATGGAGGGGTGGAAAAAGGGACGGATGGACAGATGGACAGATGGAGGAATGGACAGAGAGGGACGGACAGATGGAGGGATGAACGGATGGAGGGGTAGAAGGAGGGATGGACAGGTGGAGAGGTGCAAGGGTAGAGGGGTGAAAGGAGGGACGGATGGACAGATGGATGGAGGGTGGGCGAGTGGCTGCTCGGTTAGCTGGGTGGGTGGGTAGGTGGTGGGGTGGTTGGGCAGGGAGGTGGACAGTGAGCGGCTGCTGAGGGGGGCGAACAGGCGCACAGAGTGTGGGGAGACCGGGGGACCACGGCAGGAAGGGCGGCGGGTGGCAGTGGAGAGGGTGCCTGGGGCTGGAGGGTGCACAGGCTCCAGGTGCCAGCGGGCGGATGACCTCAGACTGGGGCCATGAGGGGTGTCATCCTCGCAGGCGCAGTGGGGTGAATGGGCCTGAAGCACATTTCCAGCCATGAGCTCCCTGATCTCATTGCTCTTTCTCAGCATTTGGATTGGGTCAGCAGCTGACAGGAAGCGGTATCCACACGGATAGATGCCACCGGGTTAGGGGCTCATAACACAGCTGTAAGCCAGAGCCTGGCCCTTGGCAAGGCAGGAGCAGGGCTAGAGGACCTCAGGGGCGTCCTCTGCCGCACTGACCCGTCCTGTGTGAGGCGGGGACGGGCCAGTTCCCTCCCCACCCCCCACTGCCCTGTGACAGTCCCCTCCCCAGGCCAGGGACCAGACTCCTGGGGCCACACCCTGTACTCCTGATGGCCCCATCCCTCATCTGTCCCCTGCATGGCTGAGAGGTCCCCAGCACAGGACTTGTGGGGGCAATCCCGATGGCCTGGCAGGGGCCCCGAGTCTAGCTTTGTCCCTCCGACACGTGAGGGAGCCCGTGCCCAGCCTGGGCATCAGAGATCATTGTTCCCAGGGCTGGGTGCCGTGGATGCCTCTGTTTCCCTGAGCTGCTGTCACCTTCTCCACAGGCTCCGTCCCCAGCCTCATAGGAGCTGGCACACATAGCAGTGCCCGGCTGCCCCTCTGGCCCTCCCAACACCCCTCAGGGACCCCAGTGTGCCCCATATCCCGGGCCAGGCATCAGCACACAGCTTCCCAGAAAGTGGCTGGGCCTGCTGCTGCCAGCCTGATGACAGAAACCACTGCTGCCCCTGAGTCACAGTTGTGACAGGGCCATGAGCAAGGACAGTGACCGAGGCACTTACCAGGCACACGAGCCCCAGTGTCTGCAGGAACCTGCGAGAAGAGGGGTGTGGTGTGTTAGCATCCCAGGCACACTGGGGGGCGAAGGGCGGGCCAGCCTCAAGGGCAGCGGGGACTCACGCTCTCTCTGATGACAGCAGCTCCTGCGCGATGACCAGGGCTCGGGATGGTCCTTGCACCTGAGGGAACAGAGTGGTCAGCAGAGAGACCTAGGGCCACTGCGTGTTCCCCAGAGTGGCTCATCCTCCCTGTCTTTGGTGCAGATATGGCTCAGGCCTGGCACAGGGCCATCAGGGTCCTGACCATGCTCTGGGCCACCCCGGCTCATGCCAGGGAGCTTTCTGAGTGTTCGCCTGAGGGAGGGACTGAGCCTGTCACGCTGCCGCCTCTGCGTGGCCAGAGCTCCTTCGTGACCGAGATGTTGGTGGGCAAGTGCAGGGGTGGCAAGGCAGGTGGCCCTCGGGGCACGTAGGGCACCAGGCACATGCAGGCTCCTGTCAGCTCCAGCCCCGCCTCCCACACACTTGCTCTCCAAGGCCAGCTTCGGTCTCCCTGTGTGTGGACGAAGAACCACTCGACGCCCTCTGAGCTGACCCTCTGAGACCAATGGGAGGCTCACTACCCAAGGAGACCGACAGCAAGGTCTGGTTACAAGCGCAGACTCCAGAACTGGGCTGCTGCCCTGACTCACTGGCTGAATGGCCCCTTAGCCTTCCACACCTCGAACTTCTGGTGTGACCTGGGCCAGGCCATGCGATGGATAATAAGCTACGCATGTGTGTGTGCAGACCTCTGTTCACACTTCCCTTGCACCTGGCTATCACTGGGATCATTGGGCTGATTCTCTTGCTGGGGTGGATTCAGCATGGGCCCGAGGGCCTGGGTTGGAGGAGAAGGGAAATGTGGGGTCCAGCAGGTTGGAAGCTGTGGACACAGGACAGCCACCTCCTTGGACAGAGCCCTGGCCTCTTTGGAGCCCCAGCAGTGGTCTTTGTCCCTTCATGTGTCCTCAGAGCAGCTGGCGAGTCAGATGCAGTGCACAGCATGCAGCAGGCACTAAATAAACACATTTCTCTCCCAGCCAGCCCATCCTGAAATTTCCTGGCCTGTAACAAAGTGTGTTTGGAGTTTCTGCCTCTCTGAGGCCATTCACACTGGGCAAGCCTTGGCGGTGGCCCCATCTGCGTCCCCTGCAGGCTTGGAGGAGCGGAGGGGACATTGAGGCCCAAGATGTCCCTGCCGCCCTAGGGTACCAGTTGGACTTGTATCTGCCTCCCGCACCCTCAGGGCTGCTAGGGCTCAGGCAGTCACATGCATGTAAGACCCTGTGAGGGAAACCACACTCTGCTGGTCCAGGAGACCCTGTGGAGTCCCCACACAGAGAGCCGTTCCTGGGGAGAGGGCAGCAGCCAGGAGATTCCTGCGTGGTTTCTTCCCACAGGATGAGGACAGGGGTCATAGTGACCTGCAGCCTCCCAAGCCACCCAGCCCAGGAGTCCCCTTTCTGTCCCTGAGCCTGGGGCAGTTACTTCTTGGCTCTGAGGTCATCTGCAAAGCAGGAGCCCTGGTGACCCTGACTCGACGGTGAGGCAGCGGCACAGATGAGGAAACCCAGGTCCCACCAGCTGCCTACTAAGTGGCAGGGCCTCGCAGAGCCCAACAGTCTGGCACCGACTTGTGGTGGCTCTGTCCCGAGAAGCCCTGCTGATGTCACAAGTCACAGATGTACACAACCTATCATGGTGACAAGCGCTGGTGCTCCTAGCCAGTAGGGATGCTGAGGCAGGAGGATCCCTTGAGTCCAGAAGTTTCAGACCAGCCTGGGCAACACAGTGAGACACTGTCTCAAAACATGTGTGTTTGGTACCCCAACAAACCCACTGCAAAGCTGAGAAAGCTGTAAGTCGGGGACCACAGCATGTGGTAAATGGTGCCCCTGCTCTCGGTAGCTCTGGCTGGTGGGGTCTGCCCTCCAGAGGTCATGTGACCGTGGGGGGCTGCTCAGAACCAGGGTGAGCCCAGCTTGCAGGACCAGGCAAGGAATAGTGGGAGCCTTTCCCTGCCTGGCATAGGCTGCTGGGGTCATGGCGGCAGGCAGTGGGGACAGACTTCGGGCTTCTCTGCATGACCCAGCTTCCAGCCAGATGGACTTCAGGGTGACGATGCATCTTTGCCAGGGCCAGGCACATCTGGGCGGTGCCCCCTGGGTGTTTAAGGGGATGTTTGTTTAGCCATGAAACTTACTCGAAGTTGAAACAGGGTCGGAGCAGGCAGGGCCCATGCAGCTCCTCTCTCAGGCTGGGACTGGGGGTGGAGGTGACAGCCGGTGGCCCTGGCCCAGCCAAGCTTCCTCCCGGGACACCAGCAAACTGTCTGGTTCAGTCCTGGCCACAACCCGCGGTGGCCAGGAGGGACCATCTGTCCTCCAGGGACTCCCGAGTCAGGAGTGTTGGTCTTCTGTCTCTGTGCCTCAGTTTCTCCAGCTCTTAGGTGGGGGTGCCTGGCCACCATCTGCAAACCAGCCCCCCGGGGTGTGGTCCAAGGACCTCTGGTCCCATCCTTGCCCTCTGATGCCCCTCACATGGGTGACAGCTCCGAGGACTGATGTGGACAGCGGGCGAGCCTGGTGAGAATGTGCGGCCCACACCACGCTGCTGCTGATAGGTGCTGCTCATTTTAGAAAACAGAGGTTTTCCCTACAAAATGCTGCTTATGTTGACATGTAATGAGTTCACATTTCACATGAATTTAAACTCAGAAGTTCTAACATCTCAGGTTGCCCCTGTGACATGCTGGATCTGGCTCAGGGCGGCTGTCACTGGGGCCCAGGACCAGGTGGTATCACCCAGGGACAGGGAGGGCAGCCTGTGTGGCCACTGGGAGTCCCTGTGTATCCAGGGTCGGGGTGGCCTGTGGCAGTGTCTCATGCCAACCCAGGGAAGGGAGTCCCCTGGCCCCACTGCCCCAAGCAGACACTGTCACTCCCGAGGCTCAGCGGGTCAGGAATTGGTTCCAGCGCAGCCCCCCACAGCAGCAGAGAACTTGTGACAGGAGCTCTGGACAGCACTCGTTGTTGACTGAAGTATTTTGTGACAGGATCTTGCTAAGTTGCCCAGGCTGGCCTTGAACTCATGATCTTCCTGCCTCAGCCTCCTGAGGACTGGCATGGCAGACTTGTGGCATGCCCGTGCCTGGCAAGAGTGCTCATTTTCTTCTTCTTTTCCACTCTCATCTCCCTCTCATCTTTCCTCATCCCCGGATCCTCTCCATCTCCACAAAGTCTATCTCCTTGTTTCCTATGACTTTTCTTTTATTGCTCTTTAAATTACTAAAACTCAGGCCAGGAATTTAGCTCAGTGGTTCCAACACCTGCCTCGTAAGCGCAAGGTCCCAAGTTTGATCCCTGGTACAAAAAAAAAAATGACTAAATCTCTGTGTTTCTCATAGGAGAAGCCATGCAATATTGAAGCTTGTGTGTCTGATTTATTTCACTTAATATTATGGTCTCAAGGGGCGAGGGAATTAGCTCAGTGGTTTCGATGCCCGCTGGGCAAGCCCAAGGACCTGAGTTTGATCCCCTGTATCAAAAAAAAAAATATATGGTCTCCAGGTCCATCTATTTTCCTACAAATGACTCAAGTTTATCCTTCTTTGTTTTTTTTTTTGGTACCAGGGATTGAACTTGGGACCTTGGGTTTGTGAGGCAGGTGCTGGAACCACTGAGCTAAATCCCTGGCCCAAGTTTATCCTTCTTTATGACACAATATTACTCCATGGTGAGTAAATACCACATTTTCTTTATTCATTCATCTGTTGATGGACACACAGACTGCTTCTAAGATTTGGCCATTGTGAGCTGTGCTGCTATAACCATGGGTGTGCATGGATCACTGTAATATGATGAGTTTAACTCTTTTGGGAAGATACCTAGGAGGGGAATAGGTGGGTGGAATGGAATTTCTAGCTTCAGATTTTGAGGAATCTCCATCCTGATTTCCATAGTGGTTGTGCTCGTTCACACTCCCACCAACAAGGTAAATGGGTTCCTTTTCCCACTCAGCCTCGCCAGCATTTGTTATTGGTTGATTTCACCATGACGGCTGCTCTTTCTCAAGCAGGATGGAATCGCGTTGTTTTTTTCCTTTGCATTTCTTGACGGTGGCGGTGGTGTTGAGCATTTCTCGTGTATTCGTTGGCCGTTTGTCTTTCTTCCTCTGAGAAGGGTCTGCTCCTTTCGGTTGCCCATGTTTTGCCTGTGTCTCTCACTCTGGCATCCGAGGTCTTCACCTGTCCCAGCTGTGAGCCTGTCTGGGGAGCGCTGGCCGAGCCTCGCCCACTCAGCAGGTCATTGTCCCCTCTGCTGGTGGCTTCCTTTGATCCAACCCAATGTGCCATTCACCCAGCTGCCCAGCTCCTGGGACCACACAGAGCAGGGGACGAGAGGGGAGTGGCTCAGCTCAGGGACCAGTGTGCATGTGCATGGGCTGTGCTCCCCAGAGAGCTCTGACTGTGGGGACCCTGCCCGGGTGCAGGCACAGTCTGCAGGGACCAGAGAAATGGTGTGCTGCCCTGGGGTTGGAGGATGAGGTCCTGGGAGAGCTGGCCCCTCTCCCGACCTGGCTGCGGGCTGCTGTGGGCAACTTCTGCTGGTGACACACTGAGCAGAGCTGTCCTGAGTCCCCACAGCCCTGTGCATGCCAGGCTCCTGTGTCTCCCTCAAGGCCCCCACACTCCCCTCACAGGAGTGGAATCTTTGAACGAGTGCCCACTGTGCTGGCTCTGTCACCCAGCCCCACGTCCTGCAGGTTCACATTCATTGTCACAAACGGGAGGGCTCCTTTTCAGGGCTGAGTGATATTCCCCTGTAGGTGCACACACATTAGCATGTGGGTGTGCAGCTCCCATGTGTGCCTCTATCTGTTCACACGGGGGACATGAAGAGGGGGACTTAGGTGTACAGATGCAGCAGTGCCTTTGGGGTCTCCAGTCCCCGGGGCCTGGTGGCAGAGCCCTCACTGCCGATGGCCTGGAGGGTGTTTGGGTGGCAGCCTGGGCCCCACTGAACACCGTGTGACTTGCTGCATTTCCAGCAAGCTCCTATATGGCTACAGCTGCCCCACACGCAGGAAGTCTGTGTTTGCTCCCCTCACTTAGGGGAAGGGGCTGAGCCTAATGTCCAGCTCAGGGGGCTCCCTCCAGGCATCTCTTCCCTTCTAGACTGAACCACTGAGGAAGTGCAGGGTGGGGCAGCACAGTGACAGAGCAGGGACAGGTACAGTAGGGTGACCAGGTGACGCAGGTGCACCTGGAGGGCCATGCCCCACTTCTGCTGTCTGGGGGTCAGGCATTGCTCAGTGGGATGGACACTGCCAGCCTCTGATGTACCTTTCATGTGGCCACAGCCACTGTCAAACCTTCCAAGTCTCGGCTCCTCTCCCCCTCCTGCCACCTGTGCCCTCTGCGGTCTGGGGTGGGCGGGAGAGGGTGTCCACATGCGTGGGGGCGGTGGCCTCAGCCTCCTGGCCTGGTGCCCAGGTCTCTCTCAGTGCACCTGGCTTCCCAGGCCCCCAACACGCCAGCCGCTCTGCCTGTCTCCTCTAGGCCTGCTCTTCTAGGACTGGAGAAGGGAAACGTTTCCCCCATTTTCCATCCTGGGGCGGGAGGGATCTTTGCCTTTTGGAGAAATAAATTTCTCTGACCCTGGGGGACAAGGGAAAGAGGAGGGAGTGACCTCTCGGTCCTCATTTCCACTTGCTGCGCAGGGGTGGGGCTTCCGACTGACCTTTGCTCTGGCCCCAGCAGGGAGCAGTCGGCCCTGTCCCTGGGGAGACTGAAACCATGTCTGATACTCAGTCCTGCTTGGGATCTGCCCTAGAGATTGTGCTTTTCCCTTGCGGTGTAAGGAGCCAGGACTCTGCATGGCTTGGCCGGCGCTCCCCTCTGAGACCTCACACGTGCGTGCACCAGGAGGTGTGTGAATGGGGCACGCTGCAGTGGGGCGAGCAGGACACAGAACAGGAGCCATTTCTGGGGTGCAGGAAAGCCCCAACATGGCTGCAGTGGATGTGTGGCCCCGAGAGCCCGTAGCACAGAGCTCTGAGCCGCTCTGAGGAAATCCCTGGATTTCTCCTGGTTTGATGATTTCTGCACAAACATCAGCTCTACCAACAGTGTTCTCTCTCCCCCAAGCTCCAAATCAACACATGAGGGACCTGTCTGTGGTGCCGAGCCCATGGCACTGTCACTGTGGGCATCATGGCAAGGGTGGTACCCTGCACTGTCCCTCCCTCTTTGTCCCAAGAGGGTCCACAGCCACGACGTCAGGTCAGACAGGGATACTGAGGGCAGGAGGTTCCAAAGCTGCCTGCGCCTCTCAACCAGCAAGTGGCTGGGCCAGTTGAACTCCCTGCCCCCGTGACCCCAGCCCTGCCCCTACTGGGGTGGCTCAGGCAGCTGTCAGGGTCTGGGTCCAGGGCTCTGGGGCTTCCTACACCAAGTCCAGGCCCTGTGGACTCAGAGACAGCAGAGGATGTGAGCACTGCAGCCTGTAGGATCTGAACCCTTGGCCCTGTTCCCTGAAGACTCTGGGGACACTGCCTACCCAGGACCTGGGTCCCCAGGCTGCGTAGAGAGGATGGGATCACACGAGTTCCTCAGAGTGCAGGTGCTGTTACTCTGAGGAGTAGGGGTCCCCTGTGACCTGGGCCCCTCACCTCACAGTGCTCAGAGGGGCAGGGACCAGCTATCTCCTTGTTGCTTTGGGAACAAAGTCCTCTGCACCCCTCAGTGCTCCTTGCCCTGGGGACCCCATCACCCAGATGGGGAGACTGAGGCCAAGAGCTCAGGCTGAGGAGCTATGCTCCAGCCACCAAACCCGGCTCTGGATGCCTCAACACCTCAGAGCTGAGTGGCTCCAGGCAGCTCTTCCCACTCTCTCCATCTACTGCCCCCCGCCCCCACCTCCCACGCCTACCTTGTGTGTGACGCTGGGGTCCCTTGGGGTGTCGTCCTCCTCCTCAGAACTGCCCTGCTCCTCCTCGGATGCGAGGTCCCCTCTGGGCACCGTTGCTGAGACAGGACAGACCTTGTAGGGCTCGGTGTAGGCACTGGGCAGAGGGAGAGAGGGTCAGAGCTGCCTGCTGGCAGGGCCACCTCCACTCGGCATCCCCTACCCCGGGGCTGCCCACGGCTGAGGCTGGAGTTGGGCCGCCACATGTGCTCCACACACTGCCCGCTTCATGCTGGGTGGGGCCAGCAGGGAGAACCCAGAGAAGCAGCGGTGGAGGGGCACTGGCTCCTCTCCTGCTCCGAAACCTCCTGTGGCTCCCTCCAGCCCTGCCATCATGGCTCTGACACTTCTCACAAAACCACTTTTGTGCTCCAGGTCCAGGAACCTGGTCACACTTCACTTTTATGACTCACTCACTCCTGCTTCCCGGCCTGCCCAACAGAAGCTCCGGCATGATGGGCTCGGGTATGTGACCCCCATGGCTGAGTCCATGGAGCTGGCCAGGCCCCAGGCCTCCTGGAGCTGCTTCTCAACCATGCTGGAGCCAGAACTGTGGCTTCATCTCCAGAATGCCTGGTGTCCAGGCCGCCAGCGGTGTGCCAGAGCAGCTGGGCCTTCCTGTGCATGGGGGCCACGGCCAGCAGAAGGCACAGGGGCTGCGATGGCAGCCTGTCCTGCGGGCTCTGACTTCATGGCGACTCCCTCCCCTCAGCTCACACCTCATCTTCCTTTCTGAAACTGACTTTCTTGGCCTTGTCTTTCAAGGGAGAGCCAACAAGCGTACTTTACACAAGTTACACGCCTCCCACCGGCTGCTGAGTGTGCCTGTCCCTCCCTCCCAGGACCCCCAGGAAGGAGTGGTCCTCAGTTGGGTCAGGAGCACCTCGTCTGCTTCACCTCCTCAAAATTCTCCTGTCGACATCCCTGAGTCCCTGGCCTCTGTGGCCCAGGCCATGTCCCACCTGGGTGTCCATGGCAGCTGCTTTCCCATCCCTGTCACCCAATCGCCTCCAGGTCAGAGCCACCTTCTCAAAGCCCACTCTGATCGAGTGGCTCCTTGCTTAAAACTCCTCAGGCCCCACAGCTCAGCCCATCCAGCTTCACAGAGCCTGGGAGCTGAGAACATGGCCGACACAGGCCCCTGAACGTTCGAGGGTCCTGTCTCTGAGGCTGAATCCGAGCCGCATGGGTTCAGGCAGCACTGTGGAGCTGTGTCTCACCATGTTACCATGTCACTGAGTCTTGAGGGTCAGGCAGGAGGGAGCAGAGATGCAAGCCTGGGCCCCTGAGTTGAGAGCCTGGTCTGCACTCCAACCTGGCTGCTTCCAAGCTGCTCAGCGCCTGGCCCGCGGCAGCACTGGCAGAGTACTCTGTTCACTGCACGGTGTGAATGGCAACTACCATGGGCATCAAACAGCATGGAGCAGGATGGCACCCAGCACATCCAAGCTGAGCAAGCACTGGCTCTGCCCTCTCTGCCTCTGGTGGGTTATCAGATTTGCCCATTGGCATGATGAAGACCAGGGGTCAGAGGGCACCTGGTCTGCATCCTGGCTGAGCCTGTGGGGCTCAGAACATCTCTACAGCACCTTGAAACTGCTGGCTCCTGTGGTGCCTTGCCTGGGGACTCTCCAGGAAGTAGGCATACGCTCGCCCCAAGAGGGGCTTGCTGTGGAGTCACATGCTGGGGAAATCAGGTGTTTGGCACCATCAATTCAGTGACCATGAGGCCTAAGACTTGGGATCAGTAGAGGACAGTTGCTGTGTGACCTTTGACAATTCACTCAGACTCTCTGTTTCTCACCTGTAAAGTAGGGATAGCAATGCAGGTTCATAGTGGGACTGAACAGAAGAAGCCATCACCTGGCATGGAGCAGGTCCTCTGGCCAGGGCAGAAGAACTTGTGGAGACTCAACTGAGCTGTCTACCTCTACTCTATTTTATTTTTTTAAATTTTATTTTTAGTACTGGGAACTGAACTCAGGTCCTTGCACTGGCGAGGCAGGCGGTGGAACCACTGAGCTAAATCCCCAGCCCTCTACCTCTACTCTAGGAGCATGAGTTTAAGCTGTGTGAAAGAGCTGGTCACCTTAAGTGACTCACTGTGAGGACGCGTGCCCCCCTTTGCATGAGGACCAGCGCCGTCCAACTGTCCAACTCCATCTGGGGTCATAGACCCCAGAGCTGCAGTCTGGGCACAGCCAGGGCTGGAGCTCATGAGGCAGCAGAATGCTCCCCGGGAGACGATGTGCTGATGTGCCGGGCACATGCAGCTGGATGGGGCGGGGCCTCCCTGGCCACCGGCCAGTGGGGGGGGATGAGATGGGGCCTAGCTGGGTGACCTGAAGCTGGGAAGGGGGACAGGGACAGAGAGGCCCCGAGAGCAGAGGCAGCAGGGTGCTTGGAGGGGCAGCGGGATACAAATCTGGGACCCCAAGCCCTCACATCTGCGCTCCTCCCACATCAGCCCCTGGTGCCCTGAGATCCCTTGGTCTCCAGCAGCTCCTCAAATCTGACCCCTGTGAGCTCCATTCCTCAAAGGGATGGTGGGGTCTCTGGGAAGACAGGGACCATCTGTGCTGAGGGGCCAGGCCTTCGATGGAGAGCAGGGTACAGAGGACACTTACACGGTGACAGGAGCCCAGGGGACCAGGGTCCCCCGACACCCCAAGTAACTGGAGCCATGTGACTATCTGGGGGCAGTGTCTCCAATCTGTGAGACGAAGGTGGGGACAGACAGAGGGACGGGTGCAGGTACAGGACACCTGGGTGTCCCCTCGGAGAGATGTGTGGTGTCCCCAGGTTAGCAGGGGTGGCCTTGTGACAGCTCCAGAGAGAGGCACTTTGAAAACTTAACCTCCATGTCTTGCCTCAACCTCTCTTTCTGCCTCCAAGGGATCCCCACATGGACCCTCATGGGGCTGTGTGTGCACCTCGAGCCTTGAGTGCTGTGCCAGTGAAGCTTCGTCCAGGTCATGGAGGATCCATGCCCGGTTCCTCTGGGGCCTGCAGTGTGCACAGGGTGGATGGACCACACTGGGTCGAACCTGCTACAGGTGGGCATATGGGTTGTGCTAGGCTCTGTGTGGACTTGCATTTCATTTCTAGTGCTAGCAGCAAGGGTGGGGTTGCTGGGTCCCATGGCCCCTCTGTGTTATTACCTGGAGGTGCAGCCCACTCCCACCCTGCCTGCAGCTGAGGCCCTGAGTCCCCCAAAGCTGGGCCAGCACTCAGTGAAGCTAAGCTCTTCCCTCGGAGCCCCATGCATTTCCAGGGTATGTTGCTATCCCGATTGCTTCTGGGCTTTTCCCAAGCAAATGCTGTCATTTTCCTGGCCAAGGAGGAAGAAGGAAACACAATGAGGGCCACGCTTTGCTTTTGGATGATCAAGAAGGGACTCAGGTTGAAGGAAATAAAAACTATACTGCCCGATGTTCCATGGAAGCCTGGTGAAATGACAGATGAACAGCGAAGTCACTGGTGCTAGGCTGTTGCAGGCCTTGGGACACAGCGGCCTCTGCTGTGCTGAGACAGGGGTGTCCAGGGCCAGAGTGGAAGTGAGGTCACTGGGGACAGCTCTGGAAGGGGATGGGGCGGAGCAATAGGGCCACTTGATCGTGGACTAGAGCTGCCCATAATGTGAGCCAAAGTAAACTCTTTCTCTTAATAAGTTGATGATCTCAGCTTGCATTTTCTTTGTCTTTTTGTGGTACCAGGGACTGAACCCAGGGCCTTCCACTGAGTTATATTCCTGGTACTTCTTCATTTTTATTTTAGGACAGGATCTCATTAAATTGTCCAGAACCTGTGATCCTCCTGCCTCAGCCTCCCAGAGTGCTGGAATCACAGCCTCTCCTCCGCATGCCCAGCTGTCTCAGCTGTGTATACAGTGACAGAAGCTGACAGACACACAGATGGGAGCAGCAGAGGCTGGGCCTGCACTTCCGGGCCTCTAGGTAACCCCTGACCTCAACCTCTCAGCCACTTCCAGTGTCCTGGGATCAGAGTTTCAGAGTCTGACAGCCTGGGGCTGGTGGGAACTGTTCCCCTGCCTGCCTCAGTTTCCTCTTCTGTGAGGTGGAGGTGGCGACAACACTTACGCCCCCAAGACGAAACAGAGGAGAAGTGTGGTGAGTTTATTGTACCACAGTTGGAGGCCGGGCTGAGCTGATCTGCAGAGCTCCTGTGCACTTACCCCTGCTGCCTGCCTTCTCTGTGGCATCAGGCAGTCCTTTCCCCTCTCTGGGCCCTGGAGACTGAGTCCCTCCCTACTGTGAAGTCTGGGATTCTGTGTCCGACGCTGAGCACCTGCACCAATGGCCCCTGCTGCATCTCCATCCACTACAGGCAACTGAACCACAATTCCCTGGCACACTTGAGATTTGCATTTCCCTCTCTGCACCACAGGGAGACCACAGCGCTCACCTCCCCACAGTTCCGAAGCTGAGCAGGCAGCCACGGTGTCTTCCTTCCAGCCTCCCCACCATGTGGGCACAGCCAGCCAGGGACAGCAGGCAGCAGCCCAGGTTGGGCAGATGACGTGGGTGCTACAGGTGCCTGGCCACGGTGTCCTGCATATCAGCATCCCCACTTTATAGGTGGATAGGTGTGGAGGGGAAGGTTCCAAGCTTGAAGTGCACTTGGAATGGGCTTCAGAGCTGTCCGCACATGGGGTGTCCACACTACTCCTGCCAGTAGTCGTAGCTAAAACTGAGTGCAGAGTGGATTGCATTTTGGAGCCACCTCTGGGGCTCAGAATCCCTCCATGTGGAAGGCACTATGGTTGTCCCACATTCCAGCTCAGAGGGGTTCCATCTCTGCTGGGTCCCCTCAGCCGCCCCCTCCTCCACTGACCCCACGTAGCCCAGTGATGACCCAAAGCCAGGCTGCCCGTCAGACACGTCCACCTCAGGTCACTGCTGCCTCCTCCACACCAACGGGGAGGGTGGCACCCGGGCAGGACCAGCCCATGAGCTGTGACCCACGAGAGGTGCCGGGACAGAGTGAGCTCAGTGCCACCGGCCCAGGAAGCAGGCCAGGCCTTTCTGACATGAGAGAACACCAGTGGCATGTATGGGAGATGGGGACGTGGATGGAGGGCACAGGTCTTGGTCACCAAGGGCAGACACAGAGAGGAGGAGCCGCTTGAGATGCATGCTTAGGACACGTCTGCTGACCAGAGGAACCATTTCCCAGTGACTGAGTGTGACTATTCCCAGCTGGCTCCACTCCTGACACAGGCAGGACCCCTCGGGGCCACAGGTCAGCCTGACCTTTCCCTAGAGACCATCTGCTCCGAGGCTGCCTCGGTCCCTGCTGCTGCCTCTGTCCCCAAGGCCCTCACAAGCTGCCTGGCTTTTCTCTGGCCCCCTCCCCTGTGAGCGCCTCTGGCCAGCACCCGTTCAGCTTTCGGGGACCAGCATATGGCAGGCACTCACACCCTGTGCTGGGAGGAGGGCCCCGGCGGTCTGGTCCTGTCTGCACCCGACCCGTGAAAACGTGCCCAGTAGCCAGCACCAACCCTGTTGCTTTCACCACATGCCCACTGTCTCACGCCCAGGCCCAGGTTAGAGCGCAGTCTGCCACAGGGGGGCTGTAGCCCACAGTGCACGGGGGACCCAGGAAGACACCACATGGGGCAACAGTCAGCTGAGTCTGTGGGGTGAGCAGAGGCACAGGGGGACAGAGACAAGAAGCCACTGTCCCCTTCCACAGACAGCAAGCTGGGCTTGAGAACAACTGAGATGCAGGCCCCACTAACCCCAGGGATTCCCACAGGCATCACCGCCCCTTCCTATGGTGGGTGGGGACACAGAAGCAGCTGAGACAGTGAAGTCTGCCCAACTCAGCACGACTCAGACATGGCGCATGCTCTCTGGGACACCTATGCAGGCCTTCAAAGCCGCCAGTGTTCATCGTAGGCAACACAGGCCTGGCTTGGATCTTCTTTTATTTATTTATTTTTAAATGAAATTTCTCTCTTTTTTTTGGAGACAAGGTCTTGCTATGTAGTTCAGGTTGGCCTTGAACTCACTAAGTAGCCCAGGCTGGCCTTGAACTCACAGCGATCCTCCTGCCTCAGCCTCCCCGTGCTGGGATTACAGGCTTGCACCACTATGCCTAGTTTTCACATGCTCCTTTAAGGAGCACTGTTGTGGCATGAGAGGCCAGCCTGTGCCCAGTTATGGTGACCAGGTGGCCTGTCCTTTATCCAGGCACTCGTCTCAGTGGGCCATGGGCACTCACTCCTGGAGGAAATCGAAGTACAAGTGAGTAGGGTCTCTCATAGCTTGGTCCTGGGGCTCTTGGGGGAAGGGGGAGGGCCCCAGGAAGACTCCTGGCCTTGAGAGAAGAGGCTACCACCTGGCCCCCTGAAGCCCAGACAGGACTCAGGCCTGGGTGGCCAGCAGCCCTGCCCAGCCTTGTCTGGATTTCCCGTAAACATGGCTGCTTCCTCCCGGGGAAAGGGGGGCGGGCAGCGAGGCCACACCTGGCCCACACAATGGCTGGCCTGCTAAGCAGTCTCCCGCCCCAGCCTTCCCAGGGACCCAGAGGGCAGTCAGTGCTGTAGATGGGCACCTGCAGCTGTGGGGAGGGCAAGGCAGCCCTGGCTCAGGTCTACACCTGAGGAGGGGCCATGGGCAGGTGGCCCAAGCTGGACCAGCTGCCTGGCTCCAAGCCCTGTCCTTCACTTCACCAGCTGTGTGACCGTGGTTGAGTTTCCTATGGCTCAGTTTCCCCTCTGCAAATAAGGATAATGGTAGTCCTGACCTTACCTGGTGGCCAGAGAGCACAGGCACCAGCAGCTGTGTGACAGCTCCTGGTTTGATGTGTGAGGGGCTCCGGCCACAGCACCCCAGGGTAAGTCTCGAGCCCCCAGGGACATGTTGGGGTTGGGCTCCAACAACAGAATAGTTCTGAGCCGGAGGGGCTGCCCTGCGCACAGAAACTCACCCTGAGACTGTGGACAAGAACACCTCCCTCCTTGGGTCCCAGTTTCCTCCCAAGGGGCACAGGCCTGGAACTGCTGTGCCCAACACCCAGGAAGCTGAGAGACACAGGCCAGATGTCGCCTCTGAGAGCATCCCCTCTGAGAATCCCCCTCTGAGAGCATCCCCTGGGCTGCCTGCTGGACTCATTCAGGAGGCTCCCAAGTGAGTCTCATGGTCCTCGCGGTAGGGTTTACAACAGTGACACACCCTGGGCTCATGGATGTCCCCATGGCCCGTCTCCATGGACCCAACACCAGCTTGACCCGGGTCCATGCAAGGAGGGGAGGGGAGGCCTAAGCCTAGTGCTCAGCTCCACTGTGGAAATCCTGATCTTCACCCTGGATGACCGGGCTGGAACCCCAGGGATCCTGGACAGCGCCCGATGCCAGTCAGGCATAGGCTGAGGAGCTCCCCAGGAACTGTGGGTGTCTGGAAGCACTTATAGGCCAGTGGGGGAGCCCACTCTTGGTCAGCAATTACTTTGAAATGTGGGTTCTGAGGCTTCTGCGCTTTTGGAAGCTGGCAGCACCTTCTCCCCGCCACCCAAGCCAGAGACAGAGGCCAAGGCAGGCTGAGAAAGCCACCGTGCACAGCGCCTCCTGAGGGGATGACAGAAGGTTCAAGGGGGCCTGGGCACCATGTCCTCCCTCATCCTCCCAGGTCCCATGGGAGCCCTGATCCCAAACCCCTTGGACATGGAGATCACACTGGGCCCCCCGGTCAGCCATCGGAGCCCGAGAGTCCCCTGGCTAAGGATGTGGGAAGCAAATCTGTGAACAAGGCAAGTCTACCAGGATGTGTGCTAACACCGCCACCAACAATAAAAACGGCAGGGCATGGAGGTCCCTGTACCCTGCCACCTCCCTGCACCCTACTTATGGCGTCCCCTTCCTTTCCATCCTCTCCACCTCTGGGGCTCAGCCATGCTCTGCCCAGATTCTGGGGGCCAGAGCACCTCCGGCCCTGCAGAGAGGACCTGGGCACAGCTCTCAGAGCCCAGATCTGAGCACATGGTCTGCCCAGGCCATCCGCACCAGGGACAAAGCCAGCAGTGTCACAACTGCAGATCCCACAGGGACTGTGGTGCCATGCCATTTCCAATGCCAGGCCCCCATCTCTGCAAGTGAACCCCACACCTGCCTCCCCACCCACCCCTCTCCTAGACTCCCGGGTGTGAAGAAGCTCCCAGCCCTTGAAGAGCAGGAAGAGGAACTCATGGAGAACACCAGGGTGCATGACCTCCAGGGAGGTGGGGACCCCAGTAGGGAGGGGGCTCCCCATCACGGGGCACCACCCTTCTGGCCCCAGAGGGAGGAGTTCTGGTTTCAGTCCACATGTCCTGGAGTGAAGGAAGTCGGACCTGATGTACATGGCCAGAGGATGGGGGTGACTTCCGGGAACAGTTGGATGGAACCTTTCCTGCGTCCGTCCCAGCCATGGCCTGGAATAGGAGGGGCTCCGTAGGCCTTTGTAGGACCCAAGACACGTGGGGGTGCAGCATCAGGAGGACAAGTGACAGAAAAGGAGTGAAACACAGAAACCTGGGGCCCTGGAAGCCCTGGGTCTCTTCTGAGCGAGTGAAGCAGAATTGCCATTAATGGCGTGGAAGACAGACCTAGGCCAGGGGACTCCTGTGTCCCAGGCAAGGGGGCTTCCTGTCCAGACCAGAGGCCTTGGACAGAGGACAGAGGCTGGGACTGCATTGCCGCCTGCCTGCTGGACAGCTGTTGCTCTGGTTCTGGCCAGCTCAGCTGTCCCAGTGCCTAGAGGATCACGGTCAGCTCTGTGTCACAGTGACAGACAAGACCGAGGCACAGAGAGGAGCAACATCCCCAGGTCACACAGCCAGCCAGCCCCGCTGCCTAGGCACTGCTTCACTCTTTGCTTTGTGGCCAAGTTCTCAATGCAGCCAGGGTGACAAAGCCGGGCATCCCGACACCTTGCCCTGTCCGCCTGTCCACACTCAGGAGGGCCTCTTACCCTTGGTTGTCAAGTCCCGGGCTGGGCTGCCGGGGGCCGGGATGCAAACACAGATCACAGCCCATATTCGGGCTTGGGTCCCAGGTACAGCCTGGAAACAGCGCTTTAAATGGGGGATTTTCTTACAGGCTTGTTATGACTGAGGAGTCTGAGTGGGGTGGTCAGGCACAGGTTTACCTGGCTCCCCCGAAAGCCACTTTTCCCTGCTGGGCCTCAGTTTGTTCTCCTGTTGGTGGGAACAGGGACCCCCTCCCTCCTACCCACAGGAGGCTGTGGGGATTACAGGAAGTTAGGGCAGTGCTTGGGGCACACACAGGCGTGACCTCCAGTGTTCCTGTTCCTTCCAGCTATCACACTGGCACTTTGCCTGCAGGACAGGTGGGTGCCGGCTGTGGGTCACTCGTGTGGGGAAGGGAATGGGGCTCTGCAGTTCCCCACGGGGCATCCCACTGTCTAGGGGGCTGTCTCAGGCCTCCTGCTACAGTACGTTTGGGACGGGGCCCTGATTCTCCTGCAGAGCCACGGCCTGAAAAGGAAAGCGAAATAAATCAAGGAAAACATCAAACACGAGCACAAGAGGCCGCCCAATTTAGATTCCCTTTTTCTTGAAGAAATATCAAATATTCCACTCAGAAGTTTTTAATTAAGAACAGGAATGCAAGACCTCATTTGATAAATATAACAAACACTTTGAAAACACACAGTCCTCCTGGCTTCTATTTTCACAGCGGGGGAACACAGTCCAGCAGGCTTGGTAGACACAGCGACACCAGCACAGAGGGACCAGCGCCTGACACCCATCCTTGCCCACTGCCTGACCCAGGGCACCAAGAGGACCTGAGTGGATGGCGGGGATGGGAAGGATGGCAGGGACACGGAGGGGACAGACAGTCCCAACCAGTGTTGGCTAGGGACCCTGCTGCACCAGGCTGGGTCCATGCCCGCACCTGTCCAGGCCCTGATGGGTGAAAGGAGGCCACTGTAGGAAGTTGCTCCAGGATGGTGGGGACACCTGGCACCTCAGCGTGGGGTGGTACACTATATCTCTGGGGTTCAGGACGAAGCAGCCCAACTTTACTCTCAGGCCCAATGCTGCAAGCATAGGAGCAGCTGAGCATCTGGATTCCAGCAACCACTGGAGTCCTCTTGGGAAGAGGATGGCAGAGCCACGAGTGGGTCCCCTGCTCACACCTCTGGGGACAGATTTCTCCTACCCCTCCCCACAGTGCCCTTGCAGATATGGGAAGGGGCTGTGCCTGTGCCCTTTGCCAAGTGACTTCTGTATCTCTTCTGAGATCTTATCATAGACAAACCAGCCTGCTTCTTATCTAAGCCCGCTTATCTCTTCCTCACTCCAGGAATCGTTGGCATCCCAGATCCTGCATTATTCGCACCACAAGCTCCTCTGTCATCTCCAGAATCTGACAACCCCAGCACAGCAGCCTTCAACCCAGTGGCCGGGGTTCTGTATGCAATGCACCCACACCAGACTGGGTCACCCCACACACAGCAGCACCCTGGGGCCCATAGCTGAGCAGGCCCAACAGAGCCCTCTGGACAGAATGTGCCTGGAGCCATCCTGACGCACATGGCTTTACAGCAATTTTTTTTTTTTTTTTTTGGTGCCTAGGATCAAACTCGGGACCTTGCACTTATGAGGCAGGCACTGGAACCACTGAGCTAAATCCCTGGCCCCCAGTGCAGATGGCTTTAATGACAGTGTCACATGTACCATAAAAACACAACAGAAGTCCCCACTCAGCACTCAGTGGGGTTTACATCAGGACAGGTCCTGGGACTGGGGCTGTTGTGGGTCCAAGGGGCCACATTTTTGTGCCACCATCACCCTGGTTCTTAATACACAGAATGAACATGTCTAACAGCAGAGGACAGAGTGCAGCAGGCTCATGAGCGAGCAGGCCAGCACTGTGACTTGGTCGGGGCCTCTGCACCACCCACGGCAGCACATGGGCAGGCTGTTTAGGGCAGCAGCACCCCGAACACGTGCACAGTGGGTTATGCATGCAACATTAGGACAGCTGCGATTTCTCACAGTGACATTACAGACTTGCAGGACCAATTGTCCTATGCACAGCCTGAGCACTGCTGCATGGCCTATGCCCACATCTGAACAGTGGCTGTCTCTGGGGAAGCCCTGGCAGGGTCCCCCTGGAGTTTTCCTTGATTAAGCTATTTAATAATACAGGTAAAAATGACAGAAAGCCACAAGCCACATGTGACAGGAACAGAATTCACCTCAATGCCAATGGCGACTCCGTCCGTCAGCACTGTAAGGCTGGTTAATCTTCGTCTTTGCCTCCAAGTCCATCTAAATGAGTGCAAATACATGTAAAGCTGTTCACCACAGCAATTTCAGAGCTGTGTGAGACTGGAAACGGCCAGATTGCTATCGGGAAGCAGCTGGGGGTTAGAATTCCCTGCAGCCTCAGAAGAATGGCAGCTGAGCCATGTAGCATATGGGGAACAAGTCCTGCAGTGACAGCGCTGGGTATACGGTGCATCCAACACATGGCCACTGTGACTAGAAGAGCATGGGTCGAGTGTGAATGTACAAATGTATGCACATGTGTGTGCCTGGGGAGGGCCCTGCAGGACAGGAGGTCAGTGCTGTGAGATTTAATTTTCCTTGCAGCTCTCCATTTTTTGAGTGCTTGTCACATTTTTAGAAAACATTTTAAAAAATGCTTTTTGGACCAAAATGGACTAGTTCAACCTCTCTCCTGCTGGACCATCCTGACAGCGGATCTACTCTCCCATGGGCTGAATTCTGGCCATGTGACAACTCCACAATGCTGAGCTGGGCCACCAAGGCAGGTGTTCCACCCTGGCTGCTCACATGGCAATGGAGGACCCTGAGGTGGGGCAGGTCTGCTGCAGCCCAGCACAGGGCCCCTGCCTGGGGGAAGTGTCAAGGGAAAGGACAGGAGGTGGGAGCTCAGGCTCCTCTGTTTTGGTGCTAATAAACCTTTGCCAATCAAACCCCACCCTCACACTGGCCTCATCCATCCTACGCTTCTAGCCATTGGATGACAGAGATGCACTGTGTCTCCCAAGACCCCACAACCTTGCAAGAGGATGAACCCCATGTGTGCAGTCAGCACTGCCTGTGCAGAAGAGGGGCCTGGGCTGCTGGTCTCACAGCCTGGGGATAGGAAGTGTTGCCTGCCTGTGTGTGTGGCTCATCTCCTCATGCCTGGGCAGCCCCATCACTGTACATGAGTAGCTAACTTGTTTCTTCACCTTCTCAGCTTCACAGATGGATAGTGCTGGTGTTTGGGTCAAAAATGTCCCTAAAGTCTCCTGTGTGTGGAAAGTGACTGGATCACAGGGCATCACGCTCTTCTGTGGGTTCATCTGTCACCACGTTCATAGTTGACTCTGCTGGGTGAGGCGGGTCTAGTTGGAGGTGGTCATGGAGCTGTGACCTGGAAGGGTACATTCTCAACCCCAGCTCCTTCCTCTCTCCCCTTCCTGGCTGCCATGAGGTGTGCCATGAGCTGTCCTCTGCCAGGTCCTTCTGCAGTGCCTTCTGCCTTGGAGCAGCTTACCATGGACTGAACACTGTGAAACTATAAGTCGAATAAATCCTTCTTCTTCTAAATTGTGTATGTCAGGTGTTTTGTCCTGGCAAGACAAGGCTAATACAGCAAGGATTTATGGGTCATCCCAGAGCCTCCTGTATGCCTGGTCTCGATCATTTACATAACAAGATTTGAGATTTTGAGCTGAAGAGGTTCAGATGAGATGAGCTGAGCAGTGACTCATAGGACAAGACATGGTACACTTGGGAGGGGAACAGGATTTGCACCGAGGATGGGTATGAGTCTCTGGAGATCAAAGGGGACATGGCAGGCAGAACTGTGGCCTTCAGAAGTATCTATCCTGCAATCCCAGAGCCAGGGAGACAGCATTTCATGGAAGAAGGGCTCTGCAGATGTGCCCAAGGCTCTGGATGATCCTGCACTATCTGAAAAGCCCAGCCTTACCACATCAGCCTATAAAAGCAGAGATCTTCCTTTGCTGGAGCCAGAGGTCCCAAAAGTGCAGAGATTCAACCCCTTCCTTGTTGCTGGAGGACCACAGGGAAAGCAGGGAACACAATCCTGGGTCCCATGGGGGACAGAGTCAGCTGACATCCTGGATGAGAGTGGAAGACAGGGCAGCTGATCTGATGCCTAGGCTTTGGCCCTATGAGATCCTGAGCTGAGAACTGGGCTGAGCCCACTGGACTCTGACCTACAGAACCACAAGTAGAAAAAGCAGGCCACGGCCTAAACACCACTTTTCCTGACCCTGCTGGAGGGGAAAACCCTGTCCCATACCAGTGTCTGTCCTGAAGTTTTGGACACCATGAAGTTTACATTCGCATTTCACCAGGACTTGGAATCATCTCTCACACTGTTGCTTACTACTCCAGAAACAAAGGGTGTTTGGATATATGGCAGAGCTTGAGCTACAATGTCAGTTGGTTTCCTTGGATCCAAATTCACAGCGAGTATAGACACTGACACCCACTGGCCACCACAATCATTGCTCTTCTTGCGGGAGGCAAAGTATTCAGCCAACTGCAACATCACATGGGTAACATCGATGGCCTGCCATGCATGGGGACCTGGGTTTTATTCTCCCACTTGCAGTAGGGGCCTAACAGGAAATGTTTTCACCAACTTGGTCACCAACTGGTCTCTCATGACACACAGGGGGTCCTCACAAGGTTCCACTATGTCTCAGCAATAGGAGTCGTGTTCACAGTGACAGGAGGCTTCCCACAGGGGCTTCCACTTTTCTCGGGTTCTACTTTTGATCTTACTTGAGGTGAAACCCCCTTCTCCTCAATCTACACAGGAGTTCATGTAACTTTTCTCCTAGGTTTATCAGAAGCACCATGGTGAGGCCGCACTGCCCAGGCATACACACAGTGACCCTCAGCATCGTCGGCAATTGGTCTCTTCAGCAGCTGTTTCTGTGATAATTCTCATAACCTGAGTACCTCTGCCTCTAAAGGAGAAGTAGCCAGTGTTGAATTAACCCCAGCAGACTATGGCCCCACAGCTACCTGCCATCCGGTCACTCGGCAGATGGTGGAGCCTAGATGCCAATAAGAAAGGCAGGACTCAAAGCCCTAATGCCAGTTTCCAGCCAGCCTGTGACCTGTGTGTCTCTTGGAAGCTGCCCTCTGGGCCTGAGCCCCAGTCCTGACTCATGGACAAGGCTGGTGTGCAGGAGACACCGGGACTCTCCTGAGGGTAACACAAATCTTCCTCTCCACACACGAGGTTGGTGGATGCCTGTCAAAGTCACAGTTATAGGCAGTTAAGGTAGCAGGCTGTCAGGAGCCAGAGTCCCTGTTGGTGGCCAAGGACATGGGGCACACAGGATGAGTGGTCAGCCTGGGGGAGCAGGTGGAGTGTGACCTTAAGGGCAGTGAAGGCCCAGCACGTGTGACATCCCCACAGCCAGCTCGGGCTTCCTGCCCATTGTGGGAGCGGCACAGGCAGGAAAAGAGTGCTGGGCCCAGGAGTCAGGTAGCTCCCTATGCAATTTCCAGCTTCTCCTTTTTTTGGCGGGGGGGGGGGTTGAGACATGTTCTTGTTGTGTAGCCCAAGTTGGCCTCAAACTCACAGTATCCTGTCTCAGCCTCCCTAGTGCAAGGATTACAGGCATGTGCCATCAGGCCTGGCACCAGCTTTTCCTCCTGATACTTGAGGGGTCTTAGGCAGATCACATCCCTGCTCTGGGCCGGAGTTTCCTTGTCCTGTGTCCTTCCTTGTTTGGGCCGTGTCCTTCTCAGAGGCCTGGGCCCACGCAGTTTCCATCTTTCCCGGTTTGTGGGACACAGGAGCAGCCAGTCCCAGAATCATGGCCCAGCCAGGCCAAGGAGTGGAAGGTGGGTGGGTACGGCTGCTCCTGGCCCCACACGCCTGGTACCCACAGACTTCAGACTTTCTGCTGCAGCAGGATCCTTTGCCAGTGAGGGAAAAGCTGGGACAGCTTCCGGCCAGAGGCCGGGTGTGAGTGCGGTTCATTCCCACGTGTCCCATTCTTACCCTTAGTGGGAAGTAGGTCAACAAGGCTATGTGATGACAGAGATCCAGGAAGTGGGAGCGGTGGCTGCAGCGTGTGGGAGGCCTGGGCTTGAGTGTGTGTCCTTTAGGGTCAAATCCTGCTCTGCTCAAACCAGCTGTCATCCTTGGGGAAATCACTTAACCTTTTGGTACCCCAGCCTCACCATCTGTTAAAAACAGAAATGTCACAGGGACCACAGAGCTGTGGGACTAAGTGAGCTTCGGGTGTAAAGGGCTCCCCGGGACCCTGGTGCACTGCAGGTGCGTGATGCCTCCTGCTGTCATTGATGAGTCTGAGAGCACGTCTGTGAGGTTCAGCCTGTGACCCTCATTAAAAACTTGGGGTTCAGAGGAAAGTGGCTTGCGAAGCCATCCTCTTCCTCTTACAGCTTGGCTGGGAACCCACCACATGACACCTGCTGGCCACACAACCCTGATGTCCAGGCGCCTTTCTGGCCGGCTTCCTTCTCTGTATTCTACTCACCCAGCTGGCCTCAAACCTTCCATAGCTCCTGCCGCTTGCAGAGGACCTGATCCTTACAGGAAGCGGAAGTCCAAGTGTCCCCAGCTCCTCCTCTCCCTTATGGGGTCAGGCTAGGCTCCTCCTCCCTGTCCCCTGGGCCACCACTGCCTTGGTAGAGAACACTTGGAGGCCCAGGTCCCTGGCACTCAAGACCAGGTCACTGAAGGCCCCAAGGACTCGAGACCCATCCCTTCCCCCTAGAGCCAGGGGCGAGTGGCAAACACTATGCTGGGACTGCAGCTCCTTGACATATCTGACCCTAAATGTGAAGTTGGGTGTGAGGGTCTGAGGATCTCGGGTCCCTGAAATAGTCTAGGTCCTGTGCGAGTTGGCTTTCTGTTATGGTGACAAATGGCAGGACTATCCCCAGGAAGATGGTCCATCCCAGTCACTGGAACTGTGCTTGGGCTGTGGAGCACATGGTGGGGCTGGTGAAAGAGAAGCCCCTCACTCACCCTCAGCTGGGAGTGGAGAAGAAGAGGGTGGGGCCACATCTCTGTCCCCCCCAAGGCCCCAGCCTCAGTGACTGAGGACTCCCCTGAAGCCACCACTTCCCAGGAGCACCCAGCTGTGGCCGGGGCAGGCGGCATACCTGCTCTGGGGCCAGTGCAGATCCAACCCATGGCAGATCCCAGTCCCACCCTCTGGGCCCACTGAGGTAAAAGCAGCCCCTCAGAACAGCCCTGCTGCCACCTCACTTCCTGTGCCCCTGCAAGCCCCCCCGGCCCCCAGCCTCTGTCCTGCCACTCCCCTGAGGATGCTACACCAGGTTCCTTCAGACACCTCCTCCTCTGAGCAGCTGCCTTGACCACCTCCCCTGAGACATGCACTCTATGCTGCTCTGTCTCCTTCTCCACAGACCATAGCCACCTTGGCGACTGAGTTCGTGTGCTTACCGCTGCCTCTCCCCGAGAACCTCAGTTTGGGGGACAGGGACCTCATTGGCCACCCCAAGCCCCAAAGCACTTGGTGATGAGAACTGCAGGGACACCTGGGACTCGGTGACCTCCTCTCCAGTCAAAGCTCCTGTGACACACTTGTCCCCACTTGGCGGGCGGAGACCGGCAGGCACAGAGTGGGCACCTCGGCACCTTGCAGGAACAAAAGCCACCTGCCCCTCTGTGGGGACCTGTGCTGCGTGTCTCCGAGTGTCCCCGAGGGCCTTTAGCCAGGCCACCTTCTATTAGCAAGAATTGGCTTCACCTCCCACAGGGAACCCTGATTCTGTAGAGGTGAAACCTCTCGTGATTAACATACCACTGGGGGCTGGGGATTTAGCTCAGTGGTTCCGGCGCCTGCCTCGCAAGCGCAAGGTCCCAAGTTTGATCCCCGGTACCAAAAAAAACCACAACAAAACAAACAAACAAACAAACAAACAAAACACGTCATTGGGATTTCTCTGTCCCCTCACAGCTCTGCGAGTTAAAAAAAAAACGAATTGGTTGTCGGTCTCCCCACAGCTCGGGCAGGCAGTGTAGCTGTGAGTATTCCTAACATGGCTTATTAGGGTCCTTCCTCGTGCATTTTATGGGATTTAATTAAAAATTATTGCTAAGAGAAACAGCTGCAGATGGTCTTATTTTAAGTGAGAAAATTAAAAACCAAACTTTCTCATCACTCAATTTCAACAAGACGCACAGCTGTACACGTCTGGGGTGACACTGCTGAGATCACAATCATCTTTATGGCGGCTCCAGGTCCTCTCCGAGAGGCTTAATGAGAGCTCTGCAGGAGTTCATTTGTCACAAACGGAATAATAACAGGACAGCTCCGGGCTGCTACAGACAGACACCTGGCTCTGACGCTGCAACCTGGACAGAGGATCCTGCCCAGGGGATCAGGCCACAGGGGACCTGGCTGGGCCCTACATGTGTGCATGGAAGCCTCGTGCTCCGGCCACAGGTCACCTCCTTCCACGGTGAACATGAATGTTTCCTGCTGCACCGTCTACACTTAATGAGAAGCAAGAGAGGGTCTCACTGTCTACACAGGGGATGGCTTCAGAAAACACGGTGTTTCCTGAGGCAGCTGGACAGAGGGACACATCTTCCTGTGTCCGCTTGAGCCCTCGAATCAAAGGCCACACAACACATTGGGGTGCTGTGTCCCCACCCCTAACCCTGCCAGGAAGACATTCACATAATGCGATGTCCCCTGCCATGGAAGAGGGTGTCAGGGAGACCATGTTGGACAGAGAGGCAGCTGGGCTTGAGTTCTAGTCTGGCCACTCACTGGACACAGACAGAGACCCAGAGACCCAGAGACACAGACACAGGCAGAGAGAGACAGACAGAGATAGAAACAGAAACAGAGAGATAGAGACAGAGAGCTGTCTCTACAGCGCAAGGGGCCACATTCTCCCTCCCAGACTCTGTCCCCACAATCAAGCCCTATACCCACTGACCCCGATTGCACCCTGATGCCAGCTGACGCTCATGGCTGCCCCCCTCACTTGCTGTCCTGACTCATGAGTCTCAACAACACAAGGCAGGATGACTGTCACGGCCGTTTACCCGTGGTGACGCAGAGGCACACGCAGAGAGGCAGTCACTGTCCCAGGCCTCTGCACCTGGCCATGAGCACCTGGTCACCTTCGAGGATGACAGCGCGCAGGTGTGTCAGGATGACACACATTAATGACCGGGACGGCAGCAGGGGCATTGCTGGGGACTCTGCACTTGCCAGGGCATCTGAGGATTCAGAAGAAAGCAGCAGGAGTTCAGGGTCCCTGCTGATCACCAGACTGACTGGCTGCAGGACAGGCAAGGTCAGGGAAGGTTCTCGAAGTACCTGTAAGACCTAGGGGTTCACTATGTGTGCGGTGCTGAGGGCCCAGGCCGTGTGGCCCACAGGTGCTGACCAAGCCTGGCTCCTCTCTGGCTTCCAGCAGGCAGCCAACCTGCCAGGTCCCCTAGATAATTAGAGCGAAGGCCAACCCCTCCCCATGAGGAACACCTAGCTCCAGTGTGCAAAGTGAGGGTGCTAAGCTAGATCTCTGCCAAAAACTTTTTTTTTGTATAAAGGTCAATTTAGGGAAAATAAGAGCATTTGAGGGTGCATTTTAAATTAAAAGATAACAAAATTTTTTTGGTTTTTTGGTTTTTGTGCACCATGTAAAATGCACACAGATAACAATTTGTACAATTTTTTTTTTGAGACAGAGTCTTGCTATGTAATCCAGGTTGGCCCTGAACTCACTATGGAGCCCAGGCTGGCCTTGAACTCACAGAGATCCTCCTGCCTCAGTCTCCTGAGTGCTGGGATGACAGGTAGGCATCACCATGCCCAGATTGATTTTTAAAATAAAAGATTATTAATATTGTAGCTACTGAAATGCTCCTATCTATGCACCCATATCTGGAAGGAAGAAACTACAGAGAAGAAACTTGATCTATTAGCCCCTGAGCTGCCTGCCCCCATACGAGGTGTCCCTAAGGGCTCTCAGGTTCTGTTCCATGGGAAGGGACTTGCGTTTAAATGTCCTTTTCCTCCTGGAGCCCTCTGATGGGGTGGGGCAGAGAGTCCAGAGGATCTGGACATCTTCAAGATCACCAGAGAATTCAGCCAGCATTTGCTCACCCCAAGCCTGCTGTGGCCGTACTGCTCCATTTTTCTCTGTACCTTATTTTCCCAAGTGCCTTCTGCTTATGGTGACTGACACTGCTATTCCATTTTCCCATATGGACATGAAGTTTCCTTTGTGTGCTTTTAAGTCAAGAGATGGCTGACTTAAAGAAAGACACCCAGCAGAGTGTGACAGGAGCGGTGTGGTGGGAAAGCGCAGGCCATGTGCATCTCAGAGAGGCAGATGCAGCCAGCCCTGCCTAAAGTCTGAGGGATGCATGGGACCCAGGCTCTGGCTCCAGGGCTGTTGAGGCTGACTTTGGCTCCTGTCTGACCCTTGGAGGCAGGAAGGAGAAAGGAACCTCACCCGCCCACCTGGCACCTGTGGGTGCAGCCCCAGCCTCACAGCACCATCCTATGCAGGTGAGCACAGAGCCCCCAGCTACGCCTTGCTTCCCAGACCTGCTCCTGCCTGCCTTCCAGGGACTTCCTTCCCCCAGCCTACGAGCAAGCAGAAGGATGCTTTGCCCCGCCTGCTGTACCAAGACACGGCTCTCTCCGGTCTTTCCCAGTTAGCTTGGCTGTCGGCAAAACAGCCTCAGAGTGGAGCAGGAGCGCTGGCTTAATTTTCTTCTTTTTAATACTTGCTAACTCACTAAGTTGCCTGGGCTGGGCTGGAACTTGAGAGCTCCTGCCTTAGTCTCCCAGAGCGCTTCGATAAAATAAAGCTGTGCATCACCATACCCAGCTGCATCTGGGCACTGTGGCCTCAGCTGAGAGCAAATGGAAGACACAATTGGAGCCAGAGAGGGCCAGACACAGCACCCACAGTTTCTTGGCTGACTGCTGTTCCCAAGTGGGGGGGACTGCTTAGAGACAGTCCGGGGGGCATGGCCTTCTCCCCCCAGCTCCTCCGTTCTCTCTGCTTTCTGGCTGCCATGACATGAGCAGCTTTCCTCCACCATGCTGTTCCTGCCTTGGAGCCAGCTGACCATAGACAGAACCCACTGAAGCTGTGAGCCCAAGTAACCCTCTCCTCCAATAGGTTGTGGGTGTCGGGTGTTTTGTCCCACTAATGGGAAAGTGATAAAGAGAAGGGTGGAAGGAGTTGCCCTTGGGGTTGTATAGTACACAGGTCTGCACAACCAGACCTGGCCTCCTTTGATGTAATTCACTGCAAGTTCATGAATGAAAAGCTAAGAAATCTGAGTCCTAACTTCCTCCATGCCCCATATTCCTCCTCCATAGGAAGACTGAATGATGTTGGACAATCCCTTCAGCTGTGAAGTCCTGTGACTCTATAGTAGGTGATTCCCCTTTTTCAAGGCCGTTCATTATCCAGAAGATGAGACGAGAGGGTAGAGCCAGCATGGGGAAAAGGGCATCACAGGGGACAGCCTGGGCCTCACACCGAGTCCCCCATGGCTTGGGAATGACAAGCACAGACCCAGGGGCCACCAGCGCAAGGCTGGGGTGTGGCTGCGTGTCCTCTGGGTCGCAGCATGAGGTGTGGCCACTGCAGAGCTGGGTGCTGTTTTCACCATACACAGATCTCTCCAGACCCTGCCAGAGTCCCCAGTGTGGTGGCTCTTGCCTCTCCAGCTTGCCCAGATCCACAGCTCCAAGCCACATAGGCCCTCAGCCAAACATGGCCTTTAGTCCCGGGAGGAGCGGTTGGTGCCCTTGCCTGAACTTGGGGCAGAGAGACGGAGCCAGGCCAACCCCACGTCGTTTACCCTGCAGCCACGGCAGTGCTGGTCTTGGGTCCTCCTCACCAACACACCTGTGGAGCCTTGGGAGTCCCCAGGCACCTGGGCGAGCCCCTCATCACTCCATGGCTCCTGTCCCTGTCCAGGGCAGGTGCCCGAAAGACTGTAAAGGTCCAAGGTGGGCTGCACCCACTGTGCCAGGAGCAGCAAGTGCTGGTCCTGCGGCTGGGATGGGCACTGCGCCTCCCCCGTCAGTGCCTTGGTGTCCTGCACCCCTACAGCGACCCTGTCCCTGACAAGCAGCCGAGTCAGCTCAAAAAGCCCCCAGGGCCCAGCTCTGAAGCCCTCCGTGCCTCTCTGCTGCATGCGTTGTGTGTGACACAATAGAAGGTGTCATGTCAACCTGGGCCAGCTCCCAGGGAGGAGGTGTCTACTTTGGCAGAATTCCAGAACCTTCTCTCAGGTACTTTCCCAAAGACAAAGAGCCAAGCATCCACTGAGCACATGAGCTATGCTCTGAAAATCTCATCTGCAGCCAGGCATGGTGGCACACACCTGTCATCCCAGTTCCTGGAAGGCTGAGGCAGGAGGAATGCTGCAAGGTCGAGGCTACCTGGGCTACATAGTGAGTTCAAGGCCAGCCCGGGCTACATAGCAAAACCCTACCTCAAGAAACAACCAAAAATCGCACTTGCATGAAATATGGCGTTTGTATATACCACTTTCACATAGAAAATCTACCCTGGCATCAGATGCTCTGGCATGTGGCCTAAGTGAGGCTCAGGCAGGGAAAGCCCTGCAAGACCATGCGTGGTGGGTGGAATGACGTACCTCTCGGCCTCAGGCTCTGTGCCCTGCGGCCTGATGTCAAAGGCGCTGAAGCTGCTCATGTCCACATAGCCATCGTTCTCGTTGGCAGCTGACAGGGCCCGGCTCTGCTCCTCGAAGAGCTTGGTGAACGTGCCGGGCCTGGCCAGCCTCCGAGGTGGAAGCTGGATGTTCTCATAGTCGGAGCTCAGGGCGGGGATGTTCTCATAGTCAGACGTGTCGGCGTTGGGGAAGGAGATGGAGCGCGGCTTGGTCAGTGGCAATGGCAGGAAGGGCGGCCGTGAGCGGTCCTCGAAGGACTCCACCCTAGACACTGTCCTGCTGAAGGGGATGCCCCTCCTCTTGCCATCCCTGGAGAAGAGCAGCGACACAGGTGACTCAGGAGCCCGAAGATTTCCGACCCGGGCTCTGAGCTGCGGGGAGCTGCCCAGGCTCCGACGGTCACCGTCCAGGAGGCGGCAGGGCCCGTGGTAGCTGGACTCAGATGAGGACCGGGAGGAGGTCAGGCCAGCATCCCCATGCACCTTGCTGTCTGCCTTCCTCCGGAAGGTCAGTGCCAGGAAGCGCTTGAAGGATGACTTTTTCTTCTTGGTGGCCTTGTCTGGGGCCTCGCTGTCCAGCAGCAGTGATGGGAAGCTCTTGGTAACCGGCCTTTTGGTGACACAGGCCAGGTCGAAGGGTGGAGGGATATCCACCAGCGAGCAGGGTGTCGAGGTGCCGCTCGATGGCAGGCACTTGCTCTGGGAGAAGCTGCCGGAGGAGCTTATCACACAGGGCAGCGACAGGTTGTCCTCCTTCCTCTTCATGCGGCGCAGGTCTAGCCCGGTGCCCTGGGGCTCCCGGCTCACAGCCCCTGGCGGCTCTCGACCCTCCACTGAGAAGGAGCGTGGCTGCAGGGCCCAGCTGGCCTCTGAGGGCAGCACTGGCCTTCCCGCCTCCTTGGCGACACCCATGGCCAAGGACCCAGCTTCAGGGCCTGACTCTTCGGGGACCGTCTCTGGAACACAGCCGGCCACCTTCCCAGAGTGGGGCCAGGCCCAGGGGACGACGTTCCTTCTGTCCCCTGGCACCAGGCCACCCTCAGAGTCACAGGCTGCGTCTTCCTCCAACTCTGTCATGCAGGGGTCATCCTTGTCCTCCGGCAGGACACCCACGTCGGGGACAGCAGGTACCTCCCCAGCTCCACCTCGCTGGCCACTTGCAGTCCCTGTGCTGGGGATGCCCCATTCAGGCTGTGGCTCCAATTCCAAGCCGCCCTCTGGCATGACAGGGAGACAGCTGTCACCACAGAAGGAGGTGCTTTCGGTAGGAAAGAGCTTGTAGGGGCTCCCAGGGAGGGATGCCACCAGGTCCTCCACACTGGTGCTCTCAAAAGGAATGATCTGGCAGCTGTCCTCAGGGGCCTCAGCTGGCACGGGGTCCTTACTGGCTCCAGGGCCTTCCCCATCCTGGGCGGCCATCCCATCAGGCTCATCCTGGTCAGCCTGTATGTCCTTCCTCTGCTCCTCGGGGACAGCGAGTTCCTCTGCAGCTGGCATGGGCTCTTGGGAACCGGTAGTCAGCTCCTCACACTCAGAGGGCTCCTCATTTTTGGGGAGCTCCTCACACTCAGGGAGCTCTTCATGGTCAGAAGGCTCTTCATACTCAGGAGACTCCTCACACTCAGGGGACTCCTCACACTCAGGGGACTCCTCACTCTCAGGGGGCTCCTCACTCTCAGGGGGCTCCTCACACTCAGGGGGCTCCTCACTCTCAGGAAGCTCCTCACTGGCCTTGTCCTCATCCTGTCCACTGTCCAGCTCTGCGTGGCCACGGCTCTCCTCTCCATCCTCTTCCACTTCTGCAGTGTCCCCAGGCAGCCCAGGCTCCTCACAGGGGTCCTTGTGGGTCCCAGGGGCCTCATGCTGGCCGTCCTCCAGGTCACACAGGCCAAGTCTTCCCTCTGGCTCCTCCTCCTCCTCACCCGTGGGCAGCAGCGCACCTGATCCCGAGTTGTGGCTGCCATCCTCCTCCTCATCTCCAGGGCCTTCCTTTCCTTCTCCAGCTGGGGGTGTCAGGTCCCAGCTGTCCCCTGTGTCCTCGGTGCCTCCGTCCACACAGGCCTCCTCCCCTGCACTGCCTGTGTCCTCAGCTGCGTCCTCTCCTGGTGCAGCCTGGGGTCCCGGGAAGCTGTCCTCATCTGTCTCATACCCGGAGCACTCGGGGTTGGGGGAGCCCCTGGCCTCGCATGGCAGCTGGCCATTGCTGCACTTGGAGAGCCGGTGGTTCATGTGTGCCCCAGGCCTGCACTCCATGGGGCCCGCCAGCCTGGGCTTGGGTGCCAGGGGTGGCTTGGGGCCCCGGGACATGGGGCCGGGGCTGTGCAGACCCTCTGGCCTGGGAGAGGCAGGGAACTTGGGAACTGCTGTCTTTGGCTTGGGAGCAACAGGAGGCTTGGGAGAATCTGCTGGGTGAAACAGAAAAAGAGAGAGAAATCCAGTGAGCCAGATTTCCACGAAGTCCCCGCTGCTGTGACCCATCACTCACATTTTGTCTGAAGCTTAGCTTCCCCTAACTCCTAAAGTCATTCAACAAACAAGAGTGTGCAGACCTTGCTCCTATCCCAGCCGGTAGTGAAAACCAAGGGGTGAAACCTGCTCTTCCACAGTGCCCAGTCACCACTTTCACAGGGACTGGAGACCACCCCTGTACCCCTCGAGGGTGGAGCTTGCAGTCACTGCCTTTGCAGCCACGGATGCCCATGACGGCATGCCCAGCGTGGGCACACGACCTGGTCACGCACAGGTCTGACGGCACAGGCCCACGTCCTGTGAGGCCACACCTGGGCCCTCAGGCTTCCAGGCCGGGCCCCCCCAACATGTCTGCGTTTATGGTAGGGCACACAGCTGTCCCAGAGGGGTGAGGTGGCACTGGCTGGTGTGGAGAGGCCCAAGACACCCCTCCCCTGTGGGTCACAGAGCCACTGCGAATGGGAGGACGAGGTGCAGATGACACACGTGGCAGTGACCAGAGGCTCTGCAGATGGAAAGTCTCCTGCCTCAGCCTCCCCAGTGCTGAGACAGTATGTTTGGACTGTGCATACCTGGGTCAACTTAATATCTTTCACTTTACGCTGCTTTTTACTCTGGTGTGGAATTCTGTAAGCTACACACTATGTTCCACACTTTATTTTAGAAACAGGCTTCGTGTTAGGGGATTTTGCCCAGATGCAGGCAAGTGTAGGCTTTCTGAGCATGTTCGTGGAGCTGGGCTCAGCAGGCCAGGCGCGCGGAGAGTGTTCTCAATGTGCAGTATTTCCAGCTCTCCATGGGTTTTGGGGGCTCTCCTCCCTCGGGGGTTGAGAGGCACCTATCATCAGCACCTACACTGATTAATGAGGCATTTGTGTCCCTCAGTTGGACCAAGACTGGAGCCACAGTGTGCTTTACGTTAGCGGCACGTCCTGCTCACATTGGCCACACGCTGGGGACTCCAGCAGTACCAGCCAGCCTCATAGCACCACTGGGTTGTCCGGGCCTCACATGGCCCTCTAAGGACGTGGTGTCTGTGTGTGCCAAGCGGCAGGGGTGCAGGGAGGTAGTTGGGGCGGGAATGCCCGAGCTGCAGGATGTGGCACCTGACAGTGGGGAGCAGGAGCAGCCCAGCTCTCAGGATGCTGAGGTGAAGCCGAGCAGACTTCTAGCCACCTGACATCTGCCCCATGGGTACTGGCCAGGGTGCCTGACAACCAAATGTCAGCCCAGAATCTGTGAGGAAGTCAGGCCCATCCAGCTGTCTCCATGCCAGTCAAGAACATCTGTGTAGCATCAGGAGAAAACAAACATTTGGAGCTTGAACAAGACGTTCTCCAGCAGCCAGGCAGTGTGGAGCAGCAGAGCAGGCCTTTGGAGGCTGGGCCCCTTATTAGAAGCTGCAGATTTGAGCCTCAGTTTCCTCACCTGCAAAATGGGTACAATCTGGCAGCTCCCTGCCACAGCTTGTTGTGAAGATAAAAGAACACACATTAAAGGCACCAGCTGGGCATGGTGGCACACCATGTGATTCCAGCACTTAGGAGGCTGAGGCAGTAGGATTGCTGTGAGTTCAAGGCCAAGCTGGGCTACACAGTGAGTTTATGTCCAGCCTGGACTACATGGCAAGACCTTGACTCAGAAAAATAAAAATCAATCAATAAATGAATTAATGTGCTGACCTGGAGGTGCTCACAGAGGACCAGCGACTCAAGCTGCTGGAAACAGAATGCGGGTCTGACTCCCTGCTGCCCACCATGGGTGGGAGGCATGGGCTGTGTGAGATTATTCTCCAGGGTGGAGGCCCTTGTTCCTCATCTTCACAGGTGGCATTTCACGCGGGCGCCACGGGATGTGGCCAAGGAACCAACAGGATGTGAAAAATGACTGTCACCTGGCTGCTCAGCACCACCCCCACCCTCCATCCAGCAGAGCGACTGATCCTCGGGTCCTGTGGGAGCGTGAGGACCATGGCCCTTGGCATTCAGCTCTGGAGCCCTGAAGTCAAGAAACAGGGTGGGGAAGGCCTGGGGGGGGGCAGGAGCTGGCTCAGGGGCAGCCGGGTTTGGATCAAGGTCCCTGCTTCCCTGTCCAGCTCCGACCCTCTTCCGCCTCTGTTCTAGAGGCTTCCTTTATGAACACTCAGGGGTCCTGGTGTCTAATGAGTCAGAAAGGGAAACTGAGGCCTGAGAAGCTGGGACAGACAGCTAAGAATTTCGAGGCTGGGTCCAGGGCTCAGGCCATGTGCAGGCTGTGGGCCAAGTCACTGATTCAATGTGCTGCCTCTCAGTTTCTGTCAGTCCAGTTCTGGTAAAGAAACTAGGGTTGAGTGCCTGCAGTGTACCAGGCCCTCCTCGGACTCCTTGGATGCATCAGCAAGAGGAAATCAAGATCTTCTGGGGAGGCAGTGGGGTTAGTCAGTCACCATAGAGTCAGATGACGAGGAGGTCAGAAGGGACAGGGTGTGACTGTCAACAGCATGACCAGGACGGCCTCGCTGAGAGGGGACTGAGGAAGGTGAGAAGCAAGAGAAGCCAGGTGCTGAGCATCCAAGGTTGCTGAGGCCAGCAAGGCCAGACTGAGGGCCTTGGGGAGTGCTGGTGGGGACCCCAGAATGATGCAGCATGCTGGGCTCAAGCAGGACTCTGGCTATACCCTTAAATCACAGTGCAGTGAGCAAGGAGGCAAGAGGCTGTTACAGGAGCCCCAGGAAGTGACAGGAGCTGGGCCAGGTGGAGGATGGGGAATGCTGGACAGGTGACGTTGGGTAAAGGGTGCCCAAAATGGGCGCTGGCCCGAGTTGAAGGTGCAGATGCTCATGGCCCTGGGTTCGGGTCCAACGTGTAGCTGGCGAAGGTGGACCAGAGCAATGTCAGCATAGCCCGTGCTTACAGAGAATACAGTGGGCAAGGGAGCCCAGCAGCTCTGGCCAGGGTGCAGGGGAAACTGGGAGAGAGCAGGTGACAGTTTCCAGCCCAGAAGGAGCCAGATGCCTGAAGAAAGGGTCTCCACAGCGGTGGAGGCTGGGCAGAGCGTCCCTGGGGGGACAGCATGTGCAGAGGCCCTTGAGCCCACAGGCTGGGCCTCATGGGCCAGTGGTGACAGCATAGCCCAGCACGGCGGAGCTGGGACTCTGCTCTCCAGAGCTCCCACTGTGGTGTACACTCCTCTCCCCTAAGGCCGCCATGCTCAGCCTCAGTGTCCATGCCTAGGGCCTCGTGGCAACGTGGTATGCTCGGTGACTCGGACGGCAACACCCTTCAGCCACGGTGCCAAGAGATAACCAGGGATGTGGGAGCCGTGGTGACGGGAGGAAGACATTTTTAATGGCCCCTGGAGACAGACAGCATCCCCCACCAGCTCTC
Organism: Heterocephalus glaber; assembly: GCF_000247695.1. The sequence continues at coordinate 1,100,730 of NW_004624872.1, forward strand.
TGCTACCAGTTTATATTTGCTGTTCCCACATTAATTAAATGGCTTGTCACACATTCCCGCTTGCTCCTTCGAAAGCTCAATTAGATGAGGTTCGGGGGGTGGGGGGAGCCCTGGACAGGGAGTTTGGAGTCCTGAGCACTCCTCCTGGCTCTGCCCTCAGCTGGAGTGTGACTTCAGTAAGCCCCTCCCCTCTCAGAGCCTCAACTTCCCCATGTGCAGAGTGAAGGAACGGGTCAAACAGTCAGTGGGCTCTGCTGAGCTGGTGACACTCTTTAGACTCTCGGCTCTCCTTTCAATGTCCCCAAGTCCATCCCAGCCAATGCTCACCGTGTGCTCCCACCCCACTATCCCATCCATATGCTGCTCGAGTAATCACCTTCCAATTTCACCTGCCACTCGCATCTTGATTTAACGATCACTCCTGGCATGCGCTAGAGTGTCCAAGCCAACCCTGGTGACTCCTTCGACCCATGACAGGGAAGATGGCAGGCAGCACAGAGAGCCAAGCCAGCTCAGCACAGCCTGGGCACCAAGCCTGCCTGCCACACGGCGGCTGTGTGACCTGGGCACCTTGCGCTGCCTGTGGGAGCCTCAGTCTCCTTCTCGGTGAAATGTAGGCAATGTTTCCTTTTTCACCAGGAGCAATGAGAAGTCCAGAGGAAATAGCAGACACCAAATGCCTAACTGAGTCAACTAGCAAGTATTTCCTGTGTACCTACTATGCTCTCCAGCCTGTCTCACACCCTCCTTAGGCCACTGACCATAAAAATCTGGTACTGCTGGGTGTGGTGGCCCACATCTATAATCCCAGCACTCAGGAGGCTGAGGCAGGTGGATTGCTTAGAGTTGAACGTCAGCCTGGGCTACACCATGAGTTCAAGGCCAGCCTGAACTGCACAGTGAGATCCTGTCTCAAAAAAAAAAAAATCAAGTGTCCCATCTATGGAATGGCCCAATGACAGCCCTCACCTCCATCTGTTATGGTTTGAGTCCAGATGTCCTCCTAAAGCCTCAGGCGGTTATAGGTGGGGCTTTTTGGAAGTGGCTGGATCTAGGGTGTGTGATGCTGGAATCAAGAGTGTGTGAATACTAAATCAGTCCACTGATTGGATTGACATAATTCTCCCCAGGATTAAGGATGCCCTGCCCTGAGTATGAGTGCTACCTGGCCTAAGGGTGGGTAGCCTGGATAAAATATAAGGGACAGAAAGAGGGCTTGTCACTTGCTGCCTTCTGCCTGCCTGCTCTGCGATGCCCCTCTGCCATGCCACCCTGCCTTGGAGCCAGCCAACTATGAACTGAAACCTTACAAACTGTGAGCCAAAATAAACCTTCCTCCTTCAACTTTGGGTGTTGGGTATTTTGTCTCAATAGCCAGAAAAGTAACTAAGACACCATCTGACTGAACTCATTAGAGTGGATCTGACAGGACACTTGGTAACAGCATCTGATGAGTAACAGCACCTGATAAACCTGGGCTTGCTGCTGGTGACAGACATGGCCCTTGGCACCTGGTATGCTTTTGCTGCTTCATCACAAGAGCTCATCAACAAGGATCCCCATTTTTTGGATAAAGAAGCTGAAGCACAGCGGTTAGGCAACGTGCTCAAGCCCTTGTACCTGCATGCATGGTGACTCTAAGACTAATGCCACAGAGTCTGTGAACCACTGAGCCACATGACTAGGAAGTTCAGAGCGTGGCACCCACAAGTCTTAAAAAGGAGCCTGGGACAAACAGAGGACCCTATACCCTTGCACCCAATAGCTGAGGCTGCCTCCGACCAAACCTGCCAGGTCCCCAGGACTCCTGTGTCCCAGGTCCCGGGAGGCCAAGCCTTGTGCAGGAAGCTGTGGGAGCGAAGAAAGACTCGCCATTGTTATCAGGTAGGTTTTATTTGGAGTGAGGGCTCCCGGGCCACAAGGCAGGAGGGACCTTCCCTAGCAGGGCTGGCTGGTGCTGCGACCCTGGTCCACAAAGGGGCGCACTGGTGCTGCCCTGTGCCCCAACCCTGGAGTCTACACCAGGCTGGGCCCTCGCCCTTTGTCAGGTGGCTGGCCCCAAAGTCCTGTCTCACCCCCCCTCCCCGAGACAATGGCTTGTTTTCAGTAAAACAATTTTTAAAAAGAAACAACTCACCACACACACACACACACACACACACACACACACACACACACACACACACGGCCCAGCAGGATATGGTCCCAGGACAGCCAAGATGGTGGCTTCCTGTCTCTTTCGGGATGTGTTTGGAGGGTAGCTTTGGGGTCGGGAGGCACTAATTCCAGGAGAAAATGACTCGGTGGGGACAGCGCCCAGGAGAGCTCTGGAGGGTGCCCTGCACGCTGACGGCTGTGGGAACTTTCTGGCCCCTAGCGCTGGGGTCCGGGACAGGGTAAAGGACAGGGCGGTTCCTGGAGCCTCATTTTCTAGGTAGGCTGCACCGCGCTCCTGGGGGGCCAGACTGCTCCGAGCACCCGATTCCAGGAACCCCACCCCAATTCCGGGAACAGTGCTGGCCGGCGAGTGGGATGCACTCCTATAGTGAAAACATGGTGTCCCCTTGACATCCGCGCCCCGTGCGGGATCGGGGTGTGGAACTGGGGTGCGGGATCCGAGCGCGGCGGGGGTAGCCTGAGGATTTTATGCCCACCGAGTGCGCCAATCTTGGATCTTGGGGTCTGGAAGAGGGGAGGGTGGAGAGGAATCAGGGAGCCTGGGATACAGGGTGAGGGTGGGGCGCGCCGCGCCGGGAACCTCGAGTCTCAGCCCCGGGGACGCCCCGACCCGGCAGGTGGGGACCCGGACCAACCGCGCCGCCCCTACCTGCGCCGTTCATCTTCCAGCCGCCGCAGCCGCGACCCTGGTGCGACCGGGTCCGAGCAAGTCCAGCACCGCCTCCCGCCCCGCCCCGCCCCGCCCCGCCCCGCCCCGAGAGCGTGGACCCGGCGGGCGGTGGAGACCCGGGGCGGGGCGGGGCGGGGCGGGGCGGGGCGGGGCGGGGCGGGGGGGGGCGGTGTGGATCGACAGGACCGGGCGGGCCAGCGCACGGTGGAGACCGAGGGGCGCAGGGTGGGGGCGGCATGCGGTGGGGCTGCGGGGACTCTGGAGGGGGCAGTATGCAGTGGAGTTGCGGGTGGGTCCTCCCATCTAAGCCCACACTCCCCTCCCAGACTTTTTCTCCTTGCAAGGTTTTTTGGTTTTTTTCTTCCTCCTGCACCCTCAGGACTGGAGCAGGTGAGGGTGGCTGTGTCCTGGACACATTGGAAGGATCTAGGCCGTGGGACGTTGGAGCTTGAAGGACTCAGCAAGCCAGCCAGCACTTTCTGGTCCATTGGCCCAGGACCTCCTGTTCCTGACTGGGGCTCCTCACTAGACCTGTAGAGGGGAGGTGGCTGGGGACACAAGAGCAGCAGGCGGGTGCCACCCCCAGGGTGCATACCTGAGGGATAGGGCCGCTCACTGATCCCAGTCCTGACATAAACCTTGGGACCCACAGAACAAGGGTGGCCGAGGAAGCCCTTGCTGGGTGGTGATGCTGGGCACTGGACCAGTCCTCAGGCAGGGCCAGGTGCTGGGTGCTAGCATAACTCACACCAGGCCCCTGTCCTCAGGGAGTCCAGGCATGATTCTGCCACAGTGACAGGCGCAGAAGAAAAGCCTATCAGGTGCCTGGGCAGCTCAGCAGGGCTCTGAGGGGTGCAGAGGCTCTGCCTGCTGGAAAAGCCTGACAGTTTTGATGCAGCCCAGGGTGCATCTCACTTTCTGCAAATGTAAAATCAGGAATTAAGTTTGGTCCTTTCTGGTGACCTTTCCACCTCAGAGCCACCACAGAGTCCTCACCCTCCAGCCTTTTGTGAAGGATTGATTATATGTGGCTCTGGAGCAAAAGAGTAAGCTATGGGTGGATCTGTGTTGATTAGACAGGCTCTTAGTGAGCTTTATGGACCCATGCATGCAGTGTGATAGGACTGGCAGAGACGGTATGGAGGGGAAGCATGGAGAAGCGGCACAGGGGTGAAGGGGTGGAGGCAGCAGTAGACATAGAGGAGGTGCAGGTAGAGGGTAGGAGATGTCACCATGAAGATGAAGGACATGCCGTACCTGGTGTGGATGAAGTGCTGGAGGTCAAGGAGATAGTAGGTGAAGTGGGGATGACAGGCTTGGAAGAGGAGACAGATGGCGGAGGAATGCAGGGGGAGATGGTGCAGCTCAGGGAGCCGAAAGAGATGGTCATGTCGGCGGAGGTGGTGGCAGTGGGGCTGGTCACGGTGATGGAGATGTAGTAATGGTGCCGGTGGTCAAGGTGACAGGTGGCGGCAATGTTGAAGCTGGTCAGTGATGGAGGTGGTGGTAATGAATTTGGCAGTCAAGATAGAGTTGCTCCACTCAGTGGAGACGCTCCAGGCGATGGGGATGGTGGGTGACAAAAGCAGTGGAGGTGGTTGACATGAAAAAGTCGAGGGAGGGAGGGAGGGTGTGAGCGGTGTTGGTGGGGAGCATCTGTATTTGGATGTGGGCACAAATGGCTAAGTGCAGAAACTTAATCCAAAAAGCAAATCTGGCTGGAAACATTGAGCTTGTATCTGAGAATTAGCAGGTGAAGCTGGCAACCTGGCACCCGGCTGCTGTGGTGAGGGTGGCTCAGAGATCCTTTGTCTGCAGCCATCAGTGGTGGTGGACACGAGGACCGGACAAGTCCTGGGGCAGTGTCACCCCTCCCCCATGTGGAAGGTGGGATTTGAGGCCAGGTGAAGGCTGCATGGAAGACAGTGCACAGAGCCCCTTGGCGAAGCATAAGTCTTCACTTGCTGGGCTGAAGGGCATGCTAGCGTGGAGGGACAGTGCCAGGTTGAGACTCTTGTCATTGCTTTGTTTTTCCTAAGGAGACAAAATAGGACACAGCTCAGAGGGGTTGGCATGGGACCCGGGTCTCAGGCTGCTCTCCTCCCCCTTCAGCACCCTAACTTCCTGTAAAGTGCTGAGTAAACGTCCCTGTTTACACTTTAGTACATCAGCTATGCTCACTAAGTGCTAACTGAGCTCACCAGTACCCGGGACTCAGGCCCCAGAGTCCGAGTGGGGGTCGGAAAGGTGCACTTGTCAGGCGCATGCCATGTATCATGGGCAGGGCAGGTGCCATGTGGGAGCCCGGCGGAGCAGCGGGCCTGGCTGGGCAGCTCTGTGCCCCATGGGGAAGGGGTTGGCCATCCAAGCTCTTTTCCCGCCAAGACAGAGCCCTCCTCCCCACAGCCTCTCTGCATTGCTCTCCCAGGCAGGGTCCCGTGTTTCTGTTTTCTGTGAGGCCTGCTTTCTATCACTGGGGACACATCAGGTTGCGACAAAGGAAATCCCAGCCTGAGAGTCGCAGCTGTGACACCGGGTGTGCCAGGCCGATGCTGTTTTCCCAGGCTACATGGGGGAGGGGACATTAGCTAAAGTGGGTGGGGGAGCCCAGAGAGGAGCAGGAGGCCGGCTCTGGGGCCTCAGGACATCCTTGTACCTGTCACCCTGGTACTCTGCACCTCTCACTCTGTAATGGGGGCGAGGACCTTCCTTGAAGTGGGGACAGAATGAATGTCGTTCTCATCTCCCGCACTCTGCTGTCCCTGAAGAGTTCATGGTGGTGTCAGAGGCAGGGGCTCGGGGCCAGCCAACCATGACACGGGGTCAGGCTGGAAGTGGGGTCGAATGGAGCTTACGGGGCTGGGCTTCCCCAGGGGCAGCAAGGCAGCCACTGTGCAGGGAAGCGCCCAGTGTGAGGCCTGGAGAAGAGGAAGGTGGCACACAGGGGCACCGTGAGAAGCGTGTTGTGGTCAGTCCTGGTGCTTAAGAGGGGAAACTGCACCAGCAGCCACCAGTCTGAGTGTGGATCTCGTCCTGCTGGGGGTGGGAGCTGTGGGTGTCTGTGGGGGAAGGAATGGTGTGGTGACATCGCTTGGTGTGTGGTGGGACCGAGCCTGGAGCTGGGCTGACCCATGAGGTGGAGGCAGAGCTGTGGAAGTTCAGGCCCAAACTCTGGCATGCGTGCTGGAGGGCTTCCCAGAGGAGGCAGGCTTTGCTCGGTGGCCTCTCACAGCTGGGCAGGCTGCAGGACCCGTAGGTGGGAAGGGTGCTCATGAGCAGGGTGGACAAGGATGGTGGGCAGGACCTCTGCTGGCTCCCCAAGGAAGGGTGGGGGTGGCCAGGCAGGACTGCCTGGTTATCACTGGGTGGGGTCAAGGTCTAGGAGGAAGTGGCCACCCTCTTCCGCCAGGCACTTTTCCCTTGCCCGGTGGGCTGGTGGCCACTGGCCGCACCCGAGGCTGGCTCTCCAAGCGGCCCAGGCCGGTCCACCACACACCCAGCAGCAGGGGCCTGGCTGGCTTCCTGCCCTCTCCAGTGGGTGGGTGGCGGGAGGAAAACCGCCCTGAGCCTCCTCCAAAACAGGAAACTGCTCTCCTGCTTCCTGGAGGACAGGAACTGTCCCCATGGCAACCTTGGGACAAAGGGGCCACATTAACCCTTCCCAGGGCAGGTCTGGCTGGCGAAGCTGCTGGCCAGCCTCCCTGGCATGGCACTGGTGGGTGACATTCCCTGAGCTCCCTCATTAGGTGGGAGACATGTGGAGGGAACACTGAGATGAAGCCTGGGCACACAGGAAGCCAAGGGCCCTGGGATGAGGCAGCTCTCTTTGTACCAGGGCAGTGAGGGTGTGCAGGGCACTGTGCAGGCACCACCTGAAGCCACCACGAGACACTGCTGGTTTGACCCCTGTAGCCCAGGCCTGGGGACTTCAGGCCTTAACAAAACTCTGTCCCCAGGCAGGCCTTGTGGCCCGGGAGGCTTCAGTCATTGAGGGACAGCAGGGACAGGAATGTGGGTTAGAGGAGTGGGGAGAGGGTTGGGAAGTTGTAGTCTCGGGCTGCACAATTCAAGGCCCTGGGTTCTGGGCTGGCCTGGCACCCCTCCCACTGTGCCCTACTGGGATTAGCTCAGCAAAGAGGTTCAGGACATCAAAAGGTTTTTCTGGGGACCTCACCTGGCATGGAACCTGCAGGGCTGAGCTTCAGGGAGAAGCAGTCGTGTACTGTGGTGATGTAAGTCAGGGAGCAGGAGGCCCTGTGCCCGACACTGGGCCACCTCAGGAGCCTAGCCTTCCCCTGACCAGTGATGCTCTGTGGTTGTGTTGGGGACACAGTCCCAGCTGGAGGCTGTAAACAGCAGCAGCTCTGAAGTGGCTCTGAGAAGAGCACCTGCTGTCCTTCACGGGGCCCTTGGGAGCTGCAGTGTCCACCCCCACATCACTTTGCCCTGGCCTTGACCCTCCACCCTGACCCTTGGCTCATCATGCCAGCGCCTCTCCCTCCAACATGCTGGCTTCTTCCAGCCCTGGGGCCTTTCTAACTGCTGTTCCTGCCCACAGCTGAGCTGCCTTTCCTGCCACAGCCCGAGTCCCTCGATGTCCCCACCCACAGCATGGAGCCCTAGACACGCAACATGTCTCTCCCCCACACGCACCTAGAATACAGTGTAACGTGTCTATGGAGCCTGGTGAGAGATTAGCACCAACAATAACAAGATAGAGTGGCTGCGATGATACGCCGAAATAAGTTCTTTAAAACATGGCTTCTTTCTCTCTGGGATTTTCCATGTAATATTTTCAGATTGTTGGCTGCAGGGAACCACAACTGTGGGCCTGTTGGTCTCTGGGGCTGGGAAGCAGCCTGAGCAGAGCCTGCATGTGGTCACCCAATACCCCAGAGCCCCATTAAGAGCAGCCATTGTGACCTGTGCCAGGCGGTCACCAAGCTCCCCCATCCTGTCATGGGACCCCAGGCCTCAGGGCAGAGTTAGTGGAGGACCGGACCTGAAGACTAAACCCTCACCCTGCAGCACAGCCACTTTTTTCTGGGTGCTGAGTCCCCTGCCACCCTGACGAACAAGGACCCTGGCCTCCAGGTTAGTTTGGGGTAGGAGGGCGCACATCATGAGGAGCAGGAGGCTGAGCAAAACTGCCTCTCTTATGGCTGGCCAGCCTCATGGTCCCCTCCTAGGCCACAGGCCCACCACCTGGGACCCAGGGCCTCCCCCAGGCTCCGCCCAGCTGGGACAGGGTCTGGAACCCTCGAAACCAGCCCATGGCAGGCATGTTCTGTCCCCAAGAACTGCTGGGGCTGGGAGCAGGAGGGGCGTGCATCACCCCCATGTTTCAGATGAGGGAACTGAGGCTCCAAGGGGTACAGTCCATGCCTGAGGGCTCCAGGGCAAACTGTCCTGCCTTCCCTGGTATCCCCTTGGCCTTCTGCAGGAATGAAAGGCCAGAGGTGAGTTTGTGGTTGTGGCAATGTCGCTGCATCAGTACTGGGGACCTGAGCTTCCTGCCCTCAGAATTGGGGTGGGCGTGGTGAGGTGAGTCCCGGGTGGGGCCCTGCCTCCTCGTTCAGGGAGTGGGGTCCAGGCTCTTGGCCCCATTAAGGGCAGGGGGCCGAGGAGATCCCAGGGGCCTCTTGGCAACGGCTGCCAAGTGGGCGGTGGATGAGAACGCTGGTAATCCCTTCCCGAGGGGGCCAGGACCCCAATAGTCTGGCCAGCAGTGGGTCCCTAGGAACAGGGAACACAGGCTGGCTCTGCAGAGAGGTGGCAATGTCACCTTCCCCAGGCACTAGGAGGGTGGCCGCTTGAGACAGGTGCGTTCATTTATTTCCCTGCTGGAGCTCTGGCGTGGAGACCACATTGCCTGGCTTCGCAGGCCTTATTTATTAGCTTAGCGAGCACCTGTGCAGCGGGGCATGCATGCAGGGGAGGACAGGGAAAGTGTGACCTCTGTCACAGCACCGTCTCCTGCTGTTTCCTCCCTGCCAAGCCAGCCACCTGGGGAAGTGCGTTGAGCCACCCTGTCCACCCTACTGCCTGTGGCTGTGGCATTCTGTCGCTCCGGAAGAAGTGGCCACCGACACCCAGTGCTCGTCCTGTAGGGGCAGCCATGGGCCATGGGGCATAGCCACTCCACTGCAGCTGAGAGGTCCAGGCAGGGTGCGGGTGCGAGGCAGGGGCACCAGAGCTTCCTACCGTGAGAGCTGGAGACAGAGCTCCCATGGGATGCTGGGGACAGAGCCTGAGCCAGCCCTTCCCTCCTGGGCCATCCTCCACTTGAAGGACAAAGTGTCAACCCAAGCGGTGCCTGCTCGGGGAGGCTTGATGCTGGCATGAGGGGAATCGACACAGCCAGCCCGGCTCAGGCAGCAGCCAAGGAGGCAGCCTCCAGCCGGGGAGGCTTGAGTGCCGGGCCAGGTGGAGCTCAACTCAAAAGCCCAGGAGAATTTGCCTCCAGCTGTGAGCCGGGCCTCAGCACCCCGTGCTCGTCTGTGGTCTATGTGGACTAGAACAGACAGTCCACCACACAGTGAGAGGTGATAGTGCTGTGTCACCATCTCTTTTTTTTTTTTTTTTTTTGAGGCAGGGTCTCGTTCTATAGCCCAGGCTGGCCTCACACTCACAGTGATCCTTTTGGCTCAGCCTCCCGGGTGCTAGGATCACAGGTGTGCACCACCACGCCTGGCTACCATCTCTTCACGGACGAGAGTGCAAAGGCCCAGACACTGGCTGGAGACCATGGCTGGTCACAGGGAGGATGGGGGCTGGGTCTGCTGTGACTGCTCCTTTGGTCTCGACTCAGAGCTTTCCCCAAATGGATTCAGTTTGGCCCCCACAGTCTCACTGCAGCACGGGACAGGAGCAGGGGCTGTTGTGGCCAGGCCATCTGGGGGTGGGCCCTCCCCACCCAGCAGCCAGGTGAACACTGCTCACCCGCACCTCCTTGGGCCAGGGCTGCTGGACCAGACTTGCCGAGTGTGTGGAGTGAGTGGGGGCACCTGTGGTCTTGCCCTTTGCTCAGCTATGAGACTTGGGGGGCCGCGCAGAGTGGAACAGCAGTGTGAGACTTTCCAGACGGTGGGAGCTGGGCACAGGGGAGAAGAAACTAGGTGCCCAGCCTTCTGCCTGTGGCCACAGTGTCACCACGCTGGCCCTGGCCCCGGTCCCAGCACAGCAAAAGGTGGGAACTAAACACATGTCTACACTGTGTGGATGAACAGCACATTTGCTGCTTCTCTGAGGTGGACATGCAGATGGGTAAACTGAGGCTCAGGGAGGCTCCCTCACCAGCGGCTCCTAAAGCCTAGGTCCTTTGTGCCAGCAGCTGTTCCTCACCAACCCAGTCCTGACCTTTGTTTTTCTGACCCCAGAGAGGAGGCAGTGTTTACCACAGCTGGAGTTTATTCTCCTGTTTTCCAACACTTGATCCCAAGCACTCCATACACGTCCTGCTAAGAAAAACATGTTTTCCTCGCTCGGCCCTCAATTTCCGTATGGCGCCCTGAGCTGAGAGACTAGGCTTCGAGGAAAGCGTGGGGCGACTTTCCCTTGGCCATTTGCTGTTTTTCCATCACACGTTCAGGGACAACAAAACATGTTTTCCTTTTTCGCCAAAGGATTGGAACTTTCTGATCAACAACTCAGTCCCAAAACTTCATCTGTTCCCTTGTGATTGTCCTGGGGAGCATGAGCCATGTAGGTTGATTTGAAAATAAAGGACTGTCCCTTGTTTTACTGAAAGACAGCCCTCCCAGCCCAAGCTGCCACTTTCCAAGTGCCTCGATGTCCCTGGAATCCATGGCAGCCCTTTCAGTCCACACACTCCTGTCGGCATCGGCGCCACCTTGCAGAGCCAGCAAGAGGAGCTGTCCACAAAACTGGGACCTGCGGGCCAGACCCACCAGACAGAAGTGGGGTGCAGCGAGAGGGGGTCAAGGTCTTCCCCATGTAAGTATCCAACTGCCCGAGCCACGCACTTCGGCCGCCAGACCTTCCTGGGCCTTGAACCATGCTGCATGCTGATCCCAGGCTGGGCCCCACTCCTTCTCCAGCCCATTGGTCTCTCTCCTCAACAGACCCTGCTCTAGCTGTGCTGACGCTGACGCCCACACACATGGTGGCCTAGTGACGCCCATGGCTGTGTGTTTAGGTTGTTCCTATGTTTTATGGTTTTGGCTGTGCTTCCAGCTGAAGGCTGGGTATGCCAGGCTCCTAGCGCCTCTCAGATGTTGACTCCAGATGTTATCTCCTTGATTCCACACAGCACTGCCGGGAGGAGCTACTATGAGGCCGGAGAGGCTCAGGCTTCTGCCTGGTCCCACAGCTCCATGTTAGCGGCCCCTGAAGGCTTGGGAGGTTGTGCTTGTCCAGGCCCCTGCAGTGGGTGGGGGAGAGGGGCCGGAAGGAGGGGACAGCAGGAGGTGGGACACCGTCCTTGTGCCCTCAGTTGGTTAGTGCCCAGTGGCCCCACCCCTCACTCTGGCTGGGTCGTTACTCCCCGCTCAGCCTCAGTTTCCCTGCCTGAACGACAGGAGCAGCAGGCCTACTTTGTGGGTTGTCTCAGGCCCAGAGAACATTCTCCAAGGCCCTGCCCCTTGGTGGTCTCTCTAGGGCCTGGGGGTGCCTCCTGGGGTGCTCTGTGCTTCACAGATATCTGGGCTTCTTGCTAGAGCTGGAGGGCCTTCCCAAAGGGGGAAACTAAGGCCCAAGGATGCTCAGGGCAGGGCCAGTGGGACTCCGATGAGGCCCAAGCTCAGGGCTCCAGATTTGTTCTCCTTCCTGGGCAGCCCCTGCTCCTCCCCTCAGGTGGCACGGCTGGCCCGCAGGCCTGAGAATCCACCTGGGATGATGCCTTCCTGCTGCAACAGGCTGGGAAGAGGGGCTCTGGGGCGTGTGGCTTCTGGCAGACTGAGGGGCTGTCGGGCCCACCAACCCCCAATCACCAGCCGTTTTCCCAGCTTCCAGTCAAGGGTACAAGGGTGAACGGACAGCTCCAGCCTGGCCCCTGGGGCTGCAGGGCCACCTTGGAGAGGGGGCGCAGCTCCAGCAAGGGGCTTGGGGCCGCCAGGCAGTGCTCAGGAGGACAGGAGGCTGTCAGCCAATAATAGGGACAGCACGTGGCTGGACTGAGGGGCCCCCAGAGTCTTCTAGGCTCCATGGTGGCCCTGGGGTTAAAGACGACCACATCCATAGGGGCCTTTGTACCCTAAAGCCACCCTGTGGCTCCTGCACCCTTGGCCCTCATCGTCTTGCCCCAGCTCCTGTCCTGTCTAGGGTTCAGCTGTTGCCCCCCTGCCCAGGGCCCCCTGTGTCCAGGTCTCTGCCTCCTCTGTCACTCAGGCCTCTGCTGGGCACTGTCCCCAGGCCCTGCCACCCCAGTGCCCTGAGTCACCTTCCCTCTGCCTCAAGATTCGAGATCACTAATCTCCCTCAAAGCCACTGCAGCCACTCCACTGTCTCTGTCTTCCATGGCTTCTGGCCGGCCTCGCATGGAGATGGCAGAAATGCAGGTGGACAGCTTTCACGGAGCCTGGGTTGTGCAATGACCATAGCCCACGGGCAGTGGCCTGGTTGTGCTGGCCAGGTCCGGGCTCCAGGAGCAGGGATGGGGAGAAGCTGGCTGGGCTGGGGTGAAGCCCCCTCAAGTCCCTCAGTTGTCAAGGACAGCGATCCCCTGGCTGCCCTGAGACCTGGCTCCGGGATGAGTACAGGTGGTGCTGGGCAGTGGAGGGCAAGCCCATCAGCATGCACCTGGGTCCAGCGCTACAGGACAAGAGCAGCCCTGTGAACAGAGGGCCCTGTCCTCTGCTGTGACCCCAGGACCAGCAGCAGCAGCATGCTCAGGGCTTCTCAGAACCGCGGAGCCCAGGGCCAACTCTGCCAGACCAGACTTTGCTCCCAGGGCCTCTAGCTCACACTGCAGTCTGGGAATCCATGGCCCGATGGCCAGTGCTGTCGGTCACCTGGACACTGTGGGGTGGAGACTGCCACCACCTTGGGCCGGACCCTGAATCTCTGACCAAGCTTGCACACCAGCCCAGTCCTCCTGCAGTTTCAGTAAGCAGCACTGTGAACAGTACAGGGAGGATGGATGTGGGAGAGGAAGGAGCAGGAAGCTGAGGCAGGGGGAACTTTTGAGGCACAATGAGCACTGGATTCCCGCTAGCGGAGGGCAAGGAGGGGTACTTGCCCTCGAATATCCCTTGGCAGGCCCCGTGGGAAGCTGGCCCAGCTCGGGGCTTGGCCATTTCCTGCCTCTGTGTGTCATGGTGTCCTGACGGGCCCATTTCTCACCTGTAATCCTAACACTTGCAAGGCTGAGAGAGGAGAATCCAAACATTGGAGGCCAGCCTGGGCTGCATAGTGAGACCCTGTCTCAAAAAATAACAACTAAGGGCCAGGGATTTAGCTCAGTGGTTTTGCCACCTGCTGCACAAGTGCAAGGACCCGAGTTCGATCCCTGGTACCAAAAAAAACAAAAACAAAAAAAACAAAAAAACTAATGAAAAAGCTTTTTAGAAAGAGTAGCTTCTCCTGAAATTATCAGACTGCAGAGACTTGGGAAAGCGGAATAAGCAGAGATGGGACATAGACACAGCTCGAAGCCTGGCTCCTCGTGGCCTTGTCCTACAGGGGTGGAAGTTGGTGGTTCCTGCTCTCGGCTCACAAACCTGTGTACAGGACAGGGTCATGCATCTGTGGGCCTTGAGGCTTGGTGTATCTGGTCACTTGTCCCTGATGCCACCAGGACCACCACGTGGCTACACAGACATTCGACGCGTTTATCCCCACTGTCTACGCAGCAGCTTTTGGAATGGCTCCCATTGGTCGTGCGATCCTGGCCCTGCTCTCAGCTTGCAGCACGTTCTCATCCTTGTCCTTGCCTCGTTTGGTTTTGTTGCAGCCAAGATCCTCACCTCCCCTAGGTGGTGCAGTGGATGAAAGGGGGTGCAGTTTAAACTTTAATACAGCGCTTGGTCCCAGCAGGTGGCCCAACCATGCTCCCGCCTGCCCAAGCTGTCAGCACTGCTCAGTGCTCCCTTGCTGGCCCTGGGTGTCATTATTATTTTATAATTTTCCCAATCTGATGGGAGAAAAAACCCGGCATTTCATTGTACTTTTAATTTGCATTTCCATGCCTGCCCGAGGTGCCTGGCTGTCATTTGTTTATCAGAGATTTGCATTTCTGTCTGTGAGCTCCCAAATCAAGTCTCTGCCCACGTTCTTTCCTTTAGTTTTGTTCTGCATTTTTCTTATCAATTTTTCGGTGCTCTTTGTGGGTTGAGAATATTAACTCTCTGTCTCACGTGGGATCTGCCGCTGGCTGTACCAGAATGCTGCCTGCCAGCCGAAAGATGAAGCGATAGGAATAAATGCAGATTTGAGTGTTTGGGTCTGCAGGCCCCCTTGGCCTTGGACAGGGTGGAGGGGACCAGGCACTGTGGCTACTCACGACATCAGGAGCTGGTGAGCTCCTTGGCAGGTGACAGCTGGAAGGGATCTTCCTGGAGGTGGAGGTTTATAACCCCTGCCGGCCTCAGTAGGTGGTCAGCTCCAGGCAGGAGACCAGAAGGCTGCAGCCTTTTCTGGTAGGAGTCGGCCTGCTCCAAAGGGCAGGGCTGTCCCCAGAGGTGGAAGCAGATGGCCACGGGCACAGCGGGCAAAGCAGGGTCTCAGAGTGTCCCTAGAGGGCACGTTCCAGCGAAAAGCGAGGAGAGACAGTCTCCATCACCCTTTCCTTCTAGAACTCCACCCAAACACCTTTGACACATCCCTACTTTATTTCTTCTGGTGCTTGCTGTTTCTAACATGATACACAGAACCAGGGCTTTTATACTGAGCTACATCTCCAACCCTTTTTATCCTTTCCCCTTTTTTCCTCTTAATTAGAAACAGTGTCTCTCTAAGTTGCCCAGACTGAACTTGAACTTGTGATCCTCCTGCCTCTTCCTCCCAGAGTCCTAGGATGACAGGTGTGCACCCCTTGTGTACTGTCTGTGTCCCTCCCTGGAATATCAGCTCCTTGGGGATGGTTCTGATCTGTTTTCTTCCATTGCTGTATCTCACCCATAAACACTTAATTTCTTTCCCAACTTGCTGTGCAGATGTGGGATGAGCTTCCCAGTAGATAGTGAGCCCCCCATCAGGAGAGGTAAGCAAGCAGAATCTGTCTGCCTACTTTGCAGGCTTTCTGTGCAACTCTCCCACTGAAAGGAAGGACACTGGATTCTCCTGAGACCCCAGCTGCTCTCCAAGTGGGTCAGCTTCTGTTTATGCCCTGGTCCCAGCCCCACAGCCGCCCCTCCCCTTCCCCTGCAGGAGCCCCTGGTGTTTTGGAAAATCAGCGGCTTCGAACCAGACTGAAAATATCTCACAATATCGCCCTCGACTTCCTCCTGCTCCGGCCCCGCCTGCGGGCAGCGACCTCTCTCTCCCTGGCTGCTGATTTCCTAGCAAGGCCTCTCCGTGCAGGGCGCAGGGAATTTCCAGTATTTTTCTTCTGGGTCCTGTTTCTTGGCCCGCAGTTGCCCACATTGTGTTGTCCTGACGCAGCTCCTGGCAGCGTTGGTGGGCGGAGCAGGGCAGGAACAATGCTCCCTAACTCACCACTCGGGCTTCTTCCTGTTGCTGATTGTCTGTCCCGGGCCTGCACACCACGCCTTCCTGCAGCTAAATTTAAAAGGGCCAGACCCTGGGCCTGTGGGTTGAGCACCTCCCATAGGGCAGAGGAGGGGCCCAACCAGCCTCCCTCCAGGACTGTGGAAATCAGAAGCCCCTCAGGAGGGCGTTGGGGCCCAGGAGGATGCAGGTGGCATGAAGGAGTGAGTCCCATGTCCCCGGGGGTATGCAAACACAGGTGCAGCCCAAGCTATCCAGAGCCCACAGTGCCAGGCCAGCAGCAGGTGCCCTGCACTCTTATGTTTGTGGTCATGGCCCCGGTCATGGCCCAGTACCAGCCTCCTGTGCCCCTGTAGGCGGCACTCATGTGAAGCTAGATTCTCTGGACTTGACTTCCCACCCTGCTGTTGACTTGCTGCATGACCTTTCAACGGTCTTTTTGCTTCTCTGTACTTCAAAATGGCAATAAGAACAGATGAATGGATAAAGAAAGCCTGGTATTTACACATGGTAGAATACTACTCTGCCATGAAGAAGGATAAGCTTGAGTCATTTGTAGGAAAATAGATGCAGCTTGAGACTACAATGTTAAGTGAAATAAATCAGACATACAAGCTTAAATGCCACATGGTTTCTCTTACATGAGGAAACCCCACAAGTATAAATAAAGAGTAAAATAGAAGATAGATGATAAGAAGTAGGAGGCCGATCTTTCTCCAAGGTGAAGGAGATGGAGACATAGAGTGGGGAACAGGGAGCAGAGGGAAAGGGGATTGGAAAAAAGAATTGAGATGTGTTGTGCACATGGACTGACTCCACACAAGGAATGTAAATGTTATGTGCTGCAAATGTGGACTAATAAAAATAAAAATTAAAACAAATAAAGCATGGGAATAGCGGCCATGCCCAGGGCTGGGCTGTCTGAGGAGCCGTGGGAACCCTGTGGTCTTGGGACCAGGGGAGCAGGCCCAGCCAGGGCCACAGGGTCAGCTCTGGGTTACAGCCACCCCTGGGGAGTCATGAGTCCTGCGTGTTGGGGCACAGGCTGCTGGGTGCTTGGACCCCGAGGAGGACAGAGGAAATGGTGCCCCGAAGCGCATGAGCAGCCGCAGCCAGAGGCCTGACCCTCAGGGCTGCGGTCTGTGAACACATGCATTCTTGTCCCTGATGCTGGCACCCACACGCC
The DNA here is from genome assembly GCF_000247695.1 of Heterocephalus glaber. The sequence continues at coordinate 1,117,391 of NW_004624872.1, forward strand.
CGCCACCGCCTCTCATGACTGAATGTCCTCTGTTAAACCCGCCCCCAGTTTCAGTCCCGGTGTGTCTAAGGCTACCCCAGTCACCTGCAGGGCCTTGAGCAGCAGGACATCACGCTCACGGTTCAATCCCACGTGGCCTGTGGGGCTTCCAGCTCCGTGTCACCCTCCTAGGTTGGGGTCCCAAAGCAGCTGCGCTCATTGGGTCCTTGAGGGGAGAAGAGGGGCCCCTCGCCTGTCACCCTGGGCTGCCCTTCTCCACCTGAGGCATGGAGCCCACGATGAGGGGACCCCATGGGTGTGAGCCATTTCTGGAACCTTCTTTACTGTTGTTGCCCATCCCAGGAAGCTCCTTGACTCCATCTGGGGACAGGCCAGGGAGGGCTGCCAAGCAGCCTCTTGTGGTCACACACTCAGGAGCTGTGTGGCCGAGACCACCTCCCAGCACTGCTTGGTCCTGCCTCCCGCCACGCCAGGGGTGTCTTGTTCCAATTGAGGGGGTCCTGTGCCCCACTGCAGGAGCCCAGTCCTCTCAGGAGTTAGGGGATCAGGCTGCCATCTCCTCCCTAACCGCTCTCCTCCCTCCTTCACTGCTTGTCTTCCTGCAGGGCTTTGATGTTCCCTCTCCCCATCACTCACCCAATGGGCTACAGAGTCAGCTGACTGATGTTACCCGGGACTTCTCATCGGCTGCTGTGCACATCCCCTGGGGGTGTGAGAGATTGTGATGGACCAGAGGAGGGGCCATGAGGACCTTGCTGTGACCTGGGTGTGTCACACTCCCCAGCGGCATCTGCTGATGGCAGTGGGGGAGGGACCTGGGAGGTAGCAGGGGCTCAGGGAGGTCACAGAGTGGCTTGTGGTGATGCTAGTGGTGTTGTAAGAGAGGAAGAGAGGTTAGCTGTGCACCTGCTGTCTCCGCCCCCGGGCCTGTGGAGTCTGCACCAGCAGGCCAGTGGGGACCCTGAACAGCCCCTGCCTGGACTTGCGGCTTCAGCCTGGAAGGAGAGCTTTCTTCTCTTTATGAATGCCCAGCTTCTAGGTTCTGTTACAGCAGCAGAACCTGCATTAGGATGGAGCTGAGCTGTCTGGAGACGTGAACCAGGAGCAGCACAGGCGAAGTAAGGGGAAGGAGGCTGAGCAGAGGCCGTGGGAGCCTCAGAAGAGCCCTGAGCAGGGGCACAGGGCTGGCTGCACCCAGTCGGAAGCCCACACGGCTGGGGGGAAGCAAGCAGAGAGCCTGACAGTGGTCACCACAGGACCGGCCAGCAGGGAGGCAAGAGGGTGGTGGCTGGAGGGCCATGTGGCAGGGGGTGATCACTGTCCTGGCAGAGCCATGACTGCCCCAAATCCACACAGGCAGGAACTCTGTGAACAAGGGCACCATGGTGCCGGCCGGCAGTCCTGGGCCACCTCGGCATTGGCAAAGGAAGTCATGTGGGCTGCTGTCTGTCTCAGTCTGTTTATGCTTTATAACAAAATTCCGAAGGGTGGGAATTTATAAAGAATGGCAACTGAGCCAGGCATGGCAGCACACACTTGTGATCTCAGCACTCCAGGAGGCTGAGGCAGGAGGGTCACAAATTCAAGCCTAGCCTGAGCAACTCATTGACATACTGAGACCCAGTCGCAGCACAGCACTGGGTCTCCTGTCCAGCTCTGCACTGGCAGCTCAGAGCCTGACCGCCATAGGAAGTGGGGGATGGAGCCTGGGGAAGTCGGAAACCCCTACTTTCCTAGGATGTCCACTTCCGGCTGAATCTGCCTCCTGTGGGGCACTCCTTTGACCACCCCTGTGGTGACGACCATGGTGATGCTTACCCTTGCCATATCTCCTTCCGGCTCGGGTGCTTGACTGCAGAGATAGTCACTGTGCCTCTTGCTAACATTCTCCTCTCTTCTCCTCTTTTCCTTTTCTTCCCCCTCTCCTTCCCCGACTCCCTGTGTTTTCATCTTGGTCTGGAGCGCAGGCTCTCAGCAAGAAGACTTGGTTCAAATGTGGGCTCTGCCATTGCTGCTGTGCCTCTGGGAGTCAGGGCTTCCTGCAGAGCTGCAGTGCCTAGGCCAAGTGTGAGGCGGGAGGTGGACAGACGGCCGGGTGGAACCAGTAGGATCCACAGTAGCCCAGAGGGCCAAGCGGCAGCCACGGTCCGAGTGGAGGAAGCGTGCAGAGAGGATGTGGCTGCTCGACCCGCAGCCCTGGGACCTGGACATGGGCCTGATGCCACCATGAAGCCACCTCCAAGTGGGTGGGGGGTGTAGTAAAACACAGAACTGCAAGCCTGGAAGACACGTGGAGGGGATTTCGATGGCCTGGGCATGATGCTGCCCGGTACACGGCCCACGATGGGAAGGGCCGATTGCTTCTGCACAGAACACCATTCCGCTCTGCAAAAGCAACGTCAGCAGAGCAAGACAGCTGCAGCCAGCAGAGAAAAGACTGCTTCAAAGCCCACACAAAACGCCTAAAACTCAACACCAGCAAACAATCCAATTAAGCAATGGGCCAGGGTCGAACCCCCGCCCCCCCAGCAGGGTTGGGATGGACCCCAGGCCCTCGCTCACGGCAGGTCCTACAAAACCAGACACCAGGACCCCAAGGCCAGCCACGTGCTCTTAGGATGGAGGAGGTAAGGACTTGTGCCGCGTGCACATCAGCACACGGATGTTCACAGCAGCTCTGTAAAGGTGTGGATAAACCATGGTCCATTCAGAGGGTGGCGCATCATGCAGCACTAGCAAGAAACGAGCTGTGGAGCCCCGAAAAGCCCCCAGGAACCCTAAGAGCGCAGCAGCGAGGGAGCCGGTCCAGCTGGTGACATAGCAGGGGGCGGGGACCGGGAAAAGATCAGTGGCTGCCAGGGATTGGGGCGGGGAGCCCACAGGACCTTCCAGGGCGGTGACCTTGGTCACCGTGCCTGCACATCTGCCTCCACCCACAGCACACACACAACGGTGGCGGGTGCAGGAGGTCACGCTGTTCCTGCGGGTCCCCGAGTCAGGGTGCCCCCTAGTGGCCAGGCCAAAACAAAACATCAAATCGCTTTGTAAAAGCTGGAGTGGGTGGGGATCCTCCTCCCGCTGGGGCGGGCAGGACGGTGCCACTGAGGGGGGCAGATTGCCCACCCGACCTGAACATCAGCAGCCTGAGCCTGAGGGGGTAGGGAGGAGTGGCCATCCTTTTCCAGATGAGGAAACTGAGGCTGGTTGCCCAGTGAGTTCTGTCCTCACAGTCCCGCCTGTGGACGCCTTCCCAGGCGGAGCCCCCTTCCCGACCCCCTCCCCCTGTCCTCCTGGTGACAGTGACCCAGCGGAGTCCTCCCCTGAGAAGCCACCTGCAGCTGGTGAGTTCGGCAGAGCCGGAAGGAGGGTCTCTTGTCAGTAGCAGGAGGGTCAGTCGTACCCCACCTTCCTCTCCAGTCCCTCTCACACCTCCCAGGCAAATGTCTGGTCCATGACCCTTGCCGACCTGGCCACTTGTCTCTGGCTTTGGTCCCTGGCCTCAGTTTCCCCACCCGTGAAAGGGAGAGGGAGGCACCAGCCTGAGGGTTAAGGAAAGCAGTGGTGGTCGTGGAAGCGTCCAGAGCGGGGCTGGGCCCAGGCCTCCACCCTTTTCCCTCTTCCTCCCTCCTTCCTATGCCCAGGACCACCCCATGCCAGCAGGGGGCACCACTGGGTCACCTCAGTTCCCATGCTATCCACAGACGGAGAACAAGGCAAAGATGTCTCGATTTCTTCTCCTTCTTCTTCTTCTCCCCCAGCACCCCCACACCTCCCTTTCTCTTTTTTTGGTGTTTTGAGACAAGGTCTCACTATGTACCCCAGGCTGGCTTTGAACTTGCTGCAATCCTCCTGCCTCTGCCTCCTGAGAGCTGGGATGGCAGGCTTACACTGCCACATCCAGCTTCTTTTCTTTCTTTTCAACAAGTTTCATTTTCTGAGGGAAAATATTCAGAATTACAGAATCAAACCCACCAAATACAGAATGAGTAAATCTGGGAAAGGGGAAGAAAGAATTAGCAACTGATCCCTACTCCCATCTCACTGGGGAGGCGGAGGTCTGAGGAGCTCTGAGCCTTGGTTCCTCCAGCTGTCAGGAAGCTGTCTGCATGACCCCTGGGGGTCCTTCCCAATTGACTTCACACTCCTGGTCATGGGTGCTGGTGGGTGGCACTGCCCCCTGAAATCAGCCCAGGGAGGAGGCCTCTGTGTCATAAACAGCAGCGACTGCTCCCCAAGCTTCTGTAGAGGAACCCTAGCATTCAGTTAGGGTATGGATGCACACGTGGTCACAAATGTGGCCTCCAGAGCCACCGCATGGGTTCCACCCCAGCCTTGCCATTAACTTGCAGAGATTGTGAGTGATATCTCTCTGCACCTCAATTTAACTCCTGTACAATAGTGACAGAGGCAGGTGAGGTGCCACAGAGCTAAATCCCTGGCCCTCCCATAGGTTTTTTTAATATACCACACAACTCACCCATTTAAAGTGCAGTGTGGGGCCGGGGATTTAGCTTAGTGGTTTCGCCGCCTGCTGTGCAAGCTTAAGGACCCGAGTTCGATCCCTGGTACCAAAAAACAAAATAAAATAAAATAAAGTACAGTGTAGTATTTCAGAGTTGTGCAGCCTTCACCAGTCAATTTCAGAGCATTTTCATCACCCCAAAGAAACCCCCTGTTCTTTCACAGGATCTGTGCTGTCCCCACCCCAGCCCTCGATGACCCCTCATCCAGTCCCTGGGTTTGTCCGTTCTGGCCAAGATGGGATTCTGTCCTCACCAGCGTCTTTTACTCCAAGTGACATTTCTGAGGGTCAATGTGCTGTGGTCTGGGTCCCCATTTCACCCCTGCCCAGCCCATGTCTGTGGCTCCCTCCTGAGGGCAGAGAGGAGGAGCCCTGATGGGAGGAAGGAGGGGCAAGGAGGGAAAAGGCAGTGAGGCCTGGCCAGTTACTCTCCTGCCTCAGCTCCCCGCCTCAGATGGGTGGTAAGTGTGGGAGCACGGAGCACACGAGATGGGCCTCAGTCTGTGATTTCAGACCTGACACAGGGCAGGGTGAGGAGGGACCTTTCCTCATCCAGAATCTCAGCAGGGCTCGCTCTGCCCAGTCCTCAGCCACCCAGTCATCCAGGCCTGGATGCAGAGCTGCTCTGCAAAAATCAGCTGCTTGGAGGTTGGAGGGCATTGTACTCCTCACAGGACTCCAGTGGGGTCTTCTGTGGGTCCCTCCTGTAGGGTTCCTTCTGTGGGTCCTTCTCTCCAGTGGCTCTATCCCGTGGAGTCTCTCCCATGGTCTCTCCAGTGGGGGCTCCCCTGTGGGTCTCTCCTGTGGGGCCTCTCCCATGGGTCTCTCTCGTGGGGTCACTTCATGCAGGTCACTGCAGGGCTGGCACACATGCAGACCTATCTGTGGGCAGTCATGCTTTTCCCCTTCTCTTGCCCCCCCTTCTACTTACTTCCCTCCCCAAAGCTGGACCCCGAGTTCTAGTCCCAAGCAGGCCCTATACCCAGTCCTTGAGCCCAGCAGCTTTTCTACTAAGGAGCAGGCTTGCTGCATGCAGTAAAGACAGAAGGACAGTGTGCCCTCAAGACAGCCCCCTTGTACCCTACCCGTACCCCGGGTGCTGGGAAGGTTCATGTGGTGTCCGAGTTAAAGGAGGGGAAGATTTATTTAGCTCACAGTTTGTAGAGGTTTTAGTCCATAGTTGTCTGGCTCCAAGGCAGAGTGACACATGGCAGAGGGGCATCGCAAAGGAGCAACAGTCCACAGCAGGGCAGGCAGTCAAGGGCACACTAGCTCTCTTTCTGTTCCTTATGTTTTACACAGCTACTCTCACTAGGGTGGGTGTAGCACTCACCCCCTTGGCCAGAACTATGCCAAACCCATCAGTGGACTGATTTAGTAATCACGCACCCTTGATCCCAGCACTACACACTCTAGATCCAGCCACCTCTGCAAAGCTTCTGCCTATGACCATGTGAGGCTTTGGGGGGACATCTGGATGCACACCACAGCACACATTATTGTATCAACACTCATACTGGGACTTGTTTTTGCCATTTACTTTTATTTTTTTCCTCTCCACTTTTTTCCTATTGGCTATGCTGTGTGGGTGGCTGAAAAGTTACATATTCTATTTTTCCTTATGATTGCTGTTATTTTAAGACTCATTTTATGTCTACTTATTCCCCCAACTATAATCATTAGTCCCTTTTCTTCCTGTAAGGAAACAATGTGTCCCACCATCCCTTGGGCGTTCCTGTTCCTACTGATACCTACTGTACCTTCCACCTTCAAGGTTATTCTGCACTTTTTGTGCATCTAGTCCAGCTTTCCTCCTTCACAGATTCTTCTCTCCAGTATCTTGTAGAATCTTTTCTTGGATTTTACAGAATGGGGCGTAGGACCTGTTCCTTGGTCCAGCTGCTTCCTCTGGTCACAGACATGTAGCTTCATAAGAAACCACCAATTAATTCCCTTCCAAAGCGCTGAACCATGTTCATGTCATGAGCATGCTAGTTGCTCATCTTACTTGGTAAGACTTGGTATTTGCAGTTAAAAAAAAATCTTTCTTAGCCATTCTAGTAGATATCTAGCAGTATCTCATTTACGGTTTATATCTGTACTTGCCTAAAGACTAGTAAGATTGGGCATATTGTTAAGTGATTTCTTTGAAAAACATCTGTTCAAATATTTAGACCACTTAAAAAAAATCCAGGTGCTTCTCTCTTTGAGTTGTAGGCATTCTTTATTCTAGAAATTTGTATTTTTCCCAAGTTTATGGTGTACTTTTATGTTTTCTTTTCTCTTTACTTTTTTTTTTTTGACACAGGGTCTGGTTATATAGTTCAAGCTGGTCTTGAACTCACTATGTACCCCAGGCTGGCCTTGAACTCATGGTGATCCTCCTCCCTTAGCCTCCCAAGTGCTAGGATGACAGGTGTGCACCACTACTTTCAGATTAAAAGGGTTTTTCAAAGAAGTTTTAAAGTCCACTCCATATTTTTTTCATTTATTTTCACTATTTTTCATTGACCAAGGAAATGTTTATCTGCCTTAATATTTTCTCCAGGCCGAGGGTTTAGCTCAGTGGCAGCACACCTGCCTCGCAAGCACAAGGTCCTGAGTTCGATCCCTTGTACCAGGAAAAACAAAAAGAAAAAAATTTTCTCCACTGTTTTCTTCTAGAAGTTTTATGATTTAGGTTTATGTCTGTACCCCATGTCAAGTTAGCTTCTGTGAACAGTGTGGATTAAAAATCAATGCTCATTTTCTCCTGCACAGCACTCAGTTCTTCCTGCACAAGTTGCTGAAAAGAACCCTGTTCCACCTTTGCCAACCACACACGCTCACCCCTCTTCCTCCTGTGCTCTGGGCTTTTGGCTCTGAGGTTTCCCTGCTTTCCAGGAGCTCCGATGTGCAACAAGAGGGGTGTGCTCGGTGCTGCCTGGTATTTCTTCATTTTTGTAGTGGACCTTTCCTAAAGGCCACAGGATCCAGAGTTGCTGGGACGGAGCAACTTGCCTTCCACCAGGTGGGCTGCACACCTCCGCACAGGGACCTGCTCAGTGCCACTTGTGCTGGCAGGGGCTTCCTGTTCTTTTCCACATGCAAGGGACCCCTGGTGTCCTGCTCCTTTTCATTGCCTTTGACGCCGAGCCCATTTGTGGGTGGCTGTCCCCTGTCCCACCTTGGTGACATGGGGAGCTGTTGCCCTGCTTCCTGGATGCCATGGGCACCAGACCACCCATTTTTCCCTGCATGTGGAGGACCTGGGAAGGGGTCTTAGAACCACTTGGCTCCCTGTGGGCACAGCAGCACCAGTGAGGCCCCGAGAGACCCATCTGTCTCCACCAGGAAGCCCCCAGCCTAGTCCCAGGGAGGGGCCTGGGAAAGTGTCAAGTCCTTGTGCACAGAGGAGGAGAACAGCAGGGTGGAAGGGAAGACCCAGGACTCCGCCCCTCACCCTCTCCCCTTTCCCCTTCTCCCCTGCATAGGGGCCGTGGATGAGGGACCCAGGACACCTTTGGGCATTGTCTGTGGGGTCCCCACCCCCCTGCAGCCCTCTGTGCACCCCAAGTGTGGGGCCAGTAGAGGCTCCACGCCCCCCAGGCTGGGGCCTGCTGAAAGGGGGCTGACACTGTCCTATGACCACGATGCACAGGGGACAGGGACCAGACCATGGGACACCAGGCCCAGCACCAGGCATGAGCACAGGAACAAGGCAGGCCACACCCAGTGCTCTGCTGGGCACAGGTATCATTCAGAAAGTGTTTCTGAATGGACAGAAGGTAAAAGCCAATCTCAAAACACCCAGATTCCAAGTCTCCCTCCCTCCCTCTCTCTCTCCTTTCCCCTCTCTTCCTGTCTCCTTTTGCCTGGAATCTGACCCCACCCATTCCTGTGAGGGAGGACATTGTCCTGTCCTACCGGCTCTTGAACTCAGCCCACGTTTCCTTGAGTAAAGAATCCCTGGCCCCATCACAACTGGCCACCCAGGAGTCCTGGGTTGGGGAACAGTTTCCAAGGACTCGCCCACAACAGCACCATGGGGTGCAGTGCTTCAGGCCTCAGCCAGGTGCTGAAGGCAGCTCATTTATTCCGGGGGACCCTGGGGATGGCAGGCCAGGGTGGCAGGCATCAGCTGGCATCATTTCTTCATGGCCCCTTTCTTCAAGGTGGCCAATTTCTTGCTGCCCCACCTGTCTCTGCTGAGATTCAGGTCCATTTCGGGCTCCTGCAACCTAAGCACCAAAGCGAAGAGAGGGGGGTTTGGGGAGCAGGGTGTGAGATGGAGGATGGGGGATGGGGGATGGGGGATGGGGGATGGGACCCTCCCTGGGTGGGGTCCGTTGGGTGTGGTTCCCACTGGGGGTTCTGGGGCACCTGAAACCTTTCTGCCTGTTGCAGTTTTGCTTTTCTGTCTTCCTGAGATGTGTAGTTTGCAGAGCATGTGACCATCTCCCTGAACCTCCACGTTAGGGGATGGTGCTGGCCCAGTGGCCTGGATCCCTCCGACTGCAGGGTTTTGCTCCAGCATCCACAAAGGGGCCAGCCTCCACCACCCAGAATACCTTGCAGCTCTAGGGGGAGCCTGGAACACGGAACACTATGGACACTGTGCCAATAGAACAGTGGATGCCAGGGACTGACCCATGCCTGGGGGAGGGCTGGCCCGAGGCCACAGCCCCAAAGTGGCCTCTGTGGACCCTGCCTGAGCCCTGCCTGTCCTGCCACCCCATGCCACAGTGGACATCTACTTCTTCTCAGCCTGGGGAGAGCTATCCTTCTGCACCCTGACCCCCAGGGCCATCGAGAAGCTGCCTTCCAGGTCTCTGGATACTGCTGCCTTGGTAGTATAAGAATCCTCCAGGGTTAGGGTGGGGGCTTGGACCCTGCAGAGAGACAGAGGGAAGTGCTGAGTGTGAAAGGGAAACCTGGCTTGCTCAGTGCTGCCCAGCTGCATCCTGGGCGCTCAGGAGACAGGGCACAGGGCCTGCTGCTTGTTCAGGCCATATGTGTCCTTGTCTGGTCACCTGCCCACCTGCTGGCCATGCTGTGCACAGGAAATGCACATGGGTCTTGGGAGATAGGAGTGGAGCGCGTGATGTCACCAAGCGTGGCCATGTGGGTTCGTTCTCAGGTTGGAGTCCTAGCCCTCACCAACCTAGCAGAAGACCTGAGATGAGTCCTCCAGATGTCCTTGGTGGAGACGAGGATCCCCTGGAGAGGAGTGGCCCCATCTTGTGTGACTGTGTCCTGTCACAGCGTGATGCCCAGGGCTGCCTGGACCCATGTGCTACCAGCCAAGGGATGACCAAGGCTGGGAGGTGGGAGATGCACAGCAGGGGCTGCCCATACCTCGTCCCAGCCTCTAGCTGCTGGCACCCAAGACAGAGCAGCTGCTGTTCAAGCCATGACACTGGGGTGCCTTGCCAGCTGTCCGTAGCTGGGTGCTCACTGGCCATGGGATGCAGGTCTCATGGACCCAAGAGACTAGCAGCTCATCTAATGGCTATGTTCCGGCAGGCAAGACCCTTCTGCCTGCCCCATGGGACCTAGCCACCATGTCAGGAGGAAGCCTAGGCCTTCAGGGAGGCTACTGAGCATGTGAACAAGCAGGCTCTGGGGGACACAGCCCCCCCACTCCTGCCTGCAGGCTATGACTGTACTGTTTCCAGGTTGATACAGGAGCCCCTAGAGCAGCATTTCCTGATAGAGACCTCTTTCTGCCCTGAGACCCACCGGCTATAGCCCAGAGGGTCCCCCAGAATCTGGGTGCTACTGGGTGAAGTTTTAGGGACCCACCCTTTCCCTCTTGAAAAGCCATCCCTTGCTGGAGTGTGCATCTCTCTGCTGTGTGATCTATTCTTCTCCGAAGTTACTGAGAGCTACTGTAAGATACCATCATGTCCTTTCAAGTCGGGGGACCAAGACTCATTCAGTAATAACCCAATCGTGAACACACGGTTGGCAACATCTCAGGACATGGAGTGAGAGGATGATGTTGCCCCGGTTTAACCAGGCCAAGTCCCATGATCCCATTTAGTCCTCCACACGTGGGGTCACCTATGTGGAGGACTCAGGCTCAGGGGGTCCTGCAGCCTGGCAGACCCCAACTCAACTCCCTGTGGCAATAGTGGCCAGGACGGAAAATCACAAGGCTGTGTGGGAATGGGGTACAGGACATAGTGCCATGGGGCCCATCAGGGCAGCCCAGGCCTACGCACAGAGAGCTTCCACATGTGTGGCAGTTTGCTGTGCCGTCTACACAGCGTGATGCATCACCCCACGTCCTGAGGCTGAGCAGAGGATTCAGGGTCAGCACAGGGCCACCTGGACAATGCAAGGGGCAGGCCCTGGCTCTCATCTCTGGACCCCTCACCCAGCCATTTCCCAGGGCACTGTCCTGCTGAGTGCCTAAAATCTGTGGTCTTCCCTAAAGCGGCCCCTGGCTCATCCTGGATGTGGTTCTTCTAGAGCTGAGATGACAGACTGTGTGCAGCCAGCCAGGAGGTGCTCAAGGCCAGGATGGGACCGTGCTGCACTTCCTCTGCAGGTGCCAACTGCTCCAAGAACTGAGAACCACAGCATCAGGGAGCAGTGGGTGGGAGGACGTGCAGCTGGGGCTCCATGATGTCCCCAGCAGAAACCAGCCCCGTGCATACCTTCTAGGGCCCTGTGTCCTCAAGACAGGCCTTGCTTCAAACTTGTGTCCCAAATAAACAGAGCCCTCTTGGGGGAGGCCACCACTCCTCTCTGGTCCCTCCCGCCCCTCTCCTGGAGCCCCAGGGGCTCCCCCTTCCCATCCTTACCTGAATTTGTAGTTGTCTGGCAGGAAGTAGCCCATTTTGCAATCCTGTCTTGCCTGCAAGATCTGTTTCAGCAGATTCTGCTTGCTGAGGCCGTACCCATTCAAAACACAGCCTCCCAAGAGCAGCTTCCCCCTAGCGAACATCTGCTGGCAGATGGACAGACAGCGAAATGAGAGGGCCAGTGTGGCTCAGGACCACGCAGGAGCACTGAGCCTCACCAGGATGGGGTACCAGGCCTCCCAGGCCCATGGAATGCAGGCTGGTGGTGGCTGGGGAAGAGGTGCTGTTGTCCCCATTACCCAGGAAGCATGGCTGAGGCTGGCTCAGGTCCCAGGGACAGAGGGCAGCACGACTGCCCAGGGTCCCCCCACTGGGCCAAGCTGCCCCAATGCCATGCTGCACAAATCCACCGGGACCATCCCTGCTCAAAGGGCTCTGCTTACCCGCCACACTGTCTGGGCTTCTGCTTCTAACCCACCAGGCAGGACTCAGCCCATCCCACAGCCAGGGCCCTAATGCAGGGCTCACAGTACCCTGCCTTCTGTATGTCGGTCCCCATCCTGGAGACCTTGCACAAAGATTTCTGAGCAAGGGTGTTCACCATAGCATTGTGTGTCATGGAAGAAGGAAACAGGAAAGAGAAGAGAGGAAAGGACGAAAAAAGAAAAATAGGGCAGGAAAGGAAGAAAAGAAAACATTAAATCTTCAACTAAAGCAGCATGGATAGAGATAAAATGACAGACTCCTATCTGGAATTAAAATCAGTTGTCACACACCATTAGGACATGGGGAATGCCCGTGCTGTTTTTATTAAAAAGGCAGGACCTGAAGTGTGTCATAGAAAGACTGCAAGGCTGGAAAGCACAATGCCAGCATGGTGTGGACCTGCCAGGGCCCAGAACATAACTGCTGGATGTGTGCACGACTCTGGGTGACTAGGGACATCGTGACTTTCCAAGTTCAGCATGAAGGGATTTAGAAACAGATGCAGAGACTTGGGCTCCCTCTGGAGTCCTAGGAGGGGCTGTATGGGGAGCTGGGGGACCTGGGCAGAACTGGTCTTGCCCCTCCCACCCATGGTCCCCACCCCCAGCTCACCAGGACCATCCCCAGCGCCACAGTGAACTTGGTCACCAGCAGGGGTGGGTGGCGCTGCAGGGGGCTGTCCAGGTCATACTGCAGCAGGCGGTATGGGTCGTGCTGGCACTGGCGAGAGAGGCAGGGCTGGTGACACCACGCTACCAGATGCACCCTGGTACCCCCTCTGAGCCCTCATTTGAAAGAGGCCACCATGAGATGACTGCCAGAGTCACCACGAGCTGGGCCTGGGGCTCCGAGACGAGACACTCCTGTCCCACAACGTGAAGGTGCCCATCCTATGCATGTCCCCAGGCCTACCCTACCCCTGAACCCTCCAGGCCTTGCCCTAACTGCCCAGCCCCACCCTGCCCTGTCCTAAAGGCCCTACCCTGCTCTCTGGGGACTGTCATCAAATGAGCTGAGTGATGACTCAGCTCCCACTGGGTCGGGATCCTATCTGTCTACATGGTCAGCCACAGCACAGGTTCTTGAGAAACACTCACTCAACTAAGCAGAGGTCCTGGCTGAGCCCCCAGTCTGAAGGTGGGTATGAACCCCACCCAAGGGCACACACTCAGAACCCTGCAGCAGGGCAAAGGGAGGATTGGTCTCAAGAGGTGAAAAGGAAGGGACCGTTTCCCTGTGGACACCTGCTCACAAGCCTAGGTGGAGCCTCTGCTCCACTCAGGGTGGGTCTGGGCCAGCCTTCAACCTGCACTAACACTGGGGATGATGAGGCTGGGTCAGGAGTGACTCTGCAGAGGTGAGGAGGTAGAAGGGGAGGGGATCCATGTGCCCCAACTATGCAGCCTAAGACCCCTCCACTTTGCCTGCAGTGACTGGCTCCTCCAGTGGCCCTGCTCCCCATCCACCTGCACACAGGCTGCTGCCCTGCCACGGACATGCACCTCCCCGCAACCCTGGGCATGTGGCAGCACATGTTGAGCTGCAGCATGTATCATATCCTGCCAGCAATGGTCTCCAAACATTTTCTGAGCTCTGAACATGATCTCTGCTCTCAATGGCCAAGCACACAAAAAGCCCAAACTGTGCGTGCACTCTGGATGAGCAGAAGGAAGCTCCTGGTTTTGTCCTGAGGGCCAGATGTGGTGACATTCATCCCAGCACAGGAGGAGGAGTTGGGAGAAGACAGGGGAGGTGTTATAGACAGCAGGAGGGTAAGCAAAGGTCCTGGGAACCCAGGGACCCAAGAGTGGCGCCCCCTTGACTATGTAGCACCTTGGGCCCCACCTGCCCTGGCCCTCACCCACCTGGATGCAGAGTGAGCCGTGGCCCTGCTGCCCGTGCCTGTAGAGCATGTCCAGCAGCCACTGCAGCTGTGTGGTACCCATTGGGGTCTGGCTTGAGAAGATCCCGAACACCAGCACCTGGCTGGGGTTGCGGGGTGTCGACAGGAAGTACTCCAACTCCAGATCGGACACCAGTGGCACCTTCACCACGCACCTGCAGCCCGGGCACAGGTCCTCCCTGCGCAGCAGTTTGCGCAGCACCAGCGGACATTCAGAGGGTGCAGCCACCCACTGCAGGGGGCTGTGTGCCTCAGGGGTCTTCCCCCTGTGAGAAAAATGCAGTTGAGTGGGCACCAGCCATGGGGGTGGGTCCTGACCTCCCCAGCCTCAGTTTCCCTGGATGCAAAGGGGTAACATGCTACCCACTCACCCACCCCCTTGGATCCTCCTTTCTCCCTCCACTCACCCATGCCCAGCCCCCCACCCTCAGGCAGAGACAGACTCCACTGCCCACCACCCTGACCTTCCTGCCACCCCACTCCTAGGTGCTTCCTCAGGGGTCTGGGGCTGGCTCCCTCACCTGTCCTTAGGCTGCTTTTTATTGGTGCTGGGACTCTACTGCAAGCCTTAGACACGGGAATGCTTGAGAAAGACAGTGCTGGATTGGTTGAGAGAACACTGGTGTTTGAGCTTCCTCCCTCTAGCCCTGGGCATCCATGGGATGACAGCCCCATCAGGCCCGTGGATCCTTGCCTCAAGGAATGGCAGTGTGACTGACCTGTCTGGGGTCCCCAAGGGGTCAGCTTGGGGCTTAGCTTCCTTCTACCCACCTTTGAACCTTCTCAGGATGCAGCAGCCCCAGGAAACTGTTGTTGGAAGCACATAAAACACAGATCCTAGACATAGCCTCTTTGTGCCCAGGAAAACAGCCCGGCAACAACCAGATAAAAACTCTGGCCAGGAAGGGGCTGAGGATGGCGCCAAGGCTCTGCAAGGCTCCTGTGTGCTGACGGTTCTAAATACCAGGTGTGGACACTGAGCTTCTGCTCTGGCCGGTCCAAAGCACTGCACACGAACCCCTGCAGCCAGGCTGCAGGCATAGGCAGTTTCCCCTGTGTTAGCTCTAGGCAATCTCTTGTCAGATAACTAATTCTCCACTAAATCAACTGCCAGAGACTCCAGTCACTACACACAACATAGAACAGTCTTTAAAGATAGTCTTTACAAGATAGGCATGGTGAACATGTCTATAATCCCAGCACTCTGAGGCTGAGACAGGAAGATCTCAAGTTCAAGGCTGGTCTGGACTATAGAGCAAGACTCTGTCCCCAAAAGAAAAAAAACCTAAAAATTAAACTTTGTAAAATTGCCTGGAAAAGTCATTAAACAACTATAAACTACACTAAGCAGAACAAGCCCTAAAGAAAGAGAATCTGACTTCCAGAGTTACTATAATATTCTAAATGTTCAGTTTTGAAGAAGAAATTATGAGGCATGCAAAGAAACAAGAAAGTCTGACCCGTTCATGGGAAATGAGATTAACAGGAGCTGCCCCTGAAGAAAACTGGGTACTGAACTCACTGGAAAGACTTCTCAGATGTGCTCCAAGAAAATCAAGGAAAAAAAAGGAAAGGAAACTAGGAGGAAAAAAGGCTCCAAACAAAAGTCAAATGTCCCCTGGTGGCAAAATCTTCTCCATAGGAGAAGGCATTGGGTTTTTTTTTCAACATGACACCAAAGTACAATCCAGAAAAGGGAAAAAATTATAAACTGATCTTCGTGGAAATAAACAGTGTCCTGAAAATACACTGCTCAGAGGATGAGAAGTTAAGGCAGGGCCCGGGAGAAGATGTTTCAAGTCACAAGTCTGACAGAGGGCTTACATCCAGGATAACATGTGGAAACACGACGAGGAAATGACCCAATTAGAAAATACACACAAGGCCTGGTGGAGACATCACCAGAAAAAACAAAAACAAAAAACAAAAAACAACAGCATGAAAATGGTAAATAAGGCCATAAAAAGACTCCAAATACCACCTAGGTGGTAACCAAAAGCTGAAACAACTGGAGTGTTCAGACGTGTGGCAGGAATGAGTGACGGCACAGCCGCTTGAGGAGCTGTGATGCAGGCCTTAACCATATGACCCGGCAATGTGGCACTTAAGTACTGGGCTTAGTGAAGTGACCACCTATGTTAAGATGGAAACCTGCTCGACAATATTGATAGTAGCTTTCTTTATAATCATCAAAAACTGGCACTCGCGATCGCGCCCCGCCCCCTGCCTCCGTGTGGGCGGGGCGGCAGCTCCAGACCTTGAGCGCCCGAGCCGCCGCCGCGTCATGATTCTGGGCGGGCGCGCCGGGGGATCTTGCGGCGCGCGGCCCCTCCACTCCGGCCCGGCCCGAGATGAACGCTTCGGCAGAAGCCGAGTTCAACATCCTCCTGGCCACCGACTCCTACAAGGTTACTCACTATAAACAATATCCACCCAACACAAGCAAAGTTTATTCCTACTTTGAATGCCGTGAAAAGAAGACTGAAAACTCCAAAAGTGAGGTTGTGACCAAAGAGAAAATCCAGGAAGCCAAAGAGGTGTACAAAGAACATTTCCAGGATGATGTCTTTAATGAAAAGGGATAGAACTACATTCTTGAGAAATATGATGGGCATCTCCCTATAGAAGTAAAGGCCGATCCGGAGGGCTCTGTCATTCCCAGAGGAAATGTTCTCTTCACAGTAGGAAACACTGATCCAGAGAGCTACTGGCTTACAAATTGGATTGAGCCATCTTTTTAAAAGGGGAGTGAGAGTGAGGGCAGGGAATTTAGCTCAGTGGTTTCACCACCTGCTGCGCAAGCGCAAGGACCCAAGTTTGATCCCCGGTACCGGAAAAAAAAAAAAAAAAAAAAAAGATGAGAAAAGGGGAGTGATTTTGTTAAGAGTATAATTTAAACTGATTTTGTTGGACTATGGAAGGAAATGTGATGTGCAGGATCACTGTGTCTGATAGTTATTTCTCTCCTTCCCTGGCATTTTTCGAGGGACTATTCTTGTTCAATCCTGGTAACCAATCACAGTGGCTGCAAATTCTGAAGAGCAGAAGAAAATTTTGGCCAAATATTTGTTACAAACTTCTGATAACTTAGATGGTCTGGAATACAAGTTACATGATTTTGGCTACAGAGGAGTCTCTTCCCAAGAGACTGTTGGCATAGGGGCATCTGCTCATTTGGTTAACTTCAAAGGAACAGATACAGTAGTGGGAATTGCTCTAATTAGAAAATACTATGGCACAAAAGATCCTGTTCCAGACTATTCTGTTCCAGCAGCAGAACATAGTACAATAACAGCTTGGGGGAAAGAACATGAAAAAGATGCTTCTGAACATATAGTAACACAGTTTTCATCAGTGCCTGTATCTGTGGTCAGGGATAGCTATGACATTTATAATGCGTGTGAGAAAATATGGGGTGAAGATCTAAGACATTTAATATTGTCAAGAAGTACTGAGGCACCACTAATAATCAGACCTGATTCTGGAAATCCTCTTGATACTGTATTAAAGGTTTTAGATATTTTAGGTAAGAAATTTCCTGTTACTGAGAACTCAAAAGGCTACAAGTTGCTGCCACCTTATCTTAGAGTTATTCAAGGGGATGGAGTAGATATTAATACCCTACAAGAGATTGTAGAAGGCATGAAACAAAAAAAGTGGAGCATTGAAAATGTTGCCTTTAGTTCTGGTGGAGCTTTGCTGCAGAAGTTAACCAGAGATCTCCTGAATTGTTCCTTCAAGTGTAGCTATGTTGTCACCAATGGCCTTGGGATTAATGTCTTCAAGGACCCAGTTGCTGATCCCAACAAAAGGTCCAAAAAGGGCCGGTTATCATTACATAGGACACCAGCAGGGAATTTTGTTACACTTGAGGAAGGAAAAGGAGACCTTGAGGAATATGGTCAGGATCTTCTCCCTACTGTCTTCAGGAATGGAAAGGTGACCGAAAGCTATTCATTTGATGAAGTAAGAAAGAATGCACAGCTGAATATAGAACTGGAAGCAGTGCCTCATTAGGGTTTGCCCTATGAGTGGGTGCATGTGCGCATGTGCACCCGAGTGAGAGTATGTAGTACATAATGTTTATTGTACAGCTGTGTGGGCTTTCTTTGTTTTATGATACATTACAGCTAAATTATTTGCTGGCTTATGGACATAACTGCCCTTTTTTTGGTTTGTTTCCAGTGTTTAGGTGATCTCAAATTAGGCAACACATAACCATTGTGAAAGATTAATGTTAAAGTAAGCTTTTTAGGGCCCTTTGCCAATAGATAGTAACTCAATCTGGTATTGATCTTTTCACAAGTAACAGAACCAAGAAACTTTTATATATAACTAAAGACCACATAAAAGATTTTCATAAAATTATCATGATTGCTTTATGTTTATATTTAACTTGTATTTTTGTACAAACAAGATTGTGTAAGATATATTTAAAATTTCAGTGATTTAACAGTCTTTCCAATTTTTCATGATTTTTATGAGCACAGACTTTCAAGAAAATACTTGAAAATAAATTACATTGCCTTTTGTCCATTAATCAGCAAATAAAACGTGGCCTTAACAAACAAACAAAAAAATCACCAAAAAATGAGAAGAATGCAAATGTTGTATAGTGGTTGAATGGATAAAGGAAATCCTGCCTGTTCACATGTGCAACATGCAGAAGAGACAACATTAGAAGGATGAGACTTAGGGGCTGGGGATTTAGCTCAATGGTTCCGGTGCCTGCCTTGAAAATGCAAGGTCCTGAGTTCAATCCCTGGTACCAAAAAGAAGAAGGATGAGATTTGCTGACCAGGCTGACCTACACCTGGTGCCTGGGAACCGGGCACTTGAGTCAGAACCTGCTCTGTACCTAGACTGTGCCTGCAACGTGCTGTGTGCCACACCCTGCCTTCCTTCTAGTCATCTAGAATCTCAGTGGCTATCAGGCAGACAGTGTGTAGGTGACTGGCCTCTGCTGATCACCCTGGGGCGAGTGTTTAGGAGGCTCCTGGACAGAGTACGTGCAGGTACTGCAACGTCCACACTGGAGAAAGCCACATGGCTGGTGCCCCTCACCCGTGGTTTTCTTGAGTTGAGCTGTGTTTTCCCCTTGCTGATCCTGCACATCGCATGTCCTTGAATGTCATAAACCTCATCCATGAGAATGGCATGCTGAGTCTCATGGGTCCTAGTGAATTTCTGGATGGGAGGGTGCTGCTGGGGTCCCCCAAACATAATTCTACTCAGCAATGAATGGAAGAGGATGGCTGGGGTGTGCACATGGGGATGGGTCTGCATGCATTGTGCTGAGTGAAGAAGCATATTCAAAAGGCTCCATATAGTTCCACTGATAGTACATCATGGAAAATGCAAAACTATAGCTACAGAGAGCAGAAAAGCACTTGCCAGGGACTGCAATGAAGGCTATGGCATGGCTATGGAAGAGAATTTCTTTCTTGGGCAGGGAGGAAGAGTGTGATCTTTGCCATGCTGTTGGGGACACCTCTTTATTCACCTGTCTAAACTCAGACTTATACATCAAAAAGTAAATTTCACTACAAGTAAATTAAAAATAAATTTAAATTGAGGTAAAACCAATTAGTTTTCTATATTCAGCAACAAAATCAAAAATAAAAATAAAAACACAATTTATAATAGCACCAAAACTATTAAGTGCTCTAGAAAAAAAAACCTCTAACGAAAGACATACCAGATCTCTATGCTGAAAACTACAGAATACTGACATTGAGTTACATCTTCAGCCCTTTTTAATTTTAAGTTTTGACTCAGGGCCTCTGCAAATCACTAAATTATCCAGGCTGGGCTTCAACTTGCAATCTTTCTACCTTAGTCTCCTCAAGTACTAGGATTTCAAATATGCACCACTGTGCCTGTACCTAATATATTATTCAACTTACTGGCTAAAAAGACTTTGAAACAAGGGTATTTTGAGATGCGAGAGTGGTGAACAGCACCTGTCCAACCTTTGGTGTCCAGATGCTAGAATATAGCAATGTGAGGTGGAGAAGAAGGAAGGAAGTGGGTTGCCAGGACCCAGCAAGGATCTAAAGCAAGAATTGAAGTCCATGGGGAGAGTGAAGAGAATGACTTGGATGCAGAAGGAGGAGGGAGCAAGTGGCACTTTCTTCCTGAGCCCTGACTCACTGTGTGGGAAGGGCGGCTCAAACCTACACATGCATGATGACCACTGGTGAACTCAGAGGCCTCCATGGAGAAATGCACCAGTGGAACAGAGCAGTGGATACAGCAGTCTGCAGTGGCTGGTGAGTTATTTGGGCTCAGATGTACCCCAAGAGAGGGCAATTGGCTGGTAGCCATCTTGGAGAGGGGCCAATTGAGCTCAGAACTAAGAGCAGCTGCAGGCTGGCCCCACCAGGGTGAGGCAGTGTAAGACCGTGGGTCTTACCAAACGCTCTGAGGAGCTGACTACAGCAAAGATCACCTGGGAGGGAACACACTGGACAAGTTGGAAAGTAAAACAGACCTTTATTAGTCTGGCCAGACAGCACTCCCAAAGCAAAGTAGCTTAGAGAGTCCACTGGCTCAGAGTCCGAGGCTGTTTTTATAGGGGGTCGCAGGGGAAGTTGGCAAGCAGAAATACAAAAGCAGAGGAGAGAGATAAAACAGACCTTTTACAGATTGTCCTTAAGATAACATATTCAGATATGGAGTTGGGCAAGCATGACGGAACACTGCGCACACAACAGACCTTCCTGGCACAACAACAAGCACATCCCTGGAACTCGATGTCTACCTGGTGATCCATAACAGAAGCAGACAAGTTGGGGCCCTATTACAAAATGGAGTAACTGTTGTTTAGTCTTACAGCAGAACAAAGTTCAAGTCAGCAGAAGGTTAAGGAACCAAGTTCAAGCCAGTAGGGAGCCAAGTTCAAGCTGGCAGGAGGCACACGGAGTGTTGCAGGCTCAGCAAATCAGGTTCCACCCTCACAGCCAGAAAACAGCCTGAGCTTTAGTACTAAAGGTGCAGACTTGCTGGGATTATCCACTATCCCACTGTAAATCTACAGCTGGCTTACTGGGGTTTATCAACACAGATTTGGACTCTGTGTGCCCACTTTGTCTACCAGTGACAGCAGAAATGCTTGAAAAAACCTTGAAGTGGACTTTTTCCCCCCTTTGTCTTGTTTTTATTTTGTTTTGCTTTTCCTTGATTGTCCTTGTTTTTATTTTATTTATTTATTTATTTTTTGGTACTGGGGATCAAACTCAGGACCTTGTGCTTTTGAGGCAATCAGTGGAACCACTAAGCTAAATCCCCAGCCCTGTCCTTGTTTTTATATAAGTGTGAACATTGTTTCTAGTTTTTTGTTGCTGTTGTGTTGTTCCTATTTTTATTTCTTCCTTCTCCCTTTCCCTCCTGTCTTCTTCACCAGTTCCCCAAAGTTTGTGTAATCTTCCTTTGTCCTCCAGCCTTGTTTCTAATCTCTTCCTCTTTTTCTATTTCTCTATTTTCCCCCCTAACCCCCTTTGAATTTTCTCCCGAGGGTAAAATTGCCATACTGAGGACATATTTACTGTATGCAATTTTCTGATTTGTTTTAGATTTTGTTATATAACCACAAATCTAGTCCATACAGTTAAAAGTGGCAAATCAATAGTTACCACAGTTTGTCATTTTCTAGGCTATGCTTGATGCTATTGTTATTGCTGATTGAACTATAGCCAAAGTGACATAATTGTTCTAATCGGTTGTTCTTCCTGGTATACCAATACTGAGATTGTCTAAGGGTCATAAACAATACTGTAGCCCAGTGCCAAAGAACCAGGGGCAGGACCAAATAGGCAGTAACTTCTCATCCCCAACAAATTGAAGAAGTAGGATCTTGCAACAGACTCAAAACCCAAAATCCAGGTACACCTGGAAGACATCTTTGAGAAGTAGTCATTTCCTAAGGGTTCTAAATACTAGTGATAAAGCTACTTGCCATAAGCAATTTACAAGCATCA
This sequence comes from Heterocephalus glaber, assembly GCF_000247695.1. The sequence goes on from NW_004624872.1 coordinate 1,139,072, forward strand.
ACCCAGGAATTAAACTAAAAAAATAGAAAATGAGAAGTAAGATGCAATCCAAGCCTTCCAGCTCACCAAAGGCAAATGCAGTAAGCAATGAAGTGCAACAATTTTAACCCCACCCACCTGAATTCTCTGAAGTGGTAACAATGGAAATAACAAAGCAGATGAATGAGGGTCTAGCAAAAAATCAAATCAGAAATAGTTTCTCAGATAACTACAGAGATGATGACCATAATGAAAGACATGATTAGTAACTCTTTACAGCAGATACAGATTTTTTTTAAAAGTGAAAACTACAAAATACTATAGTGAGGTTAAAGAAGATCTAAATAAATGACAAGATACCCCATGTTCTTAGGTTAACCTATTCCAATGATGTTAACAAGCCATATGAAATCCCAGGACATTTTTTTTTCTGATGCCAGGGACTGAACTCAGGACCTTATGCTTGCGAGGCAGCCACATTGCCACTGAGCTAAATCCCAGACCCTAGTCCCAGGACATTTTTTTAATGTTTACAGGCTGATTCTGAAAATTACATGGAAAATTAAAAGGCTAATAACAAAACAATTTTAAATTCTCAAAATTGGGATACTCTGCTGTATATCGTAAAGTAATCATTAAGACAATTTGATTGGACCAAAGCGAACAAAATAGGCAGTCCAGAAAATGACCTTTGATTTATACATAGATAGCCCCTTAGTTTATAAGAGCTGAAGGATAATTGTAAACTTTAATGATAGATCAATTAGATACATATAGGAAAAATTAAAACTGGGCCCCTACTTCATCTCATATGCAAAGATAATTTCTAGATGGAGGATGGCAATAAATGTGAAAATTAGTACTGAGGCTAGTAGAAAGTGACATTAGAGAATGTCATTGTGCTGTTTGACTAGGGGAAGTCCATAAACAGGACTTTAAAAAATCTCAATTATACAGAAAAAGATTTCAACTTGGACATTGGCATTTAGCAACTTCTGTTCATCAGTAGACACCATCACCAGAGTAAAATTGAAAGGACTATTTTTCAACATGTATAAGTGATGAAAACATTATGTCCACAAAGTATACAGAACTGCTACAAATAAATGAAGAAAAGATAAGGAACCCAATAGAAAAAAAATGGACCAGAGAATTGAAGAGGCACTTTACAAAAGAGAATGTCCCAAATGGCCAATGGACAAGCCAGAAAGTGTTCAGCCACTGCAATCATCAGGAAAATGCAAATGAAACCACATTTGATCATTAAGAAAACAATTCACCCTACCAAATGGTGGTCATTGGATGGTTAATCCAGGTGAGGATGTGGAGTGATGCTGGAGGGGCAGAGCTGACACCCCGTGGTGTCTGTACAAGAGGCTGGACATGGTCTGTGATGGCCACATGACACCCTACATGCTCAAAGGTCAGGAAGGGCCATGCAGGGCTGCCATCGCCCACACCAGAAACAGCCTATAGCCATGGGTTCAGAACACAGTGTGACTCCTGGTGCAGTGACACCACAGCTACGGAAGGAACACAGTGTGCAGCAGAGATGACATGGTCACCATGCTGAGCGGGGCTGCTGCATGCCAAGGGGACACAGCCAACAGATCCACTGAAAACCCCCAGCACTGTGGGCTAGAAACGTCCGTCTGGGGAGGAGGGGGAGGTGGAGAGAGTGAGGGGTGGAAGAGGGGGCTCCCAAGGGACTGGTGACACCCTGATTTGACTCAGTGGTTCTGTGTTCGCTCTGTGATGTTCAGAGAGCTGTGACCTAGAATTTGTTCATTTTTCTGTGTGCATTTTGTTTGTAAAAAGTTAAAGTATAAGAATATATTTTTAAGCTTTTTAAATTAAAAAACAATCAGCTGAGGTCACTTCTATTAAGTTATGGAACAGTTGGACATGGTGGCACAAGCCTGTCATCCCAGCACTTGGGAGGCTGAGGCGGGAGGGTTGCCTTGAGTTTTAGGCCTGGGCTACATAGTTGAGTGCAAAGCCAGTCTGGACTGCACAGGGAGACCCTGTCTCAAAAAGCCAAAACAAGGGGCCGGGGATTTAGCTCAGTGGTTCCGGTGCCTGCCTCGAAAGCGCAAGGTCCTGAGTTCCATTCCCGGTACCCCCCCCCCAAAAGAAAAGAAAAAAACCTAAATAAATAAATAAAATATACAGGTTTAAAAAAAAAAAGCCAAAACAAAACATGTTATGGAATGGCTTCCCGTGGCACTGCATGACTGGTCACCACCCTGGGCTCCTTCCTTGTGCTGCACCCTCCTCACTGGTCTCACATACATGCCCGGTTGCTACCTTTGCACCCCTGTGTCCTCTTGCACCAATCTGTGGCCACCTGCTTTGCACCCTCCTGCCCTGGATGTAAAGTCTCCCTGAGGCCTTTGCTAGCTGTGGCCCACACAGTTCCCTGCCTGTCCTCTGTCCTGGGGGTCAGCCAGCATTTCCCAGAGAGGAGGGCCCTGGAGGCCATGTGGCCTTTGTCCCCATTGCTGGACAGTGGCCATTGCCACTGCCCTGGGAAGCAGATGTGGGGGTGCAAATGATGGCTGTGGCTATGTTCCCATAAAGTTTATAGACAGACTCTGACAATTGAATTGCCTATCATTTCTTTTCTTTTTTTTTTTTTGTTTTCTTAGACAGGGTCTCACCTTGTGGCCCAGGCTGGCCTCACACTGGTGGCGCTCCTCCTGCCTCAGCCTCCTGAGTGCTGGAATTACATGCATGCACCACCACGTCTGGTGTAAATTTCCTATCATCTCATGTGTCATAAAATATTCTTTTGACCCTCCCCCAAGTGCTTACAAATGTTAAAACCATTCTTGGCTTGTCCGTAAAAGGAGAGGCAGTGAAGCTTGACCGCCAGGCCCTGTGCTGACACATGACTCTGATGTTTTCTTCCCACCCCTGATCATGGTCTAAAATCATTCCCTTTGTTCATATGTTCATCCCCTATTTCCCCACCCCAGGACTCAAGCCGTCTGTCCCTGTCCTGTCCATGCCGCTGCCCACCATAGAGCCTGCACTGTGGAGGAAGTGAAGGATGAGGCCAACCTGGAGGTGGCTGTGGCTTTGGCATGGACTCTGAGCGTCTTCTTCTGGATGGGGCTGGTGGGCACAGACACAGCCTGCTCAGGGACAGAGTCCTCCATCACAGAGCCCGGTTGGCCCGACTGGAAGTGGGGAAGGGGTTCCCTGGGGTGCAAGCTCAGCTTTGGGGTGCGCTCAGCTGTGGTGCCAGGTCTCAGCCTGGCCTGGGCAAATTCAGCCTCCTCCCGCACAGTGGGATACTCTATAGTGAAGAGACCTGGAACAGAAGACTCTGTTGTCCCATCCTGTAGCCGCAGGGCCCTCCTGCCCTCACCAGCCCTGCTGGGTGGCTCTGTGACCACTGGACTAACACAGGACGCTGCTCACGAAACACACTCACCCAGACCCGGCCTCAACTCCCTCCCTGTGGACGCCCTGTGTCCTCTCTGCTTGCTGTCTGACCCTGGAGCTAGAAGTACTGGCTCCACCGGAAGTCCTAGCTCTTCCCAAAAATATTGGTTCCTGTCCCTGCAGTGCAATGCCATCCTCTTTTTCTGCCGTGCTGTGCTGGGTTGATTTCTGTCTTCCCTGACTCCCTCTCAGACCAGACAGTTCCTGAGGCAGTGGCCCTCTCATTCCTGCAGAGCGAGGCTCTGGGCAGGCAGAGGCAGCCCAGGGCAGGGCTCTGGCAGGAAGGAAATGGGTCCTGTGTTGGGTATCAAGGTTTGTAACCATAGAGGTGCAGGGAGCCATGGGCCAGAGGAGTTGTGACCCCTTCTGCTATGGAAGGCTAGGGTGGCTCCCAGCAGAGGAGACAGGGAAAGGACAAGCTCCCTGGAAAGGCCAGGGGGCACCAAAGCTCTGTAAGCCCAGCCAGAGGAGAAGGGGTAGAGATCCCCCTGTTGCCTTCCCATCAGCTGTGAGAACTGGGAGCCCCAACAGATGTGCAAGGGTCCTGAGACTGCCTTTCTCTGAGGGAGAAAGAAACGGGGTTGCACATGGACACTGGACCACATGGGAGATGACATTGAGAGGTGACAGAGATATGGGAGAGGGGCACAGAGGGACACGAAAAGGTAGCCACATGGAGACAGAGACACAAGAGAGCTCAGAAACAGAAGTTGACCAGGTTCACCCCTCAGTCCCTCAGAGCGGGGCCCAAGACCCCATCCATGGTGGGGATGCCTGGGTGCCCAGGCGCAGATGGGCAGGAAGACCTGGGACACTGTGGCCATCACTGAGTCTCTGGCCCTTGGGCCTCACCTGCTGCCAGCAGCACGGAGTTCATGAACTGAGACGCTGTCTTCTGGAACCGCTTCTTGATCTCAGCCAGGGTGCGGCTCATCTTGGACACCTTGTCATCAGTGCTGATTCTGTGGGCCACCTGGGGGCAAGATGGGAGGTGAGGGGTTGGCACTTGCTGGGCAGGATGTGTGCTGTCCCCTTCCCTGAATGCCCTCCAAGCACCCAAGCGTCAGAGTAGTCTCCCCACTGGACTGCAGGCTCCAGAGGAGGCTGAGTCCTGCATGGTCTCTGTTCATGCAGAAAGTGCTCCATAAATGCTGTCCCAGACAGGTGTGGTGGCACGCCTGTAATCTTAGCACTCAAGAGGCTGAGGCAAGAGGATCACCTCAAGTTCGAGGCCAGGCTGGGATACATAGCAAGACTCTGACTCAGAAATAAACCAAAAAATTTTAAAATAATTTTCCAGTCCTGAAACCCCTGGGAGTGTGTCCTGCCAGCCTCCCTCATGCGGTATTGGAGGGTACACAGGACACATCTTCCCCAACGCTGACGCAGCCCGAGCCTCCTCAAGGGTGGTTGGTGCTTTTAGCAGTCCCACGTGATGCAGAGTATGGGTGGGATTCAGGCCTCAGTGGAGAGGCTGGGTGGGCAGAGGACAGATTTTCTGGGAAGGCCAATGTTGGCCACATGACCTTCCTCCCCTGCAGAGGCTTCATAAAGGACACCGAGCTAACAGGAAAGCCCGTTGCCTTTGATGGCTGGCTCCAGCCACTGCTCCTGGCTAACTTCATTTATTTATTTGTAATTTATACCCAGCCTGCTTCTGAAAAGGATTTGAGTGGCTCTGGGCTAATAAAGCATTGACATTGAGGCACTGCTGTGATGGACGACCTCAGTGAGGAGCCAGGGCCCCCAGCTGTAAAAGCTGGGCAGCCACTCTGCCTGTCACTATGATGGGTGGCTTTTCCAGGAAGACAGCACTCGGGAAACCATTTCACACGCTTCCTAGTGATGGAGACTCTGCAGGAGGAAGCGACTGCTCTGCCCCGGCTGTCATAGGTGTCCAGAGATTTTGTGGAACTATCCCCAAAGCAGCACACACACGACAGGCTTGAAAAGATTATAAAAGCACCAGAATTAGAGTGTGTTAAAGTGGCTTTCCACATGTTTACACATAAAGGGAAACTGAGGTCCGGCCAGGGAAGAGCCTGGCCTAGGCCCCCTCTTCCTGGGGTGGGGTGGTGACAACTCTCAGGGTTCCAAGATCTAAAATGCACCGATCGTTGGAGCCTCAGGATTTCATGTATAAATATCCCAGGACCCTGATTCGGGCAGTCAGGGTCAGCATCCGGCAGTGCTGTTGCTACAAGACACTGTAACATGGAGTCATTTTTCCTGGTCCTCCAGGTGGAAGTCCTGGTCTGTGGGACAGCATAGACCCTGTGTCTCATGCAGAGGCTGCTTTGACCCACGCTGCCCCCTTCCTTAACGTGGTGCCCTTCCTAACGTGGTGCTATTCGGCAAGGCGGTGTTAACATACTGGTCTGCTCATCCCTGTGTTAAACCCCAAGGCAGTTATGCTTTCTGAGTTATTGTGTCATTTTAACAACATCTCAGCCTCCTCCTGCCCCCGGGCCTTCACGAACCTACTGTGGTAGACACCCACGCTGGACGCCAGCACAGTAGCATAGGAGTATAACATGAGCTGCTTGTAAACATTTAGCAGCCACATGAGAAATGTTTTGGAAAGGTGGAATTACTTCTGATTCTATGTTTATTTAGCCCAGGGTATAAAAATATGACCATTTCAGCATGAAATAAAAATAGGCCATGATGAGGACGTTCCATGCCCTTCTGTCCCTGAGCCTTTGAGAGGCTGCATCTTCTCGGAGTCCGACTCTGCTTGGGTCTGGACCTCACACTGTCCCCAGCTCAGCAGCCCTGTAGGTGACAGCACAGCTCAGGACTTGGGTTCTAGCTGGCTGAAGCCACACTAAGGAGAGGTGCACCAGGCTTGAGGCAGAGGGGCTTCCCTGGCTAGGAGAGTATGCGTGGCAGAGACTTTGGGTGACTTTTCGCTGTTCAGGGGTCTCTAATGCACACATTCTGGTCCTCAGCTGCATTCTACACTTCAGAGCCCCCAGCCAGAGACTGCTGGAGAGCAGAGCCTGACTGCAATTTGATGAGAATGGAGTTTCCTGAAGTTAACCACCTGTTTGGTTTTTGGTTTTTAGTTTTGGGGTTTTTTTTTTTGTATCGGAGATCGAACTCGGGACCTTGCGCTTGTGAGGCAGGGGGCGGAAACACTGAGCTAAATCCCTGGCCCCAACTGCCTCTGAACGGGAAAAAAAAGCTCATGTTTTCTTTCTACCTGTTAATGGTTTTCAGGCAGTGCAGAAGCGTGACCTCACATAGTGTGTCCTTGACAGTGACCTTTATAACAAGAAGATGGAGCCAGGGGGTGGGATGAATGCAGCTACCTGCTCTCTCTGTCTCTCCCCTTTCTTCCTGGTCCTGGGGGTGGAACCTAGGGCTCCATACACACCCACCAAGTGCTTACCCCTACACCTGGCTCCAGCCCACGGTTATCATTCCCTTTGTAGAAGCAGTGTTGGTTGAACCCTCAGCATCGCATGTCCTGGTGTCCTGGGAGATCCCTTCTGGAACGCGTTCTCTCCTCATCCCCACAACCCCTGCATACCCCTCTGACTGCCACACCTCACTGGTTAGGCTGGATTATGCTGTGAAAGCTTTTGGCCTTTCCTTGTGGAGAGCATCTAGAGCCTGGAGAGAGCATGGCTTTGTCTCTGGCTCCCTGGCAGCCACCCTGGCTTGCTGTAGTCAGGAGGAATGTCTCTGGGTTGAGTGAATGAATCGATGTAGGTTAAGTGTGCTAGAGAAAGCACCTGGAAAAGCAGATTTAAGGCTTTCCTCCAAGAACACACAGTGTTTCCTCCTGTGTCTGCTCTGATGTCCTGATGCGTACTCCTGTGTCCCTGTGTCACTATGCAGTCCTGGCCAAATGTCTTCACGACCCTTCCAGACCAGAGGCTCCCCAAGATTAGGGCAGGCTCGGGTAGATGTTCCAGGTCTGGATCCTCCTGCTCAGCTTAGTTTATCAAATGGGCCAGGAATCCTTGGAGAGGGAAGGGTGCTGCTCACAATTCTGCCGTGCACTGTGCATGTGGGAGCAGCCCTGGGCTAGCTGGAGGTGTGGCCTCTACTTCTGCTCCCTGGAGCACATCCCACAAAGCACACTTGGGGACATTTCTCTGGGGCCCTCAAGACATGGGGACTGTGTCCTCTGCACCTTCTCCAGCTCCTTCCACGATGGTGACTTGCACCAGCTCCGGGAGGATCCGTGGAGACCCAGTGGAGTGAAGAACTGTATTTCCAGTCTCCACTAGGAACACTAGAAAGCAGTTGGGCTCCATCCTGTGGGGCTACACCCTCAGATTGAACTTATGCAGGCAGAATCACATATGGTTTTAGAATTCCATTTTTTGGTACTGGTGATTGAACTCAGGACCTTGCACTTGCGAGGCAAGTGTGGTGTCACTGAGCTAAATCCCCGGCCTGGCAGAATCACATCTCGATTGGATGCATACAGATATTTTATTCTTCCTTCTCCCTGAGTGATTTACATGGCATTTCTATTGCATTAATGTTTATAAGTCATCTAGAGATGATTTAAACACACTCCAGAAGGCTGCGGGCTAAAAGGCAGACTGGTGTCATTTTGTGCAGGGGACTTGCATGTGTACGGGAGGTCCCAGAACTGGTCCCTCTTGGACCTGGGGGATGACATGCATCACCAAAGCCATCCTTTGCTGGCCCGGGCAGCAGGTGTTGGGAGGAACCCAGGGAGCCCCCAACTTGGTGAGGAGACCAAGTCATATGAAGAAGTGGTGAATGGAGGCTGGGCAGCTGAGGCTGAGCAAGGGAGGGGGAGCCCAACCTGGCCAGGCAAGAGGGTAGAGGGATGCACTGGTGGCTTTCCTGTCCCATCACACCTCTCTGTGCCTGAGGCTCCCTCAGGACAGTGCTTCCCCTCATCCCGGCCTGGGTGCTACCTGGGGTGGGTCTCGCCTCCCAGGCAAGCCCACAGGAACATCTTGGTTCTCCTCCTTCTCCACCTCCTTCCTCTCTGTGGTGCGGGGCTCAAGATGGAGCTCAGGGCCTTGTGTGAGGGAGGCAGATGCTGGCACCCTGCTAGAGAGTCTAGGATGTGCGGTTCTGGTCATCTTGCCCCCAGTGGGGAGAAGCTCTGAGAATAAACCCAACCCAGAGAAGAACTGAGTTGGGGAGACTGGGGGAACCTCGAGGGCCTTGGCGAGCCATGCTGAAGCTGCATTTTCCAGGCTTCTTGGTCCGGGTGCTCACCCGGTCTCTGATCATGGCAGTCCACAAGGGGTTCTGCAGCCTCCCACTGCAGAACCCCAGCAGACACTAAGAGCGCAGGGAGGCAGAACTAAGGCCCGGCAGCAAATGATGCGGTGAGGGACACAGGGGTCTGGGTGGGGTGGGAGAGGTAGCAAGACCTGGGGTGGGAGTGGGAGCATGGGGAGTCAGCTGCTGTGCCTTACCCGCTTTTCGTGTGCCATCCCATGGGGACAATTTCTGGCTGACACAGTGAGCGTCACTGTCTCATTCAAGGATGTGAAGGTGACCACAATGGAGTCCTGTCCCAGCACCTTGAGCTTCAGCTGTTCATTTACTTTTTGGGTGGAGAAACCACGCTCAGAGACCCTGCCCTGGGATCCCACCCACCCCTCCAGAGCTGCTCTTGGCCTGGGGCTGGGATAAGCTCTTTCTATTCCTCTGCCGGAACTGAGCTGCCGGGGGGAAGGCAGGGGAATCCATCTTTGTGACCTGAGGAAGGGACCAGTCCTCCTTCCCTCCCATCCCAGCCTAGACCCATCAGTGAGAGACAGAGGGTCAGGTAGTGGGACCAGAAGCTGACTCTCTTTCCCTGAACAAGGTCACACTATGAGTCCTGTCCCACTGCAGGCAGGAAGGCACAGGGTGGGCAGGAGCCAAAGGGAACCCAAAGGGCCCAATGCCCACATGCTTGGTCCTTTCCCCTAAAGCCAGCAAACTGTCACCAACTCTTGCCTTGTGCACAGCCAGAGACAGGCAGAAAAGGGGACAAGAAGCTACTCCCCCCACACACACCAAGAGGACAGGCTCCTGGGGAGCCCAGGGAGGGCAGATGTCCTTCCTGCAGACTCAGAGGCCTCGACAACACTGTTTTGCCTCCTGTTAATTCCTGTAGCATCTCTGAACCTCAAAACCTTCACCAGGGAATGGCTGAAAGGCTATAATGAGATTCAGATTCGACAGACGGTGGAGGAGGCTTTGGGGCTGTGAAGGCCCTGCCCAGAGTGAGCGGGGGCTGTCAGGGTGTGCAGGCCCCTGAGCAGTGTGCATGTGCAGAGCATGCTTGTCCGTGGCAGCCCCGTGCATGCCCGAGTGTGCAGCCCTGCTCTGCTGAGCTCCCTGCTCCTCAGTGCTCCGGGTCCCCTGTGAACTCCTTCCTTCCACTCTGTAGCTGCTGTCTGTGTCTCCCTCCTCTCTGCAGTCTGGGCGCTCATGCCCTCCCACCCCAAAGATGTGGAATTGTGACAAGTTGAGCCTGTGACATCTTCCATCTTGTTGCTCACTCTCATTTCCAGGAAGCTCTGCCCTCCCTGTTCTGCTAAAAGGTACAGAATAGAGCTGTGGCTGAGAGCTCACGCTGTACAGCAGGGCAGGGTTCGAGTGCTGGCATGGCTGTTAGCGTCTCTGGTGTGGGGACTGGAACAGGCTCCTTCCCTGAGGGCACTGAACACATTTCACGGGATAAACACGCATGAGGCCAGCATGGTGCGGCTCTGCTGCCTGTTCAGTTTCTCCTCATCCCCCCAGTCCCCCAAATGTGGGCGCTCTGCAAACCTAGGGAAAGCTTGTCTCCTTCAGAGGTCATTACCAAGCCTGTCACATCCTACCTGTCACCCCCAATCTCTCACACAGGTCAGGACCCATGTCACAGTAGCCCAGAGACACAATGGCACGTCTGAAACCACACCGGTCCCCGGCCCTCTGGGAAAGTTTCTGTTTCCACTCACAGCCCATCATGGAGTCATCTGTAGTTCCCACCAGCTCTCACCTATGCCTACATCCTGTGCTGGAATGCCATGGCGTTCTTTCATTGAAATGGCTCTTAAAGATGTGGCCAATATTTTTATCATGTTGTGTCTGGCCCATAACCACCCACTGGTCTCCCCTCTCCTGCCAGGCTTCCACAGATGCTGGGCTGAGCACTCCAGCCTGTGGAGTAAAAACTAACCAGCTGGTTCCACTTCCAGTACAGCTGAGCCACTCCTAACAGGCTGACCCTCCCACAGAGGACTATAAATTTGAAAAAAATACTAGAAACAGCTACCCAAAGGCTCCGAGAAGTAGACAAAAGCAGGAGCCCAAACTTAGAGAAGCAACACAGGATGAGTTTCAGATTCCCAGCTTGGGGTTGAAGGTAGGCCGAAGTCACAGCTGAAATCTACTACCTTCCTGGCTGGAGAACCTGCAGGCACAGCCTGGGGTAGCCACAGACACAGGAGCACAGGGAGAGAATCCCAGAGGGACAGTCAGGAAAGCCCCAAGTGTGTGTGAGCCACTCACACATCTCTGGCTGATTGCTGGACCACACATGAGCAGGGCAGACAATAACTGCCCGAGCTGCTGCCCACTGCTGATGAGATGATGTGTGATTAAGTCCAACCAAGTTCTTTGCCTGTTACAACAGAACAAGGATACCTTCAGAGAAGTGTGTCAGAATTCAGAGATCCCACAGCATAACAGTTGCAGTGTCTGCCTACAATCCCCAAATTATTCAGCAGGTGCAAAGCTGGGGAATAGTAACCGATTCTCAAGGCAATGGAATGGTCACTTTGGCAGCACATATACTCAAGCCAACAGAGACCAAGCCTGCCTGATGTGACCATGGCATCACTGTTTTCAGACAAGGACTTTAAAGCAACTAATTTAACTTTATTCAAAGAGGTAAAGGAAAAATATACTTGTAAGGAATTATAAAATAGTAAATTCTCAACAGAGACATAGAAACTAAAAATAACTTAATGGAAATTCTAGAACTGATAACTGAAATTTTAAAATTTCAAAAGAATTACCGAACAATGGAATGGAGATGACAGAAAGAAGCGAGTGAAGTTGGAGACAGGCAGGTCAAGAAAAATTACAAAACAGAGCTTGAAGAACCTTTGGAATAATACCAAAAGGTCTAAAATACATATAATTGGAGTCTCAGAAAGAAAGGGGGGAGGAACATAGTTTTATCCAAAGAAGCTTTAGATTTCCCAAATTTGGTGATGTCAATGTATATAAATTTACTGATTAAAGAAGGTCAGTTGGCCCAGGGATTTAGCTCAGTGATGCTAAATCAGTGGTCAACTGCCTTGAGAGTGCAAGGTCCCGAGTTTAATCCCTGATACCAGAAAAAAAAAAAAAAAAAAAGGTCAGTAAACCCTCAATAGAATAAACTTTAAGAAAACCACACCTTGGGCCAGGGATTTAGCTCAGTGGTTTCGCTGCCTGCCTTGCAAGCGCAAGGACCCGAGTTCGCAAGGACCCGAGTTCGATCCCCAGTACCAAAAAAAAAAAGCAAAAACAAACAAAAAACAACAACAAGAAAACCACACCTTGATATATTATCAAACTTAGAAAACCCAAGAAAAGAGAACATCTTAAAAGCAGCTAGAGAAAATGAGCTGTAATTTGAATAATGACAGACTTCTCATAGTAAGCTATGAAGGACAGGCACAGTGGAAAAATGTCTTTAAAGTACTAAAAGAAAATGGGCTGGGGATTTAGCTCAGTGGTTTCGCTGCCTGCCTTCCAAGTGCAAGGTCCCGAGTTTGATCCCTGGTACCAAAAATGTAATAATAAAAGAGAAAAAGCCAACCCAGAATTCCATATTCATCAAAAAATAGCTTTAATCATGAGATTTTCACAAAAGGGAAATAGAGGTGTTGCATCAGATCTGCAGTTCAAGAAATGCCACAGGAAGTTTTTCAGGTTGGATAGAAAGGGTACCAGAGGGAAACTTGAGTTTTCATTGGGATGACAAAAACTAGAAACATTTAATGCTTGGGTAAAAATAAATTGGTCCAAGACAGCATGAAAATGCCCCACTAACATCAGTTCCAGGGAATGTAACAACAACCACACACTCTGCTGACTTCCCTTAGTGATGTCAGGTTGCTTTGTCTCCATTATCTCATTCAGTTCTCACAAAAGCAGCATGAGGCAGAAGGGCCAGGCTGGTAACCCTCCCACCACCACCAGATGAGAAGCTGGTGAGACCACCGAGGTCTGGCAATATCATCACAAGAACTCCACTCTGCACACTATCACCCCAGTTCTCTGCTGGGCCACACACATACATGACATACAGTGCCTGCCTTCAGCTGACTGAGATCTTGGAGACAAACCTAGCCAGCATCGGAAATACTTGGGGAAACAGCAGAAATCTGAAACTCTTGACAGACCAACTGAGTCAGAGTCTCTTGGGGGCTGTGCCTGGGCTCTGTATTTTGTTCAAAGTTCCAGAGGTGATTCTGATGTGCAAGCAGCCAAGAACACTTCATCACGGAGCTGACTGCTGATGACCCAGGCTGTGAGCACTGGAGAAGAGAGAGCCAGGCAGGGACTGGGCATCATGAAGGAGGGAAATCTTAGTGAGATGTGGTCTGGAGGACCACATTCTAAAGATGAGACCCTAGTGGCCAGTGAAGAGGATACACCAAGTGCAGAGACAGGTAAACATCAGCACCCTGAGTGCTTCTGTCCATAGCCCTCCCTTTGGGGCTCCCTCTCAGGCCAACTTAGGTGGGTTTTGTGTTCTGTGATCTTTCTCTGAATCCCAGTCCAATAAGTGTGCCCCTCTGCCCCAGCTCCCATTCCTGCCTGTCCTGTGCTTCATTACTTCTCTGACCCTGAGCTTCTTGTGGGGTCTTGTTTATCTTTTTACCCACTATTGAGAAACTCTGCCCCTTAGAGGCTGAATTTGGCATCGTCTGGAGATGGGTTTGGTTGTCACTGCTGGGATGTACCACTGGGAGGCACCTAGTGGGGCCCTGGTGAACATCTGACAATGAGGTTCTAACAAAGTAGTATCCGTACAACGGTGCCAGTAATGCCAATGATGGCACTAGTAGGTCTGTCCTAGTACAGTGGCAAGCACACTCAGTAGCTCCACTAATAAACTTAATATTAGAAAATCAGCATTATTATTTAATAAATCTTTGGTGAATGGCTAACTGAACAACCAAAAAGATGAAAGAAGTTTACGTCTCTCAGCCACCTCAACTTCTGGATTTATTTCATAAATAATAAAATTATGAAAACAAGAACTAGGGAGACCTCTTATTATTGATACTTATCAGCATTAAAAATAGAGCTATCAACTACTATAATGGTTACTTCACAATATAAAGGGCATTTGTCCAATAAAAATATAATGACAATAATAATAAAAATTAAATAGGAATGACATTGCCATAGCAGGTCAACATAGCAGCAACTAGTTGCTGAATGTGGTAGAAAGTGCACATCAGCCCACCCTGGGCACTGCCACCAACTGGGCCCGAGAATGCATCCAGGATGCCTGCTGGGTAGGATCCTTACCTTTTGGGCAGCTCCTGGCCCAGTGGTGCTGGGCAGTGTGTGGGAGGTGCTGTCTTCCCACATTGCCCACCCTACCTTGTAGGAGAGTAGAGTCTCCGTCTTAGATGTCCAGCTCCACTTGTGAACCACAAAGCCCTTGTGGTCGTTGGTGGTCCCACCTTCCTCATCCAAGACCAAGACGTAGGGGCAGCTGGGAGACACAGTGGGGAGAGCTGCTGCCAGGTCTTGACGGAAGCCCACATCCATGCAGACTGGGAGCATCTGCTCCAGGCTAGAGGAACGTGGAGACCCGTGACAGCCTGCTTCCCCTGCCTAGGATGGCCTGTGGCCCCTTGGCATCTGTTGAGGATATGGGGTCTGTGGAGAAGGGCCAGTCTGAGGGAGAGGACAGCATCAGGCCAAACTTAGGAAGGAAAGAAAGGATGTTTGTGTTCTGTTACCCAGGAGCCTGAGCACACGAGAAATCAGGCACCCAAATGGGAAGTAGGACATCTATAACATGAGAATAAATCATCCTTTCCAAGAACAGTTTCTGAGGAGAAGCCAGAAAAAATCAACCTTGAGCTGGCAAGAACTAGTGGTTTCTTAAGAGACTTCAGAAGTGGTGACCACATCTCTCTGCCACCCACTCCTGATTCCAGATAGTGTTCTCCACTAATGGATCCTTCTGTGGGGGGCAGGGGAGGTGGCTCAGTGACCATGCCTAGCACATATGAGGCCCTGGGTCCAATCCCTAGCCCTGTAAACATAAAAATGTTCTTCCATGAACTGACCAGCAGTTAAGATGTTAGCACTCTGGGGTGTTGAGGAAGACCTGAGCGAAACCCTTCTCAGTGCTGTGACACAGACCCAGCAGGCAAGGGGTGGCCTCTAAATGTCTACACTCCAGCAGGCACTGCTTTGCCCCTGCCTCACTGCCTGCCTCCCTAGACCTCTGGGCACACCCTGGACCCTCCTTTAGCCAGGGAATCAGTCACCACCCCAGTCCCCTCACTACCCTAAAGGAGTGTTGAATGGGGGTAAATGTCTCCCAACTCACTTACTATGTCTTTAGGTTGTAGTGAACACAGCCCTGGCCTTCAGCATTGAACAGGGCCAGGAAGGAGTAGTTAGGTGTGTCGTTAAACAGGCAAGTGATGGCTCTCCCTCTGCAGCATGTGGGGATCTGACATACAGCAATGTTTCCAGAGGGATAGCTGGCAGCAGTAGTCAAGTAGACCTAACAGAATTTCTCTGGGTTCTGCTCTATGGTGCCCACAAAAGCAAATCTACATTTCAGAGTGTCAGCTGCCTGGTGCATCACTCCCGATCTTCAAAGAGGCTTTCCACACTTTGCATATGTAATGATTCAATCACTATGAAAACCAATCACCACCCAGGTGTTCTCCTGGGTCTTTTGTTCATCACACAGCTGTGGCAGGTAGTATTATCTCCATATCATAGATGAGCAGGGTTTCCCTGGGTCTGTGGGTTTTGGGTACAAAGGACTTCTGGTGCTAAAACCAGGAAAGTCCCAGGAAAACCAAGATGAATTATCACCCTACTCACAAGGAATTCAGAGTATAAAAATGACCTGTCCATGTCATACCACAAGGAGCAGAACAGGATCTGATCTCTGGGGCAAGCAGTATTTCTACACTGCCAGGCTGCCTCCCATTATGGCCAAAGAGGAGAGTGAGCAATGTCTTCCTGTCCATTCTCTAGTTAAGGGGCCCCATGACAGCTAAGGTGGGGTGTAACATTGGGTTGGGGATCTACTTGAGGGATTGGTGGAGCATACTCCTGGGTATCTGGGTGGGTCATGGGGGTGTGGCCTTGGGGTCTATGTCTGGTCCCTGGCCACTTCCTTTCTGGTGCTTTTCCCCTGCTCTACTTCCTGGCTGACAAGAACTAAACATCTTTGCTCCTCCACATCCTTCTGCCATGATGTTTCTGCCTTGGAGCAGCCAACCATGGGCTGAATCTTCTGAGACTGTGAGCCAAATTAAGCATCTCCTCCTTTAAATTGTGGGTGTCCAGCTCAGCAAGGAGAGAGCTGACTAATGCAGGGCAAGAAAGCCATGATCCTGACTGAGCAGGACATGGCATTGGCAGCTCTGTCCTGTATGCAGGAATCTCACAAGAAGTACCCCAGATAGAAGAATTTCAGTGGTTGGCACTGGATTCTATCTTCCTAAATCTTTCTTACCAGCTGAAAAAAAAAGGAATTAACATACAAAAATTTTAATGAGTGGTCGAGTAAAACTTCTGGAGCTGAATAATACAATAACTGAAAGGAAAACTTCTCTAAACATGTTAGAATCAGATTAGAGCAACAGGAAGAAAACATTGGTATAAAGACATTATCAGTTGAAATTATGCAGAGTGTGGAGCAGAAAGAATAAAGAATGAAAAAAACCTATAATCCCCGCACTCTGGGAAGCTGAGGAAGGAAGCTCACAAATTCAAATGAACCTAGGGAGTTTAGCAACTTTGGGAGACCCTGTCTAAAATAAAAAAGCATGCTAGTGAGTACTGAGGATGAAAACCCTGGGTTCAAAGAAACCAAACAAACAAAGAATAGAGACTCAGGGACCACCATGAAGCATACTAACATATGCATATTGGGAGTTCCAGAAGGAAGATACAGAGAAAGAAACAGAACTTCCCAAATTTGGTGAAAGGCATAAATCTACATGTTCAAGAAGCTCAGCAAATCCAAGTAGGATAAGAGACATATTATAATCAACTGTCAAAAACAACCTTGTAAGAAGCAAGAGGGAAGAGATGAGGTTCGTGTGAGGCCTGGTGAGATAAGGTGCTAATTTCTCATCAAAAACTATGAAGGCCAAACATTTAAAGAGCTCAAAGGAAAAACACCAACAAGACTGTAAACCAAGAAGTCTATTCCAATTTTAAAATAGCCTTAAAAATGAAGAAATTAACACATTCCCAGGTAAAAAGCAGCAGAAGGAGTTCAGTTCATCCCTGTCAGACCTGCCCTATGAAAATGCTAACAGGACTTCTTCAGGCTGGAATGGGAGGACAAAAAAATAGTAGTCTAAGACCCCCCAAAAGAAAACTGCTGCTAAAGATAACTTGGTAAATACATAAAAAATTTAGTACGCTTGTATTTTCAGTCTATAATTTGGCTTTTTCCTACATGATTTTGCTAATAAATGCATAAAACAGTAATTATAAATCCACACTTATAGGCAATTAATGTATATTTAAAGATGCAATTTCTGATCAAGCAAAATAAAGGGGGACAAATAGTTCTTGAGCAGAGCTTTATACACAATGGAGGCTAAATTGTTACTAATTCAAAGTAGTTTATCAATTAATTAAA
Source organism: Heterocephalus glaber (assembly GCF_000247695.1). Next base: position 1,156,347 of record NW_004624872.1, read on the forward strand.
AACAACTCAAATTAGTTTAGCAATTGTAATACCCAGGTGTACTGGTTTCCTGGAGTTACCCTAAGAAACTACCACAGACCTGGTGGCTCAAAAAGCATCAGGCATTTATTCCCTCACAGCTGTGGGGGCTAAAATTAGGAAATCAAGGTGGCAACAGGGCTGTGGGATTGGAGGCTCCTGGGAAGAATCCTTCCTCACTCTTTCTGGTTTCTAGTGGTTACCAGGAGCCCTTGTCATTCTCTAGCATACAGGTCATCATCCCAGTCTCTGCCTCAGTTACCACATGGCCTCTTACCTCTGTGTTGACTGTCTTTTCCTCTTCTTGCAGGTGCACTGGTCCCTGCAGTAGGGCCATTCTAGTTCCACAAAACTGCATCTTAATAATCATATCTACAAAGACTGCGTTTCCAAATAGATATGGGCTGGGGGGAGGTACTACTCAACCAGTACAGACAACATAGTAGGCCACAAAACCTCAATAAAATTTTAAAGAGTAAAACCGTAGAAAGTATCTTTTCTGATCACGGTAGAATGAAAGTAAAAGGAAGGAAATTTGGAAAATTCACAAGTTTTGGAAATTAAACAGCACAGTCTGAAACAACCAATGGATGAAGAAGTCTAAGGGAAATTAGAGGTCTGCAGGTGGCCAGTGCACCCTAAAGAGGGTGGATTAAAAAAAAAATTAAAAAAGAAAAGAAATTTTAAAAAGGGTGGATTGTTTCCACCCGTGCACTTGCCCATCAGTCATCTCTGTGTAAACAGAGTCCACAGCTGGCCCAGTGATCCACAGATGCCACCAGCTGAAGTGTTTTCCCAACCTACTTTCATTCTCAGAGGGATCACACAGCAAACCACACACTTGGCCATTTGAGCAGTGACACAGAATTTCCCCGGGATGGTCACTGGGTCCTACTGAGGCATGCAGTGTTACCAAGAAGAACGGAACCCTGAGCCCCAGCCTCTCACGACTTCTGAAGAGGAAAAGCATCAGTGCCAGATGTGACCATTGTTGGAGCAGCAATGGTCCAAGACTTGAGGTGGCCCTGCCCTGGGGGCCTCAGAAGTCAAGATAGGGAGAGGGCAAAGGGTGCAGCCCAGATCCTCCTAACACGGCAAACAATCCCTGGTGGGGACCTCAGGGAGGTGAACTTATTAGAGGCAGTGAAGAGCAGGAAGGGGCCCCCCCTTGCCGGCACAGCTCCCACCAACAGGTCTGCTGTGGCCTGGAGGGAGGGAGTGATGAATGGATTCATTTACAGAGAAACAATGACGCCTCTTTGACAAGGTCCTTAAATTCTGAGTTCCCTGTTCAGGGCAGAGGAACCCAGATGTGGCCTGGGGCCTGACCAATGTGGAAGTGGCTGGGACAGTCCTCCTCCCTCTCCTCCTCAGGCACACAATCCCCACGTCCAGTGAGGCTGCACTTGCCTTGGCTCTGCCTCACACACTCATTGGAGGTGTTGCCATCAAATTCCTGTGTGGCACTCAGGAGGTCACACCATCCCAATGGGTCTGGATCCCCATTTCCACAGAGAAGGCCCAGAAATGACAGCCAGGAGGAGTCCCACGGTCGACATCACAGCCTGGAGTGGGCACGGCCTCATCAGAGCCCCCTCCTCTGCTGCAGTGCCCACACCCCAATGCTGCCCCTTGTGCTGGAACTACAGGTGCCCCTCAGGTGTGGGCAGCCACTTGCCTCAGGCTAGAGTAGACAGGGCAGCAGCCTCAGGCTCCCTCCCTAGCTGGAGTGTCCTTTCTCAGAGCGAAGCTGTGTCCCCTTTTGTCCCCCGTACACCCATAGCTTGGATCCAGTGGACCTCAGTGCAGACCAACTGGGCCAGGACCACAGGGACAGAGTCATGGAGGCCACGGCCTGGCAGCCACAGGGAGAGGTCTCTAGCCTCTGGTCCCCCGCATCCCTGAGGGCAGGGCAGCAGTGTATACAGGCGCTCGCCTGGGCTGGGGTTGGTGTATTCCTGCTGACCTGAACTGAGCTCAAGGCTTCATCTGCTGCTCCTGCCCCCGGGCTGCACATCCCCCAACCAAGGCCCTGCAGGCCTCTCTGTTGGCTAAGAAGCCAGGTGGCCCTGGGCACAAAGGCAGTGCTGAGAAAGGATATTATACGAAGGAGGAGCCATCGTAGAAGGTGTAGTGCAGCTTGGTGGGCTTCCTGGGGGCCTTCCAGTCCTGTGAGTGCCGGCTCGGCTGGATGGAGAGCTAGTGAGGGCTGGGTGTGGATGTCAGTGCCCCTGCCGTGTGGGCACTTGCGTGGGCACTCAGGCCCTGTGAGTCCCCCCTGGCTGCTGACACTGGCTGAGAGGGGGCTTTGCTTTGTAGTTGCGCAGGATCATGGGGTAGAAGACATTCCTCCCTTTCCACAGGGCCTTCTCGGCTTCTCTGCAGGAAAGGAGACCAGCATGTCCTCTGGAACCTGGCCCTCACTCCTGAGCTGTTCCCATCCCCACGGTGCTGGGCATGGAGGGTCGGGACCCTGAGGACAAGAGTCCTTCTGGGATGTCCCCAACATGGAGATGGATGGGGAGGCTGCCCCTGTCCATTCCCTGCTCAGTGCCCTGGAGGCCCAAAGACTTGGACATTAGATGCAAATTGGTTTGTTCGGCCTCCTGCCTCACAAGCTCAAGGTCCCCAGTTCAACCCCCAGTACCAAAAAAAAAAAATTGGTTTGTATGCCCTTCACGGCCTGGGCCTTCAGGGAAACACTGAGTCACTGGGGAGGCCTTGTGAACCCACGAATCATCAATGCCGTGAGTCACCCATGGCAATGCTCTTTATTTGTTCTGAGGGGTGCCTTTCTTCTTTTGGTAGGAGAACAGCTGACAGATCATGTTAAGAAATGAATGCTGGGGCCAGGAATATAGCTCAGTGGTGCTGTGCCCGCCTGGCAACAACAAGGTCCTGATTCCATCTCCAGTACTGGGGAAAAAAGAAAAAAAAAAAATTTAAAAAAAAAAAAAAAAGAAAGAAATGAATGCCAAGTCCAGAGCCATGACTTGCAGGCACCACAACAAGATGCCCCGGCTGGGCAGCTGCCACAGAGCCAAGAGCAGCTGGGCCAGGGCACAGCTCCTCGCTGCCCAGGCCACCCAGTGCCCTCTCTGCATCCGGGAAAGGCCTGGAGCTCCCAGGTGCCAGGCCCCCGTGCTTCAGGCACACAGGGCTCCCCAGGAGCGCCTGTCCCACCCTGCCACCCGAGCTCACATGTGGCGACACATCTCCCGCAGCTTCTCCCGGGCCTCAGGGCACGGGTCAGTGAACTCTGTGGCATTGTCGGAAGAGGGGCCCACTGCTCGGAGGGAAGGCGACCTGCTGAACATGTCTTCCAGCATCTTTGATTTACCTGAAGTCAGAGGCGAGAGGTTGGGGGAGTTTCAGGAAAACAGATTCCCGATCCGGGTCACCTAGAGGAAGGAAAGAGCTGGGCAAATCCCTGGGAGGTCACCTGTGCCTGGGGGGGCCGGCTTGGGTGGCCGCTCTTTCTGGTGACGGTGAAGGGGACGTCAGGGATGACAGGGCAGAGTAATGGGACCGCAGGGAGTGGCAGGGACAGCTACACAAGTGGGCTCAGATCTGGGCATGCTTCTGATGTCCATGCTCACCTACTGCCTGTCCCTCCCTTCCTCCTCAGCAGGCCAGAGAGTCACCTGTGTCTGTGTCCTGCTCCACACACAGCTGGATTTAGTATGGGACCCAAACAGGGCTGGGCAGACTCCAGCACCCTGCTGAGCCCTCTCTGAGCACAGAGCCCTGTGCATGGGGTGAGCTGAGGCTAGAGAGGGGATCAGGAATGGGGCACCTTTGGATGAACAGTGTGCAGGGGGCCAGGATTCTGCTGACTTCCCCTGGGTGTCCCCAGGGAGCTGTTCAGCCCTCCTACAGAGCCCGATCTGGGCACCTGGTGGGTCTCTGACCCTCCCACCTCCATGCACTCCCCACCATGGGCTAGAAGAGCCTCTGGGGACCCGGTCACCTGGTTTCTTCTTGACTTCCTTTCCTGTGGACAGGGAGAAGCTCAGGCAAGCTGTGGAAGACTGGTAGATCAGCTGGTAAGGTGAGTTCACGCCAATGGCTGAGATGTCAATGGAGGACTCTGAGGAGGGGGACGGCAATACCTCTTCTCATCTTAAACTTCTAATGGTTTTAAAATCAAAACAACATGGACTTCCTGTTTCCATGGTATGGCCAGCCAGACATTCTAAAGTGTCCTGTTGTTACAAAGCAACCAGGACCCGGAACAGGAGACTTTCTAAGTGTGGGCTGCTGGGGTGCCAGGGGACATCTTTAGGGGCCCCCTCAGCAATGTCCCTGCCCCCCAATCTCTCAAGAGTGACTTGGCACCTGAGCTGGGAGAAGCAGCAGGCACAGGGCTACATTAAGAGCAATCTGAGGGCTTCACCTGCTGAGAATGCAAACCTTGAGCCAGCAAGGAGGAAATTAAGGATTGTCCATTCCCCTTATCAGCCACAGAAGCAGACCTCCTCCAATAGTGTACCAGTCTCTCCCAGAACGGCGCCATCCATGGGATACCTAACCACTGAAGATTCAAATTTGGAGCCAAGTGTGGTGGCTCACCCCTGTGTAATTCCAGCTACTCAGGAGGCTGAGGCAGGAAGATAGCAAATTCCAGCTGAGCCTAGCCTGGGCAATTTAGCAAGACCTTATCTCAGTAAATAGAGAAATAAATAAATGGGGCTGGGGATGTAGTTCAGTGACAGCATGCCCTTAGGTTTGATCCTCAGTCTCAGAAAAAATCAAAAAACAGAATTCAGATTTCCCAACCTCATTGCTTGTAGAAAAGCCCAATACTTTACACAAACCCCACTGAATCAGCCCCTATTCCTCCCCAGTGTGGTCACGTCTCTGGTTAGGGTGGGAAACATTCGGCAATTCATTCATTCATTTCAACTCAAGTTCATAGAGAAAAATGTCAGGTGGACAAAGTCTGACGCTCTGGACTTGGTCTCAAGCATCCCCTCAAGCCTCCTCCAGCCTGCAGGGCTCCAGGGAGGTGGGGCCTAGGGCAGAAGTGAGGTCATGGGGGTGTGGCCTGGAGGGTCTGGGTCCTGCCCCCCAGCTCCCTGTCTGCTCTCCAGACCCATCGCAGGCCCAGAAACAAGAGCCACGGGGTCTGGGCCCAAATGAGTCTCTCTTCCCTTAAAGCTGATTTATCTCAGTATTTATCTCACAGTGACAGAGAGCTGACAACCATAACCAGCAACACGAAGGGGACCTGAGTAGAGAACTCAGAAGGACTCGTACATAGTGCCGTCTAATTCAGCAGAAGTGAAAAGGGTAGCAAGGGTCAGAGCTGGTGATGCTCTGATGGAACCCACCAGCTCTGATGGTGCAGAGAATCCATGCAGAAATCATCGTTTGGGAAGAAAAGCCATGCATAGACTGCATCCTTCTGCCTGGTGATCCCTCCTGGGAAACGATCCCATGACCAAGGCTTGAGTCCAACGGCCACAGCTGAGTGTCAGGCAGGGAAGGGCATCAGCAAGAGGGGCAGCTGCAAGGCTACAGAGCCTGCTGTAAGCAGCTGTGGCCTGTCACATACAGGAAACCAAGGAACAGGGAAACTGCAAAATGTGAAACTCCAGGTACACACCCAAGAACAGGAACCAGCAAAGAAATTGGAAAAGTGAAAAATGGCCTTCAGTTAGATATGGCAAGGTGGTTTGTTTTCTGGACATTTTGTTTTATTCTATCTATCTATCTATCTATCTATCTATCTATCTATCTATCTATCTACCTATCTCTTTGTTTTTGGTAGTGGGGATTGAACCTAGCACCTTCGCAACAACCAATATCCCCAGCCCCTTCTTGTTATTTTTGAGACAATGTCCTTGATAAGTCCCTAGTCTCATCTTTCAGTTTCTACCAGGTGTGCTTATTATTGAGCATTTAACTTCCAACTGTGAAGGAAAGCCTGGCAAAGATACTAATGGTAGGCAGAGAGGGAGGCAATGGAGGTTGATGTTATAGATGAGGGTGAATGGTTATGAGATATAATGCTTAATGCTTCCCTATAAAACCTCCTAACAGTGAGTACTCGTAAGCATTAAAAACAAATACTTGTGTATCTACCCATTTTAAGATATAAAACATCACCAGGGGCCAGAGATTTAGCTCAGTGTTTCCACCACCTGCCTCGAAAGCCAAAGGTCCTGAGTTTGATCCCTGGTACCAAAAAAAAAAAAAAAAAATCACCAGAAAAATTGATTTAAAACATGATCAGCCAGGTGTGATGGCACATGCCTGTAATCCCAGTACTTGGGAGGCTGAGGCAGGAGGATAGTTGCAAGTTCAAGGCCAGCTTGGGATACATAGTGAGTTCAAGGCCAGCCTGAACTACACAAAATAAATAAATAAAAATTTTAAAAAATGGTCCAAAGGGGCCGGGGATTTAGCTCAGTGGTTTTGCCGCCTGCTGTGCAAGCGCAAGGACTGGAGTTCCATCCCCGGTACCAAAAAAAAAAAAAAAAAAAAAAAAAAAAAATGGGCCAAGGGCCAGAATGGATATTTGTCAAAAGAAGATGTCCAAATGGCCAACAGGTGTATGAGGGAAATGTTCAGTGTTGTGAATCATCAGAAAGCAGAAATTCAGAACACAGTGAGACACTGCCTCATGCCAAGGGAGCAGCTCTTACCAGAGACAGGACAAGGGCTGGCTGGCCAGGAAGTGGGGAAAAGGGAAACCCGCTGCACTGTTGTGGGAATGTGTGGGAACCGAGTGGAGGGTCCTCCAGAAGAGAACTACCTCAGGTCCAGCAACCCCACTGCAGGAGTAGATCCAAGGAGACAAACTCAGTATGCAGAGGAAATGTCTACACCTCAACCACTCTGCAGCTCTGTTCACAACACAAGATTTTGAACTATCCTTGGTGTCCATCGGCAGATGGATAAAGGCAATGTGGTTCGTAGCTACAGTGGAATACTATTCAGCCCTTAAAAAGGAAGTCTTGTCATATCTGAAGACACAAGATGGGCCTGGAGCACACTGTGCTAAATGAAATAATCCAGGCACACAAACGGAATGCCACGTGATCTCACACATGTGGAATCCAGAACAAACGCATGAACATGAAGAGTTCACTGTGGCCTCTGAAGCCAAGGTGGGGCCAAGGGGAGATGCTGGTCCTAGGTGCTGTCACAAGATGCCTACGGCTGGGGCCCTAACACACAGCGCACGGAGGGAACTCATATTACAGCTACACACTTGACATCTGTTAAGAGGGAGACACGTGTTTCCCAAGCACGTGCGCGCGTGCACGCACACACACACACACACACACACACACACCAGAAGAGAGGAAGCTGTTACACATCCTGCTGGGCTGTGGCCTCCTCAGCCAGAGACCACTTGCTCTGGACTCTGTTCACACTTTCACACTTGTGTGTTGCACATCGTCACCCTGCATGCTTCTAAACTCAATTGAGGGCGGCACACTGCGCCCCTGCACACTTCTGGGTATGATGTGCACGCTGTGCTGCCTGACTCTGCTTGCCTCTCCAGTCCTGTCTTTCTGGGCCCTCATTTGCCCCTCTCACCGAGGGCTGTCTGCACAAGCCTCCCGGGCTGGTGCCCGAAGCGCAGGGCAGACACCGCTCCCCATGGGCGAGGCCAGCTGAGCGAAGACATGGAGTCAGCAGAGACCCCTGCACACCAGGACAGCGCAGTGGTGTTTGTGTGGTGGCACAGCAGATGCGGGGTTTTCACAACTGGCCCTTCACTGTGGGGTTGAGAGCACAGCTCGAGGCCCTGCCCAGAGTGCCTGGGGACCCTTGTTGCTGCATCCTCAGTGCCACTGTGTGGAAGCCCGCCCTCTGGATGGCGTGCTCCACCTCTAAGGCCTCCGTGGGTGGTGTCTGGACCCACCTTTCCCCGTGTCCTCCACAAAGTAGCTGCTCCTCCCCGCAGTGCCCATCAGACAGTCAAGGGCCACCGTCTTGGCCCTGAGGTGCAGGAGCTGGCTGACCTCCATGAAGCGCCGGCTGATGTCCATGGGGTTAGCACCTGTGAGGGAGTGGTCAGAGGAAACGCATTTCCTCCCTGTGCACCAGGAACATCCAGACGTTTGCCAAAGGCTTGGGAAGCGAGAGAGGAGCCTAACTCCTGGCACTAGCATGGGGGCTTTGAGCAGGTCTGGAGCTGAAAGCTGTGCACCAGGGCTCTGCTGCCCCCACTGCCTCCCTTCCTACACCCAGGCCAGGCACTGGGCCTGATCACCGATGCCGCAAGAAGTGCCAGCCTTGCCCCAGGACACCCTCAGCCGGAGGCCCCCAGTTCTCAGACTCCCCGTGGTTCTGACTGCCTGGCACTGTCTAACCATGGCCACCGCCCTCCACATCGCAGACCCCACAGGGAGCCCATCTGGGGTGCAGCCATCTGCACTCTGCACGCCCCATATGTCCGCCCAGATATCTTGGGTCAGCAGCAGCAGCGATAGCAGGAAGGTGGGGAGGAGCAGCAGGGGCAGAGGGAGGAGCTCACTTCCTAGGCCCACCCTCAGCCACTGCCCCTTGTCAGCGCATGCTGGTTATACCCAGGGTCAGCACCCCTTATCCAAATGCCGGGGGACCAGAAGCATTTTGCATTTGGGAATATCTACAGATGCATGGGGAAATAACACAGCCCGAGTGTCTTTGCGTGAGACCAGCTGGTGTTTCCTGCACACAGTTCTCACTATTGTCAGGGTAGCTGGGTTGTGACTGAAGCTCATCAGCAGCACCTGCTGTGATGTCGCACTGGCACTCAGCAAGGATCAGTTTTGGGGTCACTGAAGAGTTCTGAGTCCCAGCTGGGGGATGCTTGCCCTGTATTCATCGAGCTGGAAGTTGGGGGCCCCAGTGAGGTGCCTTACCAGATGCGGCCTCCACCATGACCCTCATCTTCAGGGCAAACAGCTCCGTCACCAGGTGCACCGACTGCTGCTGGAACCTGTGCAGTGTCTCCTGCCTGGCTGGCGCCTGGTGGGCAGGTACAACCGAGCTCCGGGCTGCCCTGGCGCCGGTGGGCGCCGGTGGCTGTGGTGTTGGGGTCTGGGGCAGCTTCCTTTGGGCCTGCGCTGGGGTGGACTCCACCTGCACCAGCAGGGGCACTCCGAAGTTGACCTCCAAGCCTGGGATGTTGGACCCAGTGGGCACCATAGGGTTGGCGATGAGCTCCGCCCAGGTGAACTCGAAGATGTTTCTGATGCCCTTGGGCACAGTGATGCCTGAATGGTGGCAGAGGGCGAGGAGCTTGGAGATGTGGGCCAGCAGCTTGGGGGCCATGGCCAGGTACTCCTGGTAGAGCTCCTGGTTACTCTTGATGTCACCCATGCTGCCCGAGAACATGTGCTGCTAGCTGATGCTGTCCATCTTGGAAGACAGGGACTGCAGCTGTGAGGCTCAGCACACCCCTCGAGGTGAGAGAGGAGAGCTGGAATTCTTACCTATGGAGAGGCTGTGGAGGCAGATGAAGTGGCCGTGCCAGGGCAGCCCTGATGGGCCGTGGAGCCAGGGCTTCCTGTCCAGGAGGCAACAAAGTCACTATTACTGACCCTGGGGTTCCCAGGCACCAACACTTGAGAGCTACTCTGGGAAGGGCCTGGCGCTGAGGAGGGACCTAAAGGAGCTCCAGGGATGGCCACCCAACTGAGCACCTGTGGCAAGAGGCTGGGGAGGGAGGGCTGCTCAGGTTCTTCCCTAGTTAGAGCGCTGAGGGCTGGAGAGCTGCCTGAGGTCCACTGGCAAAGCCTGCAGAGACAGAAGGGTGGTCGCAGGGTCTCTGCAGACAGGTGACGGGGCACAGGATGGGGATGAACCACCTGGCACGCACACCTGGGCACGTGGTTGGGCAAGATAGTATGACTCAGCTTGTGACTGGAGGAAGTGGCCCCTTGCACCTAATCTAAAACAGCGCTGATGGAAAAACACACTATCTCACTAGGAAGAAAAAGACGAGTGCTCGATGGACCCTTCGATTGTATGGCAAATCACAATTTCAGGGACATTAAAGTAGGAAAATCACATGCTTTAAAGCAAAGGACCATGACAAACACTTTTCTCACTTCAACAGAACCGCTTGCAGGCTCTGAGCTCATCAAGTGGGTGTCAGGGGCAGTGGGTTTGTAGACAGACTTCTAAAATACGTTGCTAAAAATGTAAAGGTGCCTCTCGATCATATGCTAGGAAAATGCCAGTTTATTCCTCCCGATTCCCCAGGATGCTGTGAGAAAATGAGGAGACTCAGGAATGCAGAACGCACAGCAAGGTGGGTCTGAAGGCAGAGGGAGCAAGGGCTGTCCCCTCTCCGATGGCCTCAGCCAGCGTGCGTCTCCATGCAGCGTCTCCGGCCCACATTCCCACCTAGCCCGCTTGCTGGGACCGTGGCTGTCGGCCTGGAGGAGGGGCTTCGGGGCACCTTTGGGCCACCCCTGCCATCTTGTTCACTCTCTTCCGCCTGACGACCACCTCACCACCTTCCTCCACCTGGGGGTCCCCATCTCTCTCCTTCTCCAGTCACTGGTCCCTGTCCTAGGCAGCTCGCCTGGCGCATGTGGGCAGTGTCTACGGAGCAGGGTCACAGTCACAGCCTGAATCCTCTTGCGGTGACAGGGCTGTTGGCTGTCCTATTCCTGCTCACCCCTCAGAGAAACCTCTAGGAACCCTCTGATCTGCCGCTGTTCCGCAGATAAGGTGGTTTCCGTGTCTTCTGCTGACCATGGCAGCTCCAGTCCTAAGCTTTGTGCATTTGGAAAAATAGATTCGCTCTTACAACAATAAGGCAGCTAGACAGAAAAGCCACTCAGAAAGGCGACATCTGGACAGCCAGCCTGAGGGATCTGACCCCGGAGTGAAGGGCAGCACTTCCTCTCTCTCTTCCTCTTCTTTGCCTTCCAAGTCAGGACTCAAACAAAGAGAAGACAACGACTGATACAGCCCTTGAAAATCCTTGTGTAGGAATTCTCCTCTCCTCCCCAGTGAGCCTCTTCCTTGTGAGATTGATTGTGAGATGCAACTCACCAACACATAAAGCTGATTTTCAACACAACTTTGCTGAGCTGGAATCCATATACCGTACAGGTCACCCTTTAGAACATGGACAATGGTTTTTAAGACATCCACAGAGGTGTGCGACCCACATGGCTCTAATATGGTGGTGTTTCATCACCCCATAAGGAAGCCCACTGGCAACTGCACCCCATTTCCTCCCACCCCCACACAACCATTAATCTAGATTTTGTCTCAGTGGGTTTTCCTGCTCTGGGCACTGGGAAAAATGGAACCACACCACAAGTAGCCTTCCATGCCTGGCTCTTTTCTTGGGCATGTTTTTCAGACCCCCACAGCACAGCATGTGTCAGCACCGCCCCCTGTTGACAGCTGAATCCCATTCCATGGTGGGGACACCATGGGGCAGTGTAAATGGCTGCTGCTCCTATACGTCGGCTGCTGTGCACAAGGCTGCCACAGATGCTCCCACGCAGCTATATGTGTGTGGGCCAGCGGGTCCCCGCTGCTCCTCCTCGGTGGCCCTAGCCACACACCTGTCCCCGTGCCAGTCATCAGAGCAAGGGAGGCTCCTGTTCTCTTGCCCAAGGACAACATCTCCAAGTGAAACCTTGGGGCTGTGGAGTAACCCTGAGTTCTGCGGCTTGGAGGCCCTCAGGCTGTCTCCCAAAGCAACTGCACTGCTTCACAGTCCCACAGGGGGCGCTGTGGGAGCCCCAGCCTCCAGGTCCTGTAAACTCCAGTCACCAGGTCTTTCCGTTGCTTGTTTTCCTCTAGAGCTTGAACCCTGGGCCTTTACACTGAGCTACATCCCCAGACCTCTGTATATATGAATTTTGAGACAGGGTCTTGCTAAGTTGCTAAGTTACCCAGACTGATCTTGAGCTTGCAACCCTCCTGCCTCAGCCCCAGCCTCAGCCTCTAAAAGGGCTGGGATTGCAGGTGGAATTACATGTGCCACCCCACCCGGCTTGGTCACCGTGTCTTTTTGATTCTTGTGCTCTCCTAGTGGGTGGAAACTGCGACTCCATTTTGGTTTGTTCGCATTGCCCCAAGGACTGATGTTGAGCACATTATTGTGTAAGACCGAGGGCCTTACCAAACGCTCCAAGGAGCTGACTATAGTGAAGCACACCCAGGGATCCCAGCGGTGCCTCCAGAATGCAAGGCCAAGGGCCTTACCAAATGCTCCAAGGAGCTGAAGTGGAGCACACCCGAGGATCCCAGCAGTGCCTTCAGAATGTAAGACCAAGGCCTTACCAAACGCTCCAAGGAGCTAGCTACAGCGAGGACCACCCGGGAAGGAACACACCGGCCATGTTGGAAAACAGACCTTTATTAGTCTGGCCAGACGGCACTCCCGAAGCAAAATAGCTCAGAGGGGCCCCTGGCTCAGAGTCCGAGGTTGTTTTATAGGGGGTTAAGGGGGGCGTTAACGTGGATTCACAGAAAAAAAAAGAACAAAGGTTAGTGGCTCATTGTCACATGCTGATGTTCAGCAGACATCCTGACTGACAGTTACGACCACCCTGTTTACAGGTTGTCCTATAGATACTGGGCCCCGGGACATTTGGATTTAGGGCAAACAGATGGCTGAGTAACCTCGCCCTATTACTGATTGTCCATTGTCCCGAGGCAAACACACTCCAACCATCAAATTTACAACAGAATCTAGGGGAGTAATTAACTTTTGAATCACACAGTCCCACAATTGTTGTGCAAATCAGCAATTTTCTATCTTCTTTGGAGAAATACCATTTATATATAAACAGCATGTAAAAATAATTTTACTTTTAATTGAAAGGCACAAATACAGTATTTACAGTAGTGCCTCAGTTCATGAACTTGATTCTTTCCACAATTCTGGTCGTACATCAAGTTGGATAAGAACCAAATCAGCTTCTGTGGTTAGGTTCAACGTTGACCTTACAGGGAAATTTGATTCGGTTCTCGTCTAGTTCGGTTTGTGACTAGAATTGAGAGAACTGAGTTTGTGAATCGAGGCACCACTCTATGACCACATCTCTTTAAAACAGAGCTATTGGTGACTACGTAATTAAAGTCTGGCTGTGCCGCCAAGAAGAAAGCTGCTAGGTAGGGACACTAAGCTATTTTCAAGGAAGCCAGCATCATGGGAGGAACATTTTTTCTTTACATATTGTGCTTTTCATCCTCCATGCCTGAGATGGATGAAATGGCTGAAGTCCAGCAGTCATTTTGAGCCATGAAGCTACTTTGAAGAGGGAAGCCATGCATTAAAGGGGTCCCCACAGAGCCAGGGACCCTGATGACACTGGGACACTCCAACATCCACCCTAACCATTCTCCTCCAAACATCCTTCACATGAGAGATCAAACCCCCAAAATCTGTCACCCGCTGGATTCAGATCTCTATTCCTCCCATCAGATGCAGTTTCAGAGTAACAATCAGCCATGCTGAATCATCACTTCTTCCTTCCCCAAATCCATCTTCACCACACTCTTCATGTTTTATTCACATGGGCCTTGCTCTTCTGGAACTTGATGTTTTATACAGGGGGAACAAAATGGGCTTAGAATACATGAAAAAGCATGGGATGAGACCATGAAGGGGATGTCACAAGGTGACATATATGATAGGGCATCCACAGGGACAGGAGGAGGACATGGACTTAAGGATGGAGACAGATGGCTGGCTGCTTTCAGGACGAGCAGGAAGCTGCCCTCACAGAACAAGGATGCCCTTGTCAAAGGCTGCCCCTGTGCTTAGGCTGGGAGACCCTGCAGCATCCCAGCGCCATGAGCTGTCAGTGCCTTTTGGGGACCTCGGGTCAGCAGGAGAATCGGAAGGAGCTGCACAGTGGGAGGGTCAGGCCGGCTCCCCACCAAGAGGTTTGCTGTGTCACTCAGGGCTCTAGTGCAGATGGGTCAGTTGCGTGACAACACCATTAGGAACCAAGATGACCATTCCTTAACCAGTGACCTCACTCCGGAAAGCAACAACCTGGGGACACTGCAGGGGAGTAGGAGAGGCCCTGGTGTGAGGACCGATCTTTGCTGAATCAAACTTGAAGGTGCTCACAGCCACTGGATTCCTAGGAGGGTGCTGGCAGCCCATAGGAAGTGCTGAGCAGCAGTACAGGTGGACCATGAGGTAGCAGCTGCAGTTATCAGGCAGCTAGCTCAGTTTTAGAAATATTGAGAAGAATCTAATGCTGTGTGCACGTCACACACACAATGGGCATGTTCCGTGAAAACCCACACAGATCAAACATTTCAAGTGGAGACATGAAGATACAAAGAGACTTAGAATAAAAGTGATCATTTTTGACAAGAAGAAAGCCATCCCCACAGACAGCAGGACAGGCCTGAGCAGCACTTGTGACCTGAGGCCTGGAGGCCTGGCTGGTGCGGGGCCCACCCTGGAGTCCTCTGGTCTCCACCCCAAGCCACGGGGTATCAGGGAAGCCAACGACTCCTGATGCACAGGCAGAAGCAGAAGACACAGGACACCCCAGAGAAACGCTTCACCTGCCACATGCCACCAAGCATGTGGGGTTGCAGGGAGTGGAATATGAATGATGTTTCTGACCTTTCCCCAGCACCAGACAAGTGCACACTTACTGTGTGTGGACACGCAATGCAGCCCTGGGTGTACTAACAAATGCCATACAGGTCACCAGCCCTAGGCTGGGCAACAGCTTTTCACGGAGACATCTTGTTTCAGGTGAACATTTTGAGTTTCCAGTTTTCCAGGATATCTCACCAACCCATTGTCCCTGGTCCCTCAGCCCCCTCCCACACACACACACTTTAGACAGGAAGGTGGGTGTCCCCAGCCCACACTGGCCAAGGCAGGGGATGACTGCGTAGCTGCAGGCCACAAGTCCACTCACCATTCACCTGAGCCATGGAGGGCCTGATGCGACTTCGTAACACGGAAGTGGCTGAGCTCAATTAATGCCTCAGAAGGCAGCAGCCCACATCCACAACAGCTACTCTGTTAACTATGAAGACTGATGCTCATCCCATTCCAAATTCTAAATTCCATGCCCCTCTGTGGGTCACAGGTGAGCTGTAGACCACCCCAGGCGGGGCCTGCTCCAATGTCCAGAGGGAGTAAACATCCCAAGTCCCTGGCACTTGGACGGCTAAGCCTGGAGGCAATCTCCTGTGTGCAGATTTGAATGTTCTCCTTTGGGAATTCTGCTAGCAAACAAAACGATTTATTGAGCCAATTTAAATGAACCAAACCAAAACATACAAAGGCTGGGGGAGGGGGAGAAATTACAATAAAACAAATAACACAAAGTGATTTCTGATGTCAGAGTCTGGGTATCTTCAGAGGCTCAATGGGTGTGGTCATGGTTTCCCTGAGGTCTTGACTGTTTCCTCTGTGTGCCCGGAGCTATTAGGGGAGGGACTCAGACATCCCTGGGGGCCTTGCTGTCTAGGACAGGCTTGGTGGATCCAGAACTAAACCCTTAATTTAGTTAATTTAAAAGTATGGGAAACAGTAAGTTCTGTCTTTTCTATCAAACAGGAGTGACTCCATCCTGGGCTCCAGCCCACCCCAGATAGCCCTTCCTGAACACACCAAGTTGCAGAAAATGCCTGCTCAGTTCTAATCCCAGGAACACAGCTACAAACCAAAGACAGCTTATCACAGGCCAAGGATTTTCTGGTCTCCACATCCCCTCTGCTCTACTCTCCCTTCTCCTCAGCAACCCCTCAGATTCCCCTTGTGCTGTCTGAGTTAGCCAATCAGGATAGAGTGTGAACCTCCAAACCAGCCAATGGGAAAGAGGTCAGCTGCTCCTCCTGCATTAGGGGTAAAGGGGACAACCCTCCTTTGTCCTCCATACCTGCTACTTCACTGCTGGGGTGGGCTTGCACCCTTTTGCAAAAGTGAAAGCCTTGGTGAGATTTCTTGATGTCTGAGTGCTTTATCATCTGGATCAACAAATTGAGTTTGGGGGCTCATTTCCAACAATTTTTGATGCCCAACCTGGGGCCCCGGCCTATTGGTGCCATCAAGGAGAGATGCATCCCACAGCCTAGTTGCAGTGGCCTCTGGGATGAGAACCTATGTCCATGGACTGAGGACCCAATAAAGATTTCTTGACAATGAAAAAAGGGACCAAAGGGAGGGAACAATGACCAGGCAACTTTGTGCATGAACCAAGTTAAGAAAAGTCACAGGGACGACTGAGTATTGCTTTGGTGGTCGGGTTATTCTATTCCTGTCCCAGGAAAACCTTGTGGGGAGATCAGGATGGCCTCAGGCGAGATCAGCAACTTTGGGTGAGGGCAAGATGATTTTGAGTGAAATCAAAAATAACCTACAGCAAGATACCTCTGCATACATTGGAGATTGAGCCTCAGGCTTTGGGACAAACACAATGAAAAATAAATGTGCCCCCCAGTCAGGACAGTTTAGAAAATCAAGGGGCTCAGGGAACAAAATACTCCATAGTCCCCTCAGACTGATGTTAAGGACCAAGGACAACTCACAGACAAAAAACAAAAAGAAAGCTCAGATGATAAAATATTGTTGTTTCATTTGGCCACGACCCCCCCCCCCCCCTTATCCACCTTCTCACCAAAGTTTGGGTCAGAGGAGGACTGGGTATATCAATTGTTGATTAATGATAAAGACTGGGGACTCAAGGGGAGATAGGTTACTTCCTGTGCTGGCAACAAGGATCAATGGTTCTCTTCTCCCTAAAAGCCCAGGAGACTTAATAAGAAACAAAAGGACTCATCTCTGGTCCCCTCTTCCACATGGGACCCTCTGGAGTCCCTACCCCAGCCTATAATCCCCAGCACCCCAACCAGCAGCTCTGGCTCAACAGGAGCTCATGCCAACCAGGGAGGACCAGTCCCCAGTGCGGAGGCTGCAACCGCACAAGAAGAGACCAACTTTATACTTGCTGAAAAAAAAAAAATTTAAAAAGTGCCAAGATGTTCAGAATCATCCATTTTCCCAAAGACTAAAGAGAGGGCTCAATCCCTCTTTCCCTTGAGGGAAGCTCCCCTGGGAGAGGGAGAAATCGGGTTATAAATCTTAGATAACTGATAAATTTACTTTTGGCTTCCAGTTTAAGTTGGTATTTTTGTTTAACATATTTAAAACATTTCATATGGACTGTAAATTCTTAAACTACAATTACAAGGTTAAAATGCTCAACTAGGAAGGAATTGTGGCCAAGTGAAACAACAGAAGTAACACTTGATACGGGATTCAGTTATTGGAAATCTTTTAAGTATGTTTAGGTAGGACTAGAACAACTGGATATACCGAAGATCTACTTATTTTAACTGTGTATCTTATGACACCTAAATACAGATCAAATATTCCTAGGGAACAGTTAGCCCCCACAGTGAGCTAGGTTGGGGTGGAGTGCTTCAAAGAAATGTAAACTAACTCAATAATAAGTTACACTGCATGTTGAAATGCTAGTTTGGATATATTGGGTTGAACACAATGTATCATAAAATTAATTTCACCTTTTTAATAGGATTCCTAGAAAACAGAAAATGACCCTAGAGGCCTCCTAGCGGTTTCTGTCGACATGTTGCGGAGCCGGGATCTGAATGTTCAATACCCTTTGTGTGTTAGAGAAACGGAAGTTGAAGTCACAAGAAGATACCGTTTCACATCTTTATAAGGTTTATAATAAGCGGGGGTGACGGCACAAGCCTGTAATCCCAGCACTTGGGAGGCTGAAGCAGGAGGATCGCCATGAGTTTGAGGCCAGCCTGTGCTACATAGTGAGTTCAAGGCCAGCCTGGACTAGAGTAAAAGTCTTCTCAAAAAAACCAAAAAAAGCAAAAGGAAACTTGGTGTTCTCAGAAGACCATGGACTTAAAGCAATAAATAATAGATCTTCAAAATGCTGCTGCTCTGCAGGTGGACATTTCTAATGCTCTTTGTGAATATTTCTAATGCTCTGTTCACACAAAGAGTTCATTGCCCAATTTTAAACAAAATGAGTTTTCTGTGAACCCTAGTGCCACCTGCTGGATGCACTTCGACACAAAACAGGCCAGGAGGCACAGGAAGTGAGTGAGCCTGAAGGTGTGAACCCTTGACCTCCCGGCTCACAAAGCACAGAACTAAATTTACACTGTAAGGGGAGATGGATCTAGAAACATCTCCCAACTGCCAGAGAACACTCTACTCAATCTGTGCAAGGCCGCCCCGCTGCCTAGGAGCTCAGCAGGGAAGAGACCACTGTGGCCAACCTCACTGCTCCCAGGGCAGGGCTGCCTGCCTCCTCCACCTCTTCTTACTCTATCCACCTGTACCCTGGGCGCTTCCCTTACAAATACACCCTCTTCCCATCCTTCCCATATCATCTATTCAGTATTTGCCTCCTCTTTCTTTTTCCTATGTTTTCTTAGGATTCTAAAAGTCTAGTGATTTTGTCTTTTTAGTATTCAACTTTTGCGTCTCTCCCTTCCTTATCCTATGAACTGTTTCAGTTGGTTTTGTTGCCTGTACCCTTATTTTGAGCTCTTGGTGCACTGGGTGTAGATTCTGTACAGGGTCTGAAGCAAAGCCTGGAATGCCCTCTCCTGCCCAGGAAACACTGCTCTCCCCACCTGGGGCCAGCGCCCTTACCGACAGCTGCCCGGCCAGGTGCATGGGTTTCTCTATTCCTTCCCCCTGCGCCAGCTCCATGCGCCTTGGACCACAGTAGCCTTGCAGGACATACTAAAACCATGAAGCAAGTCCCAGCTTTGTTTCTAATACCGCTCATGTAGCCACTCTGGGTCCCTTGCGCACCCAGGTGAGTTTCAGGATCAGCTCAATTTGTACAAACAAGGAAGCTACGTTGACGGGTTTTAGTGTGTATTTAGTTATTAGCCTGATGAGGCCTGTAACAGAACGATAAACAGGCCCGGCACATAGCCCTTGCTCTGGGGCTCAGAGACAAGTTTCTAGGAATTTGGATCTTTAACTAAACCTACTGGATGCTGGGAAGACTAGAGCCGTGAGCACTGGAGAAAGCACAAGTCCAGACCCTGCCACACCAGGATGGCCATCCTTACCCAGGGCTGGGGACAAGGCCACTGAGGGAGTGCTCTTTCCTCACTCCTCTCCCTTCCACGCCTCAGGGCACTTCGGAAACCTGTGCTGAATGGGCACAGTGGCACACACCTGTACTCCCAGCACACTGGGTGACTGATGCAGGAGGATTCAAGTTCCAGGCCGGCCTGGACAAACTTAAGTGACTTAGAGACACCCTGGTATCAAAAATTTTAAAAAGGTTAGGGATGCAGTGTGAAGGTGCAGAGTTCAACCTCTAATAATACAAAAAACTTGTGCTGAGTTCTTCTGGAGCCACCAGCCTGCAGCTGGCTGGGGGAGCCCAAAGGTCTAGTGACCAACTGCCAGCTACTTGTCTACAGCTGCGATGGGACCCTGGTCCAGAGCCATGCTCCTGGAGCCCTGCCCACATGACACCCCATCAGTGTGGCCAAGGGCCAGCCTGGCCCTCCACACAGGCCCAAGTCTGACCTGGAAGGCACACCTGGCGGGGAGGGGCATTGGGTGGCAGTGCAGGAGCTAAAAGCTCTGACTGTGACAACTAGGGACACTGTCTCTGACAGGCCCAGCAGCCACAGGACACCGAAGTCACCGACACGCATGTATCAGATGGCCACAGTGCACAAGGGCGTGGAGGACAGGAGAGTGTGACAACGGAAGCCACCTTCCTGGGTTACGAGGTGTTGCTCTACCTGGCCTCTCAGTGCCCAATGGCACTGTGTTCCATGCCTCCAGCCCCAGGGACCGAGCCCCAGGCTCCTTCTGCCTCCCTGCTCCTGCTGGGCCTTCCTGGCCTGTGCTCCTCCACCTGGCCAAGATCTGAGCCTTGGGAGTGAAGCCTCCAACCCACCCATGTGGACAAAGGAGGGGAATGAAACCCTTGGCCCCAAGCTGGGGCATAGGGTGACAGACAGGTCCATAGGTGCTGCAGCATCCAGTTTTATAGCAGACGTGCCTGCCCCCAAACACTCATGGTCAAGTTCACTCGAGGGAAGTGGGGTGTGGAGGGGAGCAGGGAGGCTGCTCTGGACCAGCAAGGAGATGGCGGTAAGGGGCCAAGGACCCACTGTGACTCTGAGCGGGGACAGGAGGATGAAGGCCCGGCTCGGCCTGAGACCCACTGTCCCCTGCTGTTCCCGAGGCACAGCCCGAGTCACAGCACCGCCAGGGTCATGTCACTTGTTTGTAATATGAGATCATGTCATCCAGAGTCGCGAAAGTGAGTGTGGGGGCCTGTGGGGGGCCCCCGGGCCCAGGAGCGGGTGGCATGTATGTAGAGGGGGGCTCCTGGCCCTGGCCCGCCTGCTGCCCAGGGCTGCTCTGGGCCACTCCAGGTCTGCTCGGGGCTGCTCCAGGTCTGCTCCACGGCTGGCTGCTCGAAGGCCCCACTCTTTTCTGACCCACCAAGTAATCTGATGGTGGGGCAAACTCGGGGTCTCGCTCGGCCCGGAGAGCTGACTGCCTCTTGGACCAGTGTCCAAAGGAAAATTCTAGTGGAAATGAGAAAAAGTAGTGTTAGAACCCATTCGTGAATCAGTTCAACTTATAGATTTCTTTTTTCTTTTTGGTTTTGGTTTTTTGAGACAGGGTCTCAATATGTAGTCCAGGCTGGCCTTGAACTCAGTGATCCTCCTGTCTCAGCCTTTTGAGTGCTGGGATTACAAGCCCATCCTATCTTGCCTGGCCAAACTTACAATTTCTTAAAAGCCACCAGAGTTCTCTGGAGAATAAGGACAGCACCAAAGAAATCCTATTCAAAGCTGTATAAGCAATACCTGCAAATAGCATGAGACCAAGCTAAGAAAAGGCAGTGACAATTTCCCAGCAGGGAGAGATCAGAGCAGGGCTTTGAGAAAGCTGACAGGCTCAGGGGCAGGGCCAAAAAAGCACTAAAATGAACTTGAGGGAGCATGAAAAGTGAGGCAGTCAGATCACATGCTTGACATGGCGCAGTAGGCCGTGTCCTTGGTGGAGTGTTGCAAGATGTCAGAAGGACTTGTCCAAATCTGAGGGGTGTTTACTCATCTCCGCCTGTCACAGTGGC
Organism: Heterocephalus glaber; assembly: GCF_000247695.1. The sequence goes on from NW_004624872.1 coordinate 1,177,442, forward strand.
CTGGCATTTCTCCTCTTTTGGCTTTGGGTCTTACCAGCCTGAGCAGCACAAGTTCATGTCCCACTGAAATGATCACTGAAAGAGCATGGAGCAATCTTCCAGAGAAGCCGCTGTGGGCACCGTGGTGAACTCAGAGAAAAGCTGAGCATCCCGCGGGGTGTGTGTGCATGTATGTATGAACACAGGTGAAGCCAAGCTGGTGACTGGTGGGGAACCATTCTCTCTCAGCTACAGAAACGGCTCCACACAGCCCTCAGCACCCCAGCCATGAGGCTGTAACGCTCCCAACAAGTGGCCCCCAACCTGTGATGCCATATGGGAGGAGCAGAGTCCAAAATCTTCCTCAAGAGTACCCAGAACCCTCACTCTGGGGCAGGACTTGTCCCCAGGGGTCCCTGCAGTCACACTGCCAATCCTCCTATTTACACACAGGGTCTGGGATGTGGGTCAGCAATCTGAGGTTTCCTGAGGCCTCCAAGGACTACTCATTGCACCCTCCACCCCACAATTGATGTTTTACACCTGTCGGGAAGCTGCTGATGTTAACAGTCCCCATAGAGCGCTCCTGGTGGGCTAGGGAGGCTCAGTGCTGGCGGCAGGCTAGCACGCATGAGGCCCTGGGGTCCCAGCAGCACACGAAGCGAGCACACAGATGGCACTGGGTGGAAGACCCCGCTGCAGCCCTCACCTTTCCCGCGGTCCCACTCCCGGATGTACGGCACCCCGGGCCGGGTGTCCCTCCTCTCCTGGGTGATGACCTCTACTCTGCTGCTCTGGGTGGGAGGTGGGGTCGGCACAGGTTCTGGTTCTGATGGCAAAGGTCCAATAGCATCTTCATCTACATTTGTAGAAAAGAAGACCTTGTTAGAATAAAAATGCTGAATGTGCTAATCCTGAAAGTAAAGGTAATAATGACCAGCATTGCTGGTGGCCACCACAGCCCAGTCCTGGGTCCTCTCAGCATCGTGTATACAGCAGCTCATCAGAGACTTGTGAAGTTGAAGGGATTCCGTGTTCCCACTTCACTGATGAGAAAATTCATCCCAGCGACACAAGCAGCAGGTGCTGGGGGCAGGGACCAGGTGCCCACGCCGCCCACACCCCCTCTGCATCTCCAACACCAGAACCCCAGGGCCAAATCATTCAGTGAGTGACAATCACAGACAAAGCAGGAGGGAGCCAGGTGACTCAGGCGGTAGCCTGCTGTGGAGTATTCTATTTGGGCTGCATTTCATAATTTTTAAAGAAAATGGATTTTCTGGAAAACACCATAGTGGCAGCTCCCATCTTCTGAGAATGAGATGTGCAGGAGACAGTGAAAACAGATACCAGGAAAGGCTTCCACATCCCAGAGGTGGCATTTATGCAACACCAGGGATGACTCTTCCCTTCCTCATATCTCCTAGGGCTTTTCAAGGCTATAGCTGGCTTAGCCCAGAGGTGAGGAGGTGCCACCCTCAGTATAGGTTACAGTGAGGCCATGAGTCTCAGTCCCTGCTCGTCCTTGGGAACAGAATGCCACTCCCAGGGTCAGGGGGGTGCAGAGCCACCTCACTGGAGAGGTCATTTCCCAGCTTCCCCAGCAGCTGGGTACAACCATGGGCCTGGGCTCAGCCAATGGGGGAACGGGGCCTGTGGTAACCTCAGACTCACATTCCCACAAGGACATGGGCTCTGCCCCTTCCCCTGGGTAGGGTCAGCAGCAGGTGCCATGGGCAGACATAAGTCATGAGATGACAGCAACGCTCAGAGGAGGCTGGGAACTGCGTGGCCTCAGGCAGGGCCACAATGTCCTGGATGCACACCTGCCACCTGCTCTGACATGTGACAGAGAAGCAGACACTCATCTCCTTGGTGGTCCCTTTGTCAGGGCAGCTCAGCTCTGACCCAAGCCACTTCACAGGAGCTCTGGGACCACAGCGCCCACAGGGTTTCCAAGGGGACTTGGCCCCAAGCTCTGACTCGTCTACTTGTATTGCTCCTGCCTCAGCGGTCTACGACGAAACAATGAGTATATCACAGCCAAGAAAAACTACAGCTATGGGCAAAAACTCCGACATCTACAGAGATCAAGAAAGGGTTCTGAGTGTTTTTGCCAGGAAGACTCAGTAAGAGTCTGACGACCTGCACATGCTTGCCCTGTTAAACACTCCACAATGTATGCATGCACTGAAACATCACAGTGGTTCGCATATATGCATACATACAATGCTTACATTTCCATATGCTTACAAAGTAAATTCTAAAAATTAAGTGTAAAATCATATATATGTGCACTTAAATTTTATCTTAAGACACCTTTGCTCTAAGTTTCCATTACTAAACTGTGTCCCTCTAAGAAGCAAATGAAAGCTGTTAAGGTCCCGTCCACTGTCTACGATGCTGCAGAGCTGTCTGCCTCACTCTGCTTACAAACTGCGCCTGGCAACACCTGGCTGCATGCTGCCTGCTCCAAGATAAAGCCAGGCACTGCTGCCCACACTGCCAAGCATGTCAGCCTGAGAGCAGGGGTCTCAGAGCCTTCCATGACTTTCAAGTGCAGAAATCTAAACTGTGATGTACCTCTGCTTTCTTTTTCTGTCCCATCTTCTTTTGACTTTTTCATCTTTTTTTGTCGAAGTTTGGCAAGCCTTGCTTCTAATATAGCCTTTCGTTTCTCCTTTATGTTTTCACGTTTTGTTCTTTGATCTGTTGTCTGAACACAAAGTTAAAAATTATTTGCTTGAAGCCAAATTCACAGTATGTTTGTTCAAAAGGTTGAAATGATTTTCTTTTGAAAACAGACTAGTTAATTTTCATGGCACCAGTAAGAGGCTATCCTTGAGACCCTGAAAATCAAGAGCTAAGAGGCACTCTTACATGGCCTCTGGTGTCTTACGAAGTTTAGTGAGAGATCACAGAGCACTCTGGAACACTTTAGATTCAAGAAAACCATTCATTCTGGGCATGGTGACAGAAGCCTGTAATCCTTGCGCTATGGAGGCTGAGGTAGGAGGAACACAAGTTTGAGCCGAACTTAGGAAACTTAGCAACTTACCAAGACTCTGTCTCAAAATGAAAAATAAAAAAGAAGCTGAGTTGTAGTTCAGTGTGAAGTTTCTGTGTTCTACTCCTAGGACCACCAAAAATGAAAGAAAGAAAAGAAGGAAGGGAAGGAAGGAAGAAAGAAAAGAAAGCCATCCAATTTTCTTCATTAATCCTTTAAATAACTTCCTGTATTTTCACCCAGCTACCCTAAAAGTGGAAACCAAATGTTACACATGGGTTACTTTTGAAACAGTTCTAATTTTACAGTTTGAAATACCAAAACAGTATGGCAATCACCTTTATTCAATGTCATTTTGTTTTGTTTTTTAATTTTTTTGAGCCAGGGTCTTGCGGTGTAGCCCGGGCTGTCCTCCAACTCATGGCGATTCTCCTGCCTCAGCCACCAAAGAGATCACAGATGTGCACCACAACACCCAGCTATACAATGGCATTTTGACAATCAATTTAAATTCCTAATTTAGTGCTCACTTCGGCAGCACATATACTAAAATTAAATTCCTAATTTAACTCATAGAATTGCTCAGCCCTATTTAGCCCCTCCTTCCCACCACCTCTGACCAGAGCACACGTGTACCTGCTCCCGTAGCATCTCCAGAGTTTTCATTTGCTTGTTTCTCAGCTCTTTGTCTTGGGCAAAGGCGAAATATCCAACACCAAGTTGCCGGGCCTCTGGAATGAGTCAAATTGTACAAAATATTAGATTTTCTTCATCAGTTATGACATTCAGGGCAAACTTCCTACCAAAGCAAGAAGCTCCATGCATGCACAAGTTTAAGGAAAAAAGGCAGAGAATAAGTAGTAGCAGCAGCAGCAGCTACCGATGACATAAAGGCCATGAGTTTCTACCCTGGCCACCTTCGCTTTGCTTGGGGAAGGAGCTCGAAGATTCATAGCCCTCTGCTAGAAAATCATCTTAACGTGCAGACTGTTAGGCCCAGAAGTGAGCAGAGCAGAACCTTCTGTGTCTGTCCAGGCTGTGCTATACAACTACACCAGCCTCACAGTCAGCACTGTGAGAAAAGATACCGTTCTCCCGGATGTCCTCATAGTGCACGGGCCCCACGGGCCTCCGCAGGGCCTCCTGCTCCTCCTCCTCCCACTGCTGGCGCTGAAGCTCCTTCCTCATGTCCTCCGACAGCAGCGTCTTCTCGTTAGCAGGACTCACGAAACTAGCCAGAGAGGAGAAGGACACACACACTGCCAGGTGATTGTGGTGGTAAGGAACACGGTCCCTGCAGGGGCCTCTGACCACCATCACCAGAGGAAAAAACCACTAAACCACTCCCCCTCCTTAAACCCAGCCGGGACTCCTGCTGACACGATGGGACCCCACCTTGGAAATCAGTACCCAGTCCTGGGCTGAGGTGCCCAGGTGGGAGAAGAGTCCAGCTCTCGCAGGCGGACCCTTGTCCTGCTGATGGCCAAGGTTTTTGTGTCGGCAGGATGTACAGAGGTGCACAAGCTGCCCCTGTGTAAAACGGCTTCTCCCTCCTGGGATGTTTTAGCAAGTTATCCTGTGGGTCTGCTGTAGGCTCCACAAAAAATTAGTTTTTAATGCAGGCCCTGACTTCCAAGATGTGTAAAGAAAAAGTGAGACACTAGCTATTGCCCTGGTCCCCCAGCTCAGCTCAGGGATAAAATGAGCCAGCGTCTCTTCTCAAGGTGTGTCTGTCCACAAAGGGTCGCTTTCTGGGCTCAACTAGGCTCTGTCTCCACTCATGACTATAATGAGACATTGGTCCAAGCAGCTGTGCAACATGGGCCATCAGAGCCAGTCCTGCCTGTGGTTCCCACCACCTGCAAGGCTGAGGCAGGAGGACTGCTCAAGCCCATGAGTTCAAGGCCACTTGGGCAACACAGTAAGACTCCTTCTCAAAAAAGAATAATCAAAACCAAGAAAAGGATAGTCAGCCACTCGGACCATTCCGAGTGTGGATTACATGTGTATGGGTATGCTAACCACTAAAACTGCTCCAACAAACATTCTTATCCACTAAAAAAAAACTTACAGGAGCAACCAGGATAACTCATCTTAAAGCAGCTTGTTGCACAAAACCACCCACTGGCCGCAATTCAGACCAGGCAAGGTCTGCACATCCAGCACTTACAGTCTCCCCTGAAGGTTCTTGTCCATCTCCAGCAGGTGTGGCAAATCCTTCTTCATGCAGCGCCGGGATCGCCCCAAAGAGTCCACGTAATCTACCCTGAAGTGAAAGTGGGAAAGTGTGAAAATGCTGTGCATACACACAGGGGGTCCCTGGGCCAGAGAGCTGCGCACACTGAGGGATGAGGACTCACTGGCAGAAGCACCCTCAGCCCAAGATGCTGCCCTGCATGGGCTGCTCACAGGTCAGAGTCGTACACCGAGGCTCAGCACGCGCTCCGCAAACCTTAGCTTTGAAACTAAAAGCAACTCATCATTTCCATCTCTAACTTCAAAGACAGAAATCTGTCACTATTTCTTAGAATGTCCTTTAATCCAGCTTAGATTACTGAACAACTTCGTTCTGCAACCCAGATTCTTACTGCTCACTGCCCTGCCCTCTCAAGTCTGAATTTTTATTCTTTCCCTTATTTCTTCTAATTCATACAACTCCCAAGGAGTTAAAAATGCCCTAATGTAAGTCATGGCATTACTGGACTCCTGAAGGAAGTAAAGGAACATGGTGCTCTCCTCATCTCTGCCCAAACCCTACATGGAGACAGGCAGGGCAGATGGCAGGGCAAAATGAAAACCGTGACTACTTCCCAGGCAGGATGGACGGGCAGCCTTGCAGGAGAACCTTCCACGTGTACTGTGATGCAACGAGGTTTTACTTTTGAAATTGTGGGCAGGGAAACTCCTACAGCCTTCAGCAGGTGCTCAGCACACGGAAGGGACCAATGAGTACGAACTGGGGACTGATTCAGGGTCAGACACTTCACAACCGAGGGCTTCGTTTTGCTTGCCAATTCTTTTCCTTCCAAGAAATGCTGATTCCAACTGTTGGCCCATGATTTAAACACTGAACATCTGGGAATCCACTACTGTAGTCCTATGGCTGATTATCACAAGAAATAAAACCTCTAACTGCAGAAAACAGTTTCTTCCTTTTTTTTTTTTTAATGAATGGGGACAAAACCATCAAGCCAGATGGTCTGCATAATTATTTATAGTATTTTTGTTGGAAGATTTTCCACCACCTGGGACTGAAATACTGAAAGAATTTTACAAGCAGTGACAATTTTGGAGCTTAATTTAAAAAGAAGAAAGTGTCAAAACTGCTTGTAATCTGTCTTCCTTCACCATATGGCGGTAGTGACACCTTCAGCTGCCCCCAAACTCCTCACATCGCTGGCACACTGCTTGTAATCATACAGACACTAATGAGCAACAATTTAGGAAGAGATGCAGAGCCTCTGAAAAGGGATTAAGAGTTCTGCTGTGAAAAGCAATCACAGGGCCCTCTGCTTCTGGAGTTGGCCTCCCAAACACACAGATCCCAGCTAAACAAACGGAGGAGACAGCGGAGCCACCATTCACCGAGCTGGCCCTACCCCGCCCCACCCTGCAGGGACAAGCCTGGGATGGCCAGAGTCCTGCCACCTCCACCACTCAGGAAGCCAAGGTGCTTCCAGGGATACGAACGCGGGGCAGGCTGCCAAAGCCTGGCTCGGGTCTTTTCCTGGCCATGGGGCCTAACCTGTCCCAGTGAAAAGTACGAGGTAGGACCAGGAAGCAGGAAGCATGTTGAGTGGTCCCAAGTTCAATGATGAGCGAAGGTGAGAAAAGGTGCAGGCCTTTGGTGCTCTTGCCTTTGGTCTTTTTTATTTTTTTTGGTACTGGGGATCGAACTCAGGACCTTGCGCTTGTGAGGCAGGCGCTGGAACCACTGAGCTAAATCCCCAGCCCTTTTTTTCTTTTTGGTACAGGAGATCGAACTAGGGTCCTTGTGCTTGCACAGCAGGCTGCAAAACCACTGAGCTAAATCCCCGGCCCTCTTGCCTTTGGTCTTTACAGCGTACAGCCAGACACCCACCTAAATAGACCTTGATCCCTTAGAAGCTTCTAGAAGCAAGAAGAAGATGCCTATCTCATCCTGAGGACAAGGCACTGCTGGACTGATGAGGATACCCTCAGGAGCACCAAGAGCTGCAGCACTGGCCCCCGTGAGGACACCAGAACCCTACAGGCCGGTGGGCAAGGTGAGGCCCAGGAGTGCCTCTCTCAGGGTCTCAAGCTCCACTGCACAAGTCAGAGTGATACCGTCACCAGCAGAGATGTCAGCACATGGTTATGGGGTCTCATGTCTGCACAGAAAGGCTGGTGTGGTTCCTCACCCTTCACTCACAAGGGCAGAATGCAGCCAGACTTCAGGGACAAAGCTAACCAAAGCCCAGGCCACTTTATGTCCTGGGGGAGACTGAGGCAAAGAACCCAGGGACCTGGGCATCGTCAGCTCTACAGGGGAGGAAACCAGCCTCAGAGAGGTCAGAAGCTTGCCCAAGATCACACAGGCAGCAGAAGGTTGCACTGGGACTACCCAAGGCCCACAACTCTGTGTATCACTGTTGGAAAGAGGTTCTGCCACAGGAGGGCTTCATGACCACCCTGCACTCCTTCTACTGGAATCAGGGAGACCCTCCACGAGGTCTGTGCCAGGCCACAGGCAAGGCCAAAGCATGGGCCACAGAGCACCAGGCTTCTGCCTCAATGGGCAGGACATTATCACCCAGTGCCCGGGCCTGGCACTGTGCTGGACACAGAGGCTCAGGCATTTGTCACTAGTGTGGCTATCTCTTCATTGTGCCTACTATTCTATACCTGCAGTGACCAGCCCAACCCAACCTTGAGGGCTCTCAGCAGACTGGAAGTATAGGGGAACAAGGAGAAATGGAATGGTGACAGCCAAACAGGATCACTGACTGGGCCACCCAAGTGTACCCACCACTCTTCGCCGGGGTTTTGGGGAGGGGGCACATCTCCATCAGGAACATCGTCGTCCTCGTCCCTGTCGTCCACCTTTTGGGGCTCTCTACTGGCACCAAGCACCTCCATTTCTCTACGCTGGTCTATGATCTTCTGGGTGAAGTCTACGAGGTACATATCCTCCACTTCTTCATCTAGGACACAAAACTCGACCTCAGTGCACAGCAGGAAACCTCAGTGGACAGAGTGGAGCAGCTTGAAGGGAAGCTAGGGACACAGGAAACACAGACCACCGAGAAAACCTCCTCATGCCTCACTGAGCCAGGGTCTGCATGAGCAGGGCCACCTCAGCACTGCCGCACACAGCTAATGTCATGCTGCAGTAGACAGGACAGCGGCTCTCCTGTCATCAGAGGAGGACAGTGGCCATTCCCTCCTACAGTGTGACTTGCCTTTCTACAGAGAGGCTTGTGTTGCTGCAGCACAAGGAGAAGTTGCCCAAGTTCTTTTCAATCCAAGGGCTCTCACCTCCCAACATGGCCCAGAGCCAGTGCCACAGAGCACAGGGCTGTGTGAGCCACCGCCTGCCCAGGGCGCTGATCCCCCAGGAGCTGAAACCCACAGGAGCATGACATAGCAGCCCAGGACAGTCACCCGAGCAAGGCAATGTGGGTGAGGTTCTGAGCTGGATTCATGCTGGGTTCCTCTCTGAGGACAGCGACTAAGCGATCAGGAACAGCTATGAGGCTCCCACGACCAGGTGGCAGTGTCACTCACTTACAGAGGTGACACCAGAGGCTCCAAGACCTGACCTGCACAACACACAGGTCCCCGTACCCCTCAGTGGGGCCCACACTCCTCTGTACCTGGCTTCTGTGTCAACAGTGCAAGTAGATTCTGAATCAGAGGGGGAACTCGGCCACAAAAGTCCTCCGGGGGAAGAGACAGGACAGGAGCAACAGGCACCCAGGTGCAGGAAGCCTCTTTGGGCTCTGACTCCTGGCTGAGGTCTGCCTTCCATCCACCAGTCCCCAGCCTAGAAGCTTGGTAGCCCCGTGTGGCTCCCCACTCTCCTGGCAGGGTCTCTCCTTCAGTTCCCACAGCTTCAGGACCCTTGGCAGAGCCCCCTGGGGTCCCCAGAAGATTTCCTGATCACAGCCCTCCTCTCTCTGGCAGCGGAATGCACACTGCCTCCGCCTCTCATTATCTCACTATGAGCAGGGTTTCTTTTTCTGGGGCATCTGAGGAAAGGGAGGATCAGTAGCACAACTGTAAAGCAATTACAAGCCCATCACAGAAACAGAACTGGAAACAGAAAAAACAGGAAAAGGAAAGCCGGCATCCTGCTCAACCCCAATTCCCCTTACACACAGCTGTGACGCAGGCCCTGTGTAGACAAGAGCGTCACGTGCACACAGGAAAGTCTGTGGTCCTACTCAGGTGACAGAAGAGACGCCGTCCTGTTCTGCTTCCGCAGTGTGAAATCAGCCCTGAGCTGCCTCCCAGCGAATGGCTGTGTTGTCTCACAGCACAGAAGAGAAGAATGCAACGGTGACTGTGGCCCAGTCCTCCTCCTTCTCCCCTGCCACCGTGCCAGGGGCAGGGGCACAGATTCGATTGCCCAGTGTCTGTCCCCTCCCTCCACAATGCCCCTGCTCAGATCCCGGCGTGATTGGTCAGTGACTGAGGTTTCCTCTGTCCATGCAGCCACAGGAGGGAAGATTTTGGTCTGATCTTTTAAATTTCTTAGTTATCTTCATGATATGATGTCAAAGATCCATTTGAATGACAGAAGGTAAAGAAGTATAAATACATTGTTGTATTTACCTAAAAAGTCGCCTTTAGTCATTTTTTCATATAATTTGGCCTTTTCTTCCAACTTTTCCCTAAGAGAGAAAGAGACAAGTATCAGAAAAAAGTGGTCTTACAGCTGTCCCTCCTGGCGAGGAGGCCACCAGATGCTGCCCAGCCTGAAGAGAGGGCATAAACAGCTCTGCTAAGGAACTGAGGAGGTAGGTAAGGGGGGTGCTGCATTCTCTGGCGCATCACTGGTCACTGGGTCCTGGTTGGAAGCCACTCCTGGGACGTAGCAGCAGTTAGGTGAGTATCTGACCAAGTTACGATTCCAGCCGCTCACTCTAATGGCTAAATGCATCTGAAGTTACCCACTCAAGACATGTCTGTAAACACAAACACTGCCACGGCAACCTCTGACAAGGGTCACCAAATTCCAGGCAAACCTTGGGATCACTGTTTTCAGACACCAGTCACCTGTGGCTTACTAGGCTTCGCTCAGGGACTTAGAGATCAACTTCTTACCTTCGTTTTACAAATATGATGATGTCTATTTTAACGAAAACAGGGATTATTTGTTCATCACATGCTAAGAAAACAAAAACTGACTCTGGCATTTCAACAAAGTGGCCTCTGTTATTAACTCTGATAACTTTTTTTTTCAGTAGGCACAGGCTGGGTTAGAGGCCCTGTGATGCTTCACGCAGAAACACCCCACGACAGGAGAGATACCACCAAATAGCTCACCCAGGCTCTCTCAGGAATGTCACACACAGACTCAGAGGGCCAGTTCCTGCCTGCCTTTCTTCTTTTTTTCCTTTCTGTTCCCTTCCTTTCTTCCTTCCGTTCTTTTTTGGAGTACTGGGGATTAAATCCAGAGCCTTCACACTGAGCTGCATCCCGGCCCTTCTTTATTTTTTAATTTTGAGACAAGGTCTCGCTAAGTTTCTAGCTTGCCCAGGTTGGGCTCAGACATGTAATCCTCTTGCCTTAGCCTCCCAGGTGCTTGGATTACAGGCCAGTGCTACTACACCTAGCTAGGCAATTTCAATTCTAATGGCATCCCGAGGCTGACAAGTCCGTGGGTCCCCTGGCTGTGACAAGTTACTTAACCTTTCTGTGTCTCAGTTCCCACAGACAGAAGGAGAAACAGAATGGTCCTGCCCATAAGAGCTGTGGTGAGACCAGTCAGACACACGTGGCCCTGTCACCTCCTCTTCTCCTCCTCATGAGGACCCTGCCATAGCTCACCTACATCGCTCCAAAAGCATTGAGCAACCTTAGCAACCACACCCTGCAAGGGGAGCTTTTATTGTGTAGCGTATCCAAAACTCGACAGCCATGGGAACAGACAAGGGGGACACTCCCTCTTCTTCACAGAAGAAGGTCAGTAGCAACAGGTGAGCCACAACCCAGACAGATGATAAAATCAAAACATCACCACCCTGAAGCACCAACATCACAACTCAGGTGAGGCTAGGACCCTCACACCTCCCCAGTCACAGCGTGGAGACCTTCATCGGGCCCACTCAGCAAGCCCCCTGACCATGTGAGCCCTACAGCCCCCAACCACGACTTGCACTGACCTTAGGCCCTCCGGCCACCTCCAAGGGAAGAACACAACCACAGAGTATCTCTCCAGAAACTTCCTGTGACCCTGCTCTGTACAGAACAATGGGCCTGGGTGGCTTCAAAATGCCAAAAGAAGAACAAATCACAAGAAGGTGAGAACTGTTTACACTACAGGGGACTGAGAGCTTGGACACCTAAATGCAGTGTGGAATCTCTGAACCATGAATTGAAAAACACTACATAGGACACAACTGTACTGGGTCAACCGGCAAAACCCAAACTCCGGACCAAAGAATAGATAATACTATTTCATCAGTGTTAGCTTTCTTGGATATGACAGCAGTACTGTGATTATGTAAGACAACTTCCTTGTTGTTACAAGATACATGCTGAAATGGTCAGCAGTAAAATATCCCGAACTTAAAAATATGTGTGTGCAGGACAGAGATAGGACACACATGTTTAAATATTGCACTGTGTCTCTGGTGTGAGAAATTGAAAGTGGAAGTAAATAGTATAATAGTAAAATGTATAATAGATATTGGTAAATGAGAAGAAAATTTTCAAATGGGAAGGGGAACAAGGGAGGAAGGAAGGAGAAAGGAAAGAAAGGACAAGAAAAAAATAGAAGGAATAAATGGAACCAAAGCTTTTGTACATAGGGAGGGGAGGGGACTTGCTAGGAGGGAGGGAATGGGAAAAAAGAGGCAGGATCTATCATGTACTGGTACATATTCCCTATGATGAGTGTTATCATTACGTATGCCTAAAATGTACAAAGAAACGTTTTGCTATTAAAAAAACAGAGAGGGCTGGGGATTCAGCTCAGTGGTTCCAGTGCCTGCCTCACAAGCGCAAAGTCCCAAGTTTGATCCCTAATACCAAAAAAAAAACCCCGCAAAAAACCAGAGAGACAGAGACAGGGAAGCAGGGAGGAAAGGAAGAAGGAAGAAAAGGTGATAAAGAGAGAGAGAAGAGAGAAAGGGAAAAGGAGGAGGAAAAAGAGAAAGGAGGGATGGAAAGTCAGTGTGAAAGATATTAACTGATGAATTTAGTGAAAAATATAGAAACATTCATTGTATTCTTCTTTCACATTTTTTCACTTATTCTGTTGGTTTGGGGAAAAGTTTAGGTCTCTAAGTGCTAAAGTCCTAACCCCAGCCCAGAAGCACACTGTGGGACACATCTCCAAGACGTGTCACTGGGGTTGCGGGTAGAGCTCAGAGGGGAGCACAGCACATGCCAGAGCCTCGGCTTCCACCCCCATGACTGCCAAAAACAAAGACAAAGACACCTCATCGATAGCACTAGAGACCAATCAGTGTCATATTTGAAATCAAGCCTGCTTTATCTCTTCAGGAGATGACAGTTGAATTATACTGTGGTAGAGGACAGTTCAACTCCATAGCCAGAGTTCACCTCCCACGTCCCTAACTAGGAATCAAACACGTCTGGAAGAATGCTCACAGCTGCTGTGTGTCCTCTTCAGTTAGGCCTACAATGGTTGTATCTGTAGCAAAATGCACAGACATACTTTTCCTTGTCATTATTCCCTAATGCTACAGCACACACCTGTTTACGGAGCACTTGCACAATATTTACACCAAGGTGTCTAGAGAGAACCTAAAGCTCCTAGAAGGCTATGTGGGTTATGTGCAAATGCTATGCCCTGCTACATGAGGAATGTGAGGGCCCCTGGTTTTATTATCTGTAGGAAGGGGGTCTCGGAACCAGCGCCCCTCAGACGTTGGGGAAACTGTGTTTATGTTTACAGAACGCTTGGCTGGATAGGCGATGGACATCAAATTTATAAATCAAAACGAGTAAAATCCGAATGTTCACTCCTTGGTGTGTGTGGCCTCAAAGAGAACCACACTTTTCAGAGCTCAGGCATACCTCGCTTTGTCTAAAGTCTTCTGCTCCTCAATCTTCTGTTCTGCATCCTTCTCGGCTCGATTTGAAACTCCTGCATTCTGCTTGCTCCAGATACTTGGTTTCTGGAGAACAATTCAAAAGGACGAGAGAAAGATTACAAGACAATCTTTACTGTACATCAGGAGGAGGAGGAGATCATTAGATCTCTGGACCAGTGGGACAACTTCCTCTTCCAACAGCTAACTGTGTCCTGCAGACACTCACCGCCCACTGGGTCGCTGGCGCGGAAAAGCCCTAAACTGTAAACAGTGGTATATGAGCTTCTCTAGACCACTGCGCAGACTTACTGAACCTCCTAAAGGATCACAACCTAACTCAAGACTCTAATGAAAATGTACAATTGCAAAGAATTAGTAATACAAATACCAGAAACCATTACTTATAAAATTAGGAAACCACAGAGCATCTATGTGACAAGTAATCTTCCAATGTCTTTTTCCAAAAAGAGTGTAAAAGAGATTCATGGTAAGCTTTTAAATAATTGTACTAATTCCTACTTTAATATTTAACACATTTCATGCAGACACCCAAATACTAGACGGGGATTTTTTACCCTAACACTCACATATACAGACACCACTGACACGTTCAAAGCCTAAGTGTGGCAGATTTCTCCCATGTGGGGGCAATGAGGACAATGAGACCATATTTTACCTTATTAGCTGTCTTTGGTTTTCCCAAAACTCCAGAATCTTTTAGAAGTTTTTCTTGTTTGAATTCTTCTTGTTTTCGGAAGAGTTCGGCCTTAAGATCTACTAACTAGGATAAAACCAGAAAAGTAAAACAAATATTTTATTCAGTTCCAGCAGTTGACGGATTGCTAAATTATTACAATTCTCAAAGCAAAGATTTCAACTTGCTCTAAATGGACACAAAAGTCAATGTGTAGTTGTAGAAACTCAGACAAAAATTAAACTAAGTAACATTTCACCCTACTCTGTGGCACATGCATCTCTACTCAAGAGTCAAGGCTGGGGGGGCGGGCAATAAAGCGAAGGAAATAAATGTCATCTGCATCTTTCCCACCCAGGTTGACCCAACACCCCACAGCGCCTTCTCTCTGAGTGGCACTAACTCAGCTCTCTCATCACCACAACAATGTCAGGAAATGTTTCCTTCAGCCCATGTTTGAAGTACCTGGCACGAGAGTGAAGAGCAGGAGACAAACACCAAGCAGACTTACCTGCCTCAAGAGCCTCAACTGAGTAAGAAAGGTAATGTATAATACCAGTAAGATGTAAAGAAATGTAAAAAAATGACATTACAAGCGAGGTGTGGTGGCTCACACCTGTCATCCCAGCTCTCTTGGGAGGCTGAGGCAGGAGGACTTCAAGTTTGAGCCCAGTCAGGTAACTGAACAACTTAGCAAGAGTCTGTTGCAAAAGAAAGAAAAACAAACAGCTAAGGATGTAGCTCATTACAAAAGTCTTGGGTTCAATCCCCAGTACCACACACATACCAAAAAAAAGACATCTGAGTGGAAGAAAGGAGGTAAGTTCAGATGCAAAGCCCTTGCTTCTGTCCAGGTGATCAAAGTTCTGGGCTGAGCCTCAAAAGCTATGGCAGATTTCAACAGCTAGAAATGAAGTAAGCTGAGTACATCTCTAAGTTTGATCTACTCTGTCATAGAAACTCTAATCTGAGCTGACTCTCGGGGTTTAGAATGGGAAGGGAGGACCAGGCAGAGAACTGGAAGCTGGAAGAATGCGCCCCTCCTCCCTCAGCACAACAGTTTACTTGGCCGGGTACCTGTAAATCAGGTATTTATCACCAATAGACAGCTAAGGAAAATAAAAATGAGTTTGATGACTTCTATTCTTGAAGAGATCAATTTTTAAAAGCAACGCGGGTATGGATTTTAAAGGTCAATTTCATTCCAGGACCTAATTTCTAAATTCTTCAAAATGACCAGGCGAAGTGGCTCCAGCAGTCAGGAGGCTGAGGCAGGAGGATCGCTGTGAGTTTAAGGCCAGCCTAGGCTCCAAGTGAGTCCAAGGACTTGCCGAACCTACATAATGGCTCAAAACTAATAACAATAATACATTCTGAAACACTTCCACCCTTTCTCCCAAGCCTGCATCAACTCTCAGGTCACACACTGCCTAGCCTAAAGCTACTCCTGAATTTTGCAAGGGGAGCTTGGACCAGTCCAACCCCAGACCGCGTTCCTGCCGCCCTCACTGTGCCGCCCCGCCGGGACAGGTCAGTATCACGGCCCTGCCTGTCTGCTCGGCTCCCGGCCCTGTCTGCGCTGGATGAGGAGTGGACCGAGACCCCGACAACCCGACGCCATCCTGGCCCTCGCGGCCCTGTCCCGGCAGTATCCCTGGGGACGCCCCCGACCCGCAGGCCCACGCCGGGACGGGGCCACATTCGCGCTCTGGGGCCGCGGGGCAACAGAGCCCAGCGGGTTGGCGCGGGGGCCGAGGCCCGGAAATCCCAAGCACTCACCGAGGACGCCGTAACGTCCAAAGGCTTTTTCCTCCGGTCCATGCTCACGACGGAGGACCCGCCGCCACCTGTCTCCCCCGCAGACTTCCTAAACCCCCATGTGGGGTACCAGGAAGTACCTTTGACTGCGACGCTGAGCTTCCGTGAGTTTACGACGCTGGCGCCATCTTGGGAGTGTCGTGCGCGCGCATATTTGCCGCCATCTTGAGAAGGTCAGGGGTTGGGGCGACGCCAAAGGATGAGGTCATTTTGAACAGGGCAGAGAGTAGCGTGAGCGCCATCTTTAGAAGGTCGCACTGTGGCTTTCCTTGCCATGGGCGCCGGCTGCAGTGGTGTGGATGGATGTAGTGGGTACAGTGAAGGATGGATGGCGGAGGAAGTGGCGCCATCTTGGAGAGGGTGAGGTACTTCCAGCGTCTTTACAGTGAAGACGAAAGTGAATTAGTAGAACAGGAAAAATAGAAGTACTGCTTGAAGGCCTACTACGCCAGGCACTGTTGCTTTTTACACATCAGTTAGTAAATTCTCAAAAAAGTCATGTGGGGTAAAAATTATGTTAGCCTTAGTAGTTAATATATAATACTTATTCTGGGCCATGTCACATATTTAGGCTCCTAGGAACATGAACTGAAGAAGCCAGCTTCCTGGGTTGGAATTAGTGCTTCCCTACTTACTGGCTGTGTAAGCTTGGACAAATTTCTTAACCTTTCTCTGCCTCAGTTACCAAATGGAAATAAAATCATGTTTACTTCAAAGGGTCTTAATAAGAATTAAATTAACTAGTCTATAAAAATATTAATGGATATGGGACATAACCCCTCAAATGTCTACTTTCTAATTCCCAGAATCCGTAGAAATAGAGAATTTGCAGAGGTATTAAAGATACTTAGTTGGGGGATATTAATTTGCATTATTCAAATGGTCCAGTGTCATCACAAGGTCTTCATAGAGATCAGAAGGTGCCGTTACAGAGTTCTGGGTTTCTGTAGACTCTTTCCAGGTCTTTGGTGTCCTGAACAAAGAATTGGGCAAGATGCAAGAAAAAGGTAGCCAGTTTTACATTTATCAAAGGTTTGAAATATGCTCTGCAGAGAGTAGGCTACTGAGAGATCACAGTGTCCATGAAGTAATGGCAAAAGTCTTTTGTATCTTTTATTCTTCAGGCTGATGTCATATCTAGGCCATTCTATCAAAAACCTGCTTGATTTTGTTCCAGTAGAATTTAGGATAGTGCTTTCTGATTGGTCCCAGGTGAAGAGTTTGGGAACTGGGTTCTGGGCTTGTAGCCTGGATCTCCATGATTGACAGGCCACACCCACTTCCTCAACCACTTTGCCATGCCCTAATCTCTGGCCTTGGCTCTCCTTAGCACTTTTGAAGAGGGAGGGTGGGACTGGGGCTGTGGGGTGCCAGAGGCCTCTAGAAGGTGGAGCAGACAGAGATGTGGACCATCCTTCAGAGCCTCCAGGAGGAATTCAGCATTTCTCACGGGTGATGTTCAGCTGTGTACAGTCCCTTTCAGCCTTTGGCTCCCTATAGGAGAATGAATTTTGTTTTGAGCCATTAAATTTGTGGTAAATTTTTAAAAAACATTTTTTTCTTTTGTTTGAGACAGGATCTCACTATGTAGTGCAGATTGGACTTGAAATCACTATGGTATATAGTCCAAGCTGGCCTCAAACTCATGGCAATCCTCCTGCCTCAGGCTCCCAAGTGCTGGGATTGCAGGTGTCCACCACCATGCTGACCTATTTTGTTATTTTGTAACTTATTATAGCACCAAGAGGAAACTGGTACAAATGACAGTGATTACATCAGTGCTATCTTACTACATCAGGCCTGTGTGTAACTTTTTACGTAGATTATTTTATTTAATCCTTACAAGAATCCCAGAGGTGGAGCTATTACTCCAGAGGAGGAAAAGGATGCCCAAGAGGCCCACAAGTTATTTCCAGTGAGCAGGTGATAGATCCTAGGGTCAGAGTATCACAGAGATGCTGAGTCCATTATTTTCATGCTGTTCCCATGTAGAGAAGGGGCGCTTCATCTGTGAATGGGAGGGCAGAGAAGAGGGGAGAGGGGAGGCAGAGAAAGCAGACCACTTGGAAACGTCTTGAGTTTCCTGGCTCAGCTGGCTGTCAGCAGCAAGGAGAGTCAGTGCTGTGATCCTGGGCATCAAGAAAGAAAAGAAGCTTAGGGCTAGGATTTTGCTCAGTGGTTTTGCCACCTGCTGTGCAAGCGCAAGGACCCGAGTTCGATCCCTGGTACCAAAAAAAAACAAAAACAAAAAAAACAGAAAAAGCAAAGAAGCTTAATTGTTTGTGCTGGCTCAGGAGACCTTTATTGGATTCAATCCGGGCTCCTAGTTGTTATCTGCCTCTTATCTGAACACCCTTCTCAGACAGTCTCGCCCCAGCAGCACCCAGCTAACTGAAAGACCCTCCTCAGACAGGGGGGTTACCAGGAGCAGGTCGGTGGGCCTCCTTCATCCCCTTAACATACAGCAGGTCTGGAAAGCACGTTGACCAGGCTGCTCCGGACTCACCCACGGCTTTCCTGAATCCTGTTTCCTTACGCTCTCCTCTGGCACTGCCTTCCTCTGCCAGGTGCCAGGACTGAGGCAGGAGCCCAGCCTGCCCCTGACTGGGCCACGTGCTCCATTAGGGTGGTGTTTTTGGAACCAGGTCTCTGCCAGTGCTGCACACACACCTGGGCTTGCTCTGGAAGAAAGGGCAGGATGGGGACACTTTAGCCTTGTGAAGAGAGCGGGGGGCTTCCTGCACAGGGACCAGGCTCAGGCCTGGCTGCCCACTTTGTTGCTCTGAGCCTGGATCTTCACATCCTACTAGGCATGCAGGGCGCCTGAGACCGAGAGTGGGTGAGGTTTGTGAGCTGCGGTGCTGTGCACGGCGCTCGTAGGAGAGGAAGCTCTGCTCATCGGCCCCAGCCTTTTCACGCACGGCAGAAGGCGTGTGTGTGACAACAGTCTGCTATACGTCACATATTTTGCAGTGTTTTGAGCTCCAGTTTGTCTTCACCCCTGCTGGGTCGCCTGGGAGTGAGGCTGGGGTGGGGTGGATTAGCCTCCTCTTCCCTTGTTTTAGGGGATGTTAATTGCCCACCAGACTCCTAGGTGCTTTGAATAAAGGGAGAGAGAGGAGGCTTCCCCATTTTTCACACCCTGTGGTGATTTCCCAACAGGAAGGCTCCTGAGGACAGATTGTGGCTGGACTCCGGCCACAGTTACCACGATGTGTTCATCAGGCTGAGGTGGTCCCAATGCCTTGGAGCTTGTAAGACCCATTTTCCTACACATCCTGTTCCCTCCAACTAAATATGCGCCAGCCCACAGCCTCTTAACCTTTGTTCTATCTCTGGCACCAGTTTCCCAACAGTAAATCACTCAGCAGGGGATGAATGAGCTGAGCCCAATGTGTAAAAAAAAGATTAGGCTGCAGCTAAGAAAATGAGGTTCTAAGCAGGGCACAGGACAAGGCATAAATAGCAAGGCCCAGCTGTAGATGGCAGGAAGCTGACTTTTACTAGCATCAGGCATGGAATCTGCTGCTTCCGTGGTCTTATAGAATTCCCCCAGCAGCTCCAGGGCAGGTGTTCTTATTCTTCCCATTTTGTAGAGAAAGAAACTAGAACACAGAGAGACTAAATGACTTGGCCAAGGTCACCCAGCTCATATGGTCCAGGATTGAGCTGAGCAGCCCACACTACCTGCCTCCCTCCTCTGCAGCTGTGTTAGCTTTGTGTATCCGTGCATCCCTTCAGCTCCACTGAATATTCAGCTGCCCCAGAATATCTCTGCAGGAGGAACCGGTCCTTAGGTCACTGTGTGCAGAGGCAACCCAGCAAGTGAAGGCCAGAAGGTGCAACCAGGCCAGTGTGGTCAAGGCTCTGCTGAGCTTGCAGTGCGGGAGTCAGGGTGGGGAGTGCGGCTTTCCCTGCCCATCCACCACAGGGGCCTGAGGCCACAGCTGGAGAACGGCAGTGCTGAGGACCCAGAAGCCCCTTCATAGACAGGGAAGGTTGGGAAAGTAGGTAGCCACCCCACCGTAAGGTGCTGTCCTGGGGAGAGGACACAAGGAACAGTTCTCCAAACTCCCAAACCTGAGGGAGGGGCTCCAGTGAGAGCAGAGTCTTGTGAGGAACCTGGCCATGCTGGAGTGGAGTCTTACTGGGTTACAGGCATGCACCACCACGCCCAGCTCTTCAAGGTGCCACTGGAACCCACACAGTTGGGGAAGCAGAGAAACAGCAGGAGGATGCCCGAACCAAATGCTCCAGAGCAGGCGGTACCAGAGCTCACGAACCTGGCATCCCAGGGCCCTGAGTCCAGGCCTCCTTGGGTTCCTTCAGTCTCCTTCCTGGGCTGGGGGTGTGTGCTCGACTCTGTGTCTCTGTCGAAGGACCCCACTTACAGAGAGATAGGGTCTCCACTCCAGGGTGACCTCAGCGAAGCTGAGTGCTGCAGTCCTGTGTTCAGCTCAGGTCACTTCCTGGACTGAGCCTTGCCACCCAGCCGTGAGGCTTTTGGGGAACAAATGCCTACATCAAACAAGAAGAGAGCTCTTGGAGACAGTTAATGTCATACTTCAAGAAACTAGAAGTAGGAAACCCTCAAATCAGTGGAAAGAGAAATAGTAAAGATCAGAGCAATGTACATGTTTTGACTCATGTGGAAACTGAAGCCATGGGGAGCTGCTGACCTTGCAGGCCACTGTCCCTCCCAGAGGACAGGCCCTGTGTTCCCATTCCTCCCCTCTTCTCCCTACTGTCCTACCTTCCCGTATCTGGAGCTGGAATCATCAAGCTCATCTGCAGCATCTTGATCAAGCCCCTCCTTGGAGACGGAGGTGAGGGCCTCATGTTCCTCCTCCTGACATGCATGGTCCTGGGCCTGAGCTGCTTATTGCAGATGCCCTGATGCCCACTTTAATTTCCTGCCTGGTCTTGATGGATGCAGATAGAGAGAGCTGGGGGATGGTGCTGCTCACAAGAGGGAGCAGGAAGAGGGAAGCCTTTGGCTCTGAGGTTGGCACCTGAGTCTGCTCTCCTCCCTGAGAGTTCATCCTTGGAACGGCAGCACATGGGGACATGGCTGTCCTCCTGCTTTGTCTCATGCATCCGTGAGTTCATGTAGTCAGTGTGCACCCCATAAATGTGAGCTCCTGTGCCGTGGGGTCCCCACAGTATCTGGAGACACCCAGGGAGCACCTAAGCCCATTTCACAGCCATGGAAGAGGAGTCTGAGGGGTGGGGGACCTGGTGCAGACCCAAGGATGGGGTCTCAACGAGGGGACATTGAGGCTGTGACTTAAGAATCAGAAGGGTGAGAAGATCACTGCACCAGGTGGCCGAGGCAGGCTTGTCCCCAACACCGAGGCCAGGAGAGGGCATGGACCCCACACAGCCTGACTGTAGACCAGGCTGCAGGCAGTGTGTGTCTTGTGCCATTCCCCCTTGTCCTCCACTGGAACCCAAGGTCATGGCCCTGCACTGCCAGTGCCCTGCTCAGGAGCTGAGCCTCACTGCCCAGGCTGGGCACCAGTGCCATCTTCCAGGACTGACTGGAGGACAGCAGAGGGCAAGGCAGGATACTGGTCCCTGGTGAGCTCTGGAGAAGACACAGGCCAGAGTTACCCGGCCACCATATAGGGTCACATGGACTTGATGGCTGTGGTTGTCTCCGGTGTCCTTTCTCCTTTTTGAGCTCTTGTTTTTGTTTGGCGATGTTAGTTAGGGTCTGGCTCTGGATGACCCCCCAAAAGCCCAGATAGTGAAGGCTTGGTCCCCAGGTCAGCTGTGTCCGAGGCAGGGCCTGAGGAAGGGTCTGGACCATGCAGGCCCCTCAGTGGACTAATCCACTCCTGGGTTCCTAGCTTAATGGTGCCTGGGAAGTGGTGCAGGTGAGGGGAATTGGGGTCCCCCCAGAGGAAGCAGGTCACTGGGCTGCCCTGGAAGGGAATGGTATGACCTCTCCTGGTCACTTTCTTGTCCCTGAGATGCAATGCCCAACACCCCACAGCTCAAAGGAGGAGAAGTTTATTTGGTTGTGGTTTGTAGAGGTTTCAGTCCAGGGTCTGCCAACTCTGAGGCAGGACAGCATGGCACAGGGGTGTGGTGGAGAAGCTGCTCTGGGCTTGGTGGATGGGAGCAGAAGTCCAGGTAGGAGCCAGGAGGGAGATAAACCCTTCCAGGTCACACCCCAGTGACCACCTCCTCCAACCAGACCACAGCTCCTAAGAGGAAGTCAGCTGCAACCCCAGGATCCCATCACCATCCAGACACCCTTCGGTGAGTGCTCCAGGCTCAGAGGACTCTAGATTTCAACTGTAATAGGACCTCCCCATCTCTCTCTGCCTCTGTCTCTGTCTCTGCTTCCTGGCTCCTCAAACCCCGTCCCCTCATGAGGTTTCACCTCATCATGGGCCCCAAAACAGCTGGACCAACCACAGACTGAAATCTCAGAAACCATGAGCCAAAATAAATGCTTCTTCCTTCCAAGTCATTGACCTCAGAATTTTGTCACAGCAATGGCAAGTTGACCTACACAGGTAGTGCTGTGGCATAAAGGCATCCTGGGAGCATGCTGGAGCCATATCCCTGGGTCCAGATGCTGACAGTGTGGAGCTGGGCCTCTGTGGGTGATGAGGATGAGATGACATCCTGATATCCATGGCTTTGGGAGAGGACACAGGGACAGTCAATGAGTGTGCTGTGTCTCATGGTGGGAGGGTACAGCCTGAGGCCCTCGTACCTCCTCCCATGGTATTTTCTTTTTTTTTTTTGGGTACAGGGGATCGAACTCAGGTCCTTGCACCTGAGAGGCAGGCGGTGGAACCACTGAGCTAAGTCCCTGGCCCCCATGGTGTTTTCTTACAGAAACAAAAGATGACTAAGACGGAATCAGCCTCCCACTTGCTTACTCCAGATGAGACCCTGCCTCAGGGTTCCTACCTGACCCAGGTGTGAGCTCAGTCTGTCTGAGGGTTTTGCTGAGGCAGCTGGGACAGATGGTGCTGCTGTAGCCATCTTGTGCTTAAGAGGAAAAGCCTGTCGAAGAATGGAGCCCGCTTGAAGGCTATGGAGAAGACAGGCACAGAGTGCGCTCCAGCACAGGTGACCCATTGCAGCCTGTTTCTAATTGCTCTGGGAGTGGGATACTCCTCTGAAAGTTCTCACCACACAAACCAACGAGTTCTACGTTCTGTCACTGGCAGTCAGCAAGTGCTGAGCAGCATGGTGCCTCTCCCTCAGACAAGATGCTGGCAAGTGGAGGGGCGGAATCTGCAGGGCAGGCCACCTGTGGATCCGCCCAGGGCACGTGGAGACACCAGAGCTAGGGCAGGAAGCAGAGATCTGGGATAGCTCCAGTAGCACTGCTGGTATCAGGACAAATTGGCCCAGCTTTCAGCCCAGACTTAGCTGCCTCATGACAGAAGTCTCCTCCTGTTCCCGCCTATGGCTCATGAGCCTCTCCTTCCCCACCATCTGAGAGTGGACACCTCTGAGAGCCCTGTTTCCAAGCAAGGAGGCCCCAAGAGGCTGAGCAGCTGGCCCACAGCCACAGAGCTTGTTAAAGGATAGAGCTGGGGCCTGAAACCAGGTGTCCCTGACTCCACAGCCTGCCTTTTTGGGGTTTTTCTCTGTAATAAATTCTAACATCTTCCTGAGCTGTTTTAAGAGATAATGCCTGCTGAAAACCATGTGCATGCTGGCTACTTGGGAGGCTGGGACAGGAGGGTGGCTGAAGCCCAGGATATTCAGCCTATAGGGTGCCATGCTGATGGGTTGTCCACACTGTCTCTGTGGGATGTGTACACTGAAGCCCCCAGGCGCACACATCTGCTGCTCTCTGCTTATGTTCACTCCTGCAGGTGTGGCTCAGCATGGGCAGCACAGGGTATGTCGGGGATGCACCATCTGTGCCAATGCGACAGCTGCCAGCTATCAGGAAATTAACCAGCCCATCACAACCAGCTGTGCAGCAGCCGCAGCATGGGGCACGATGCCCCCTTTCTGGCAGGGTCATTGGTGCAGCTGCATGGAGGACCTATGAGGCTGGGTATGAGCTGTCTATGCACTTGAGGCACACAAGAGTTGCTGTTTCCTGCTGCTCCAATAAAAAAGTGTCTTCCTGGGGATTTGGAGAAGAAGCAAAAGCAAATCAGACCCCAACTCTCAGGCACTCAGGAGCCTCATTAGTGTGTGTAGTGCTCCGGTGACAGATTGGCTTCCTCCTGCGCAGCCTCAGCACAGAGCCTGTCTGCTGACCAAACTCAACACTGCTGTGAGTGTCTCCCCAAATGCGTGTACCAAAACCCTCACCCTACAAGATGATGCGGCAGGAGGCGGGCACCCTGGAGAGGGTGGGACCTCAGGAAGGGGCAAGTCCCCTTATAAAAGAGGCCGAGGGAGAACCTTGTCCCTTCTGCCATGAGAGGACACAGTGCAAAGGCTCCATCTGGGAGCCAGAAGCAGCCATCAGCAGACATGGAGCCTCCAGAGACTTGAGAGACAGATTCCTGCTGCTCATAAACCACCAGTCTCTGTCCTAGTCCTCTGCCGAAGCCGCCTAAGTGCACTGAGTCGCTAGGAAGAGGTGACAGTCTAAGGGATCTTTTGCCTTTTCCTCCCCTAGTGATTGGGAGGTGGCTGTGCCTGTCCTCACCTGCCTGGTCCTGGCTGTGGGTCCCTTGCGTTTGTGGAGGGGGTGAGACAGCTGTGTCTCCAGGACATGGGAATGGGGGGGGGCTGCGGTGGCCAGGCCTGGGTCCCAGGCGGTTTCTGCTTGGCCTTGTTCCCACTCTGCTGTGGTCAGGGCATTCTAATGAATGAGCAGCCATCTCTTCCTCTCTTGTGTGAGGAAACCTCATGTGTGGCAGATGAAATGTGATGCTGTTTTGAGCTGATATATGGAACCGTCTTAGATCTGTGAAGTTCTAAGGGCTTAGCTTGGGTGCCTGGAACACGTGGTGCCCGAGCAAGGCCTTCCAGCCCTCAGTGTGGGTGACAAGGAGGGCACCCAAGGCTGCCCCACCCCGGTCTCCCCTCCCTTCCTCCTCCTGGCTCTCCCTTCTGCCCAGAGGCAAGATGAGCCCAGCTTCCACCAGGCAGAGCCAGATGAGCTGGGCACATAAGTGGTGGCAGAGCTGTGAGTGCCCATGTCCCTCTGCAAGTGACTTCCCAGCCGCCTTGTTGTAAGAGGGACCCTGTTTCCTCAGGACCACCGGGTGCATTGCCAATGGAGCAGCGCAGAAGTGACCATGTGCCATGAGAACAAACCAGATCCCACAGCTGGAGGATGGTGAGCCCAGGAGCCCAACTTATGGCCCAGGCCAGTTTGGAGCCACCTAACCCTCAACATGGGAGAGAACCCAGGTCAGATGTGCAGAGCCACCTGCTCTACCCACAGCTGACCTCAGACTTATGACAGCAGAACTGCCCAGCCAACATGTAGCCATGGTCTCATAAGCATTGTGTGTGTGTGTGTTTTAACCATGGAGATGGTCATGTTTGCTTTACAGTAGTAGCTAACCAACACATCTCTTGTAAAGTTGTTCTTGGGGGGCAAGCAACTTGGAGTATAAGGTCTCTTTGCCCTTTTGTCCTAGAAACTGGGAGAAAATAGACTTCCAAGGATTTCTGAAGGAACATCAAGACATTTGGATTTTACTGTAACAGGATAAAAATGATGAAAATAAAAATATGTTGGGGACAGTATTGGAGGGCAATCAATCCTCTGATGACCTAGCAAGGGGGAAGGCAAGGGCTAAAGAGAAAAAAGACAAGAGACTTGTGTAATATCAAAGTATATGGGGGCCTGGGAGGTCAGTGCCTCAGAGTGGACAAAGACAAGGACTCTCCGAGCTAGCCATCATTTATTGGGTACACACAATAACTGGAGGGAGTATCGGGTGACTTAGGGGGTGGCGGTCAAAATACATGAGGAGTGGATGAAGATCTTAAGTCATGAGGATCTTCTGTTGAGGAGGACTGTACAGACAGCATTCTTACAATGGTGGGTGGGATGAGTTAGTTTGACAAGGAATTACTCCCTCCCCAGGTGAACCTTTCTCTTTTATTTTACTCCTCAGTTCTCAAAGAACCAGGACGTCTTCAGTCGATGCCATCTTGCCATTGAGTGCCACAGCGTCACGGGACCCTTGAGGCCTCAGCTGTGACTGGAGGCAGAGTTATGTTTCCACATGCCATAGCCGGCTCTCCGGCAAGGTGACATGGAGCTTTAGACAGCTATAGTCATACTTTAATTATGAAGTAATTTTCCCCAGAATTTGTGTAGAAATGCTCCCAACAGAACAGGACATCCTGATGCCAAGCCCATGCGTACCTCTCTCCCAGGCACGGGGCACCTTTGTGAGGTCATGAATTGATATTGGCGTAGGTGGACTCACACTCGGTGGGACTCCGGAAGTGGGAATCCTTCCTCTGGTCCTGACCAGCATGGTGAGGGGCCTTGGGCTCTGCCCACCCTCACTGAGACAGTTTAATTTTTTTTTTGGCAGACCTGGGGGTGAACCCCAGGGCTCTCACATGCCAAGCACACACTCTGCCACTGAGCTACACTACAACCCAGAGCCCTTGGCTGTCATGGAAGCTTCCTGAGAAAAGAATGTCACCAGAGAAAGAGGAAAAGAGAGTAGACTCCTCAAATTCAAGAAACCCAGTGAAAAGTCTGCCAAAAGGAAAGGCACCATCCATCTGATTTATTTTTCATCAGTTCACAGCTTTCTTCGCTTTCTGCCAGAGGTAAATATGGCATGATTCCTGTGTTAAAGATAAGAAACCGAGGCTCACAGAAACAAGGTGCCCAAGGTACAGGCTGCAAGGGGCAGGGTGGAGCCTGACCTGGACTCCTGCTCTGTGTCTCACAGGGCTGAGGGCTGTGGCTTCAGGGGCTCGAACAGTCATGGGATGGGGGCTGCACCGCTGTGTCTCCCTTTGTGCATCAGAATATCTTACCCTGATTTCTCAGAAGCAATGAAAACTATGAGCCTGTGTTGTCTCCCGACCACAGGCACTCATCTTGGGAGTTCCCATTTCTTCTCTATGATCCTCTGTGTGCAACACTGGTAAAAACCAAGGACCATGGAAAGAAGGGTGGCAGGAATACCAGAGCAGAAACAGCCTGCACAGCCTGGCCTCAATGGGACCATGGTGCTCAGGTGGACCTGCCTGAGCACCTGGCAGTGAGCCTGGGACACCTAGTTCCCAATAGCCCGTCCTGTTCCTCCACGAAGACTGGTGCCTCTAAGGGGTTTAGGGCACCTGTGAGAGAAGCCACCAAAGAAGGCAGGGCCAGTGGAAGCACGCGCAGCAGCACAGTTTAGCCCCTTGTTCCAGCTGTGCTGCAGCTAGCTTGCCATGAAACAGTGAGTCCTCCTCCTTCTGTTTTGTCCTAAACTAATGGCTACCAAGAGTTCAAACTTTGTGCAAGGTGTGTACAAGACACAAAGAAGGCATGGGTAAGAGGCTAGCTCAGGATCTGGGAGGACTTCTGAAGAGGGGACCTCTGACCTGGGCTTTGAGGGATGAATAGAAGTTTGTTGGTACTTGAGACAGAGGCAATAGGATGATAGAGCCCAAAGGTGGGAGCTGGGAGCCCTTCAGGATGGCCATGGTGCTGAAAATGACAGAGGGACCATTGACTGCCAGGCTGCAAGGCTGGCTTTTCTCCTGCAGGTGGCCAAGGGGAGCCGGGGCCGATGGCAGTGGAGTGAGCCAGGCCTCACTGGGATCACAGAGATTTCACAATATCTCCTGTAGAAAGCTCCTCTCCACCCACACAGCCTTAAACCTTTTGACCTCAACCAGAAGTGTTCACAGTGTTATAGGGAAGCTCGGGGCCGTGCCCTGCATGAGCCTGGCATCCAGCACAATGGCAGCCAAGTTTAACTGATTCAGAGCCATGGGCAGGAGAAAGCAGGACCTGCATAGACTCTACTTCTGCCCCCTTCCTTGGGACAGAAAGGAGAGGAGAAATTCCTGGAGGGAGGGGCCTGAGGGCAGAGGGAAATGGGGGAGCTGGGTCCCCAAAACCACAGGAAGTTCCTATTCCTGACAGCTGAACCCCAGCAGGCCAGACAAGAGGGTGAGTGTCCCACAGCTTTGGGGTCTGAAATGAGCATCCAGGAAACCATGCTGAGCACCTGCCTCTGAGGAGGCTGCCATCCCTGGGGGTGCATACGCTGGGGAATACCCTGAACCTCCAGAGTGATTCCACTCAGGATTCATTATTATTTCATTTGCATCATGGTTTTGATGCCACCCTGTGGGCTTTGGGCACTGTGATGGTTCCTCCAAGGTCCACTTGGAGACAAAAACAGGATTGAGGACCCAAGACAGTCAAGGCCCGAGCAACTGCACATGGCTGGCTTGCATGGCCCTCCTCGTCCTGTAGAAGGCGCCCTGTGGGCCCATCTACACTGGAGCTCCCTGGAGCACCTCAGCAGCTCCTCAGGAACCCTCCTTGTAGACCCCACAGCTCTCCAGTGACATTCAGCAGTGCCAGCATGGGTGCCCAGACCATCTCCTAACTCTGACCCTGTGACCCTGTTTGGCTGCATGGCCTGGGCTGACCTCAGCTCTGTGACTCTGAGTGCATCCTGGGTCCTTTTCTCCTTCCTTCTCCTCCCTCTAGTCTTTGTGCCAGTCTGGTTGGAACTGGCAGCGATGGGCATCGACTCCTATGGCAGTGAGATGCAAGCGTCAAGGGTTAAGGTGTTAAGTGTGGCTGAGGAGCCCCCTTGCCCCAGGACAGTCTCCCTCACCAATCCTCTCCTACCTGTGCAGGATGACGGCACCTCCCCTTCCCCAAGTTCTCCAAGACCTCCGATGCCTTGGCCATGGCTCTTCATGCAGCTCACAGGGCTTGCTGTGCAGTGCTGGTGCGAGGTGCACCTCACAGGGACACCCCAGACCCTTTGTCCTGCAATAGGCCACTCAAAAATATGTGTGGTGGGAAAACAAACTCAAAGACTGGAGCCAAACATGCAGAAAACAGAAAGCCAAGGGCATCTGGCTTCAGGTGCAGTGGGATCCAGGGTCTCAAAGGGCCTTGCCAGGAAGCTACCTAGGGAGAACTCTTTGAGGCCCAGGCTTAGATGTGCTCTCCCCAGGTCCCCAGCAGGTACAGGGCTTTGACCTTCCAGGTTAGAAAGCCCAGTGAAGTGACAACTTCCTTCTTCCTGTTCTCTACAAAAGTCCCAGAGTTGAATCTCATTGGCCAGATTTAGGTCACATGCATGTCTGACCAGTCATCAGTGTGGTCAAGGAGAGGGATGCTCTGATTGGCTAGGGGCTTGTGGCTGCCCTAAACTCCCTGAATTCATCCAGCCTGAATCACTGGACAGGTGGAAGGCAAAGCCAGATCCTCAGAGGAACACTAAGAGTGTGAGGCGTGTGGGCAATGACAGCAATAGTTGACAGTCAGCTCCTTTCCTGGTTGGCATATCACCTTGCTATTTGCACTGTAACATTTATTGGCCTTTAAAACTGTATGTTCAGTGTATTTGCATTTATATTTTAGAATCACATGTTGACTTGATTAGGTTGGTCTGCCAACCTAGAATGAGACTGGTGGGTAAGGACTCTATGCGGCTACAGGCAGAGGCCCCCACGATGCCCACGAGTGGTGGGTGCTCATGGAATGCTCTAGAATTCCATGGAATGTCTGCTTACACTCGCCAGGGGCAATCAGGGATGCTGGTGGTCATCTTCCTGTAGCCGGTCAGGTTTGGCTATGGACACAGCTGAGACCTCTGCCCCAGCTGTGCCCAGGGATCATCTATGCCCTGGAAATGCAGCCCTGGGGGCGAGGGACATCTGCTGCATGGCCAGCAGTGCTGAGAAGCTGCTGTCAGATGGCATGGCCCCCGGGCTGGCAGCAACTGGGGTGGGCTCAGGGGAGGTTTGGATGCCGCTGTGCCTGACTGCCTGGCATCAGAACCCAGGTGAACTTGAGCCTCCAGCCACCCTGGGGCAGTGTTGTGTCTGTTTATTCAGGGAGGGACAGAGGTCTGGGGCACCACACATGGTCTCCCGGATCACATCCGGCACTGCCAGTGTGGGGTGAGTGTCCCCAAGCTGAAGATCCAAAATCCAGAACACTCCAGAATTCAAAACCTTCCAGCACCAATAGGACACAGCAAGTGGAAATTTCCACACTGTGAAACTTTGTTTTATTCACAAAATTACTAAAAACACTGGATATAATGATCTTCAGTCTCTATGAATGAGGAATATGTGCAACAATGGATTTTGATTAGAATTGGGTCCTGTCTCCACAGTATCTCATTATGTCTATGCAAATATTGCAAAATAGAAAACATCCCAAGTTGGAAATGTCTGGTCCCATGAATATCAGAGAAGGGCTGCTTAGCCTGTGATGGAATGGGAGCCTCCCAGGCAAGCTCGGGTTCCAATCCAGGCTCTGTGTGACCCAGGTGAATCTCTGTCTTGGGAGTCTTGGTCTCCCCATCGTGAGCCACCCCCCACTGGCAGTGCTGAGAGCTCCTGTCCCCTGTGCAGGACTCCGAGCGAGGAGCAGGCACTCACTCCCCCGCTTTGAGATGCTGCACCAACAAGGGCATCACCAGGACTTCTTCCAGTTCAACTAAAAAGTGAAATCCACACCTGGCCATAAGGATGCAAGTGTCCCTCGGGACAGCCCAGGACCAAGCCTGCTTGAGAGCAGCACCAGGTCCTTCCCACCCTCCGGAGTCCCCACTGCAGCCCGGAACTGGTCCTGTCTGGGCACCAGGTGACACCTGGGTCCCAGCAACACGCACCTCGGGATGGGGCTGAGAGTCATGTCCCCAAGGGCCAGTGTCTCCCATCCACCAGTGCCACACACAGGGCCCTCAGGGTCCTGCCGGAGACCTGCCCAGCCACAGAACCATCTTGCTAGGGTGGCTTCCCAGGGACATTTGTAATTCATGCATGGCCTCCAGGTCAGGAGCCAATTCTCCAACCAGGGTGCCTTTCCCACTAGGCCACATTGTCTATGGACAGATTTGACCTTCATCGGGTTTCCAGGCCAACAGAACTGGTGAGTTAACCAAGGTCAGGTTGGTTCTTAGGAGGCGAGAGTTTTGTAGAAGCTTTCTTCCTAGATAATTCCTGATGCACGGCACATGAATACCTTTCCTGGGACCTCTGCCCTCACCAGGCCTGGCCCCTGGCTTCATCATTCCAGGCAGGAATGAGAAACGGGATCTCTCTCGGCAGTGAGAACGGGGGAGCTTTGAGTTTTGGAAGTCTGGACATTTTGATTTCAAAAGCAGAGCCTTTGAGTTTCAAATATTATTGATTCCCCACTTTGGGGCCTTCTGAGTTTCAAGATCTGCAGCCCTGAGTCTGAGCCCAGGTTCTGGCTCCTGCTGGTGGATCTGGCAGAAAGACAGGATCCTGGAAACTAACTTGCTGTCCTCACCACTGAGGGGGTGGGCGATTGAGGGGCCTAGCTGTTGGACACCCGGGGACGACCCTGTCTGTGCCCCATGGTATCTCAGTGCCCTGACTTGTCTATGAACCCTGCTCCCCCATGGGTCTGAGGTGGCAGGGGCTGGGGCCTGGCAGCTGCTGGTGGCCAGAAGGGATGCCTGCTCCCCAGGTACAGCAGTGAACATCTGTGCCCCAAGAAGATGGGGCCGGTGAAGCCTGCATGTGAGGGCCAGAGCCAGGATGTCCTGAGGGTGCCTGCTGAGTCCATTTCAGATTGTATTTCAATGACCAGGCTTTGGAGGCAATGCAATCAGTACTAGAATCCAAGTTTCCCTGTGAGTTTCCCAAGTTGCCCTGCGGGCAAGGTCATTGATTCATTCAACAAACCATTTCTCTGAACCCAGGATTCGGGCCCAGCTATGTGGGAGGCCTGGTTCTGCCACTTCTTTGGACAAGTTGCCTATCTCATCCCTCAGTGTCCTCACTCACAAATAGGGAACAAAAGCAACACCCCTTCTTAGAGTCGTTTGACATCAAAGAACTGGAGCCATCTAAAGATCACAGAGCTATAGGTACACAAGGAGGCCCAGGCACAGGGTTCCCACCAGTCAGAGCCTCTGCATTCTCAGACAGATTGGCCTTCCAGCAGCTGGTGGAGCAGGAAGCACCCATCTCTGTGGGAATGGACGGGACAAAAGTGCATTGGTGTAAATGTTTTGCTTCCAAAACAAAGTGCATTGGTGGTGACAACGTTCCGAGATGCCACACTAGCCACATCCTGCTCCTGAATCCAGAGCCTTTGGTGGCTGCCTGTGTCTCCACCACCCCTGCCCTCATCAGCCTCTGACCCTGTGCCTTCCTGCTCACGTTTTCGGGCAGCCTGACTGCCAAGCAACCCCACATCCTCCCAGTACTCTGCTCACACCATCATGTGGAAACAGCCCAAAGGTTCTGGGATGCTGCCTTCAGACTGGCTCTGTTTTCCTCCCTTCTGTGTCAGTCACCTGGCTTGACAATGCTGCTGCGTAACAAGCAGCTGCTAGCCTCAGACCTACAATGATGATTAGGACTTATTCCCATGTCTGGGTCAGCTCCTGTAGCTGGCCTGGGTTGGCCTTTACCTGGCAGGTCCGTGCAGCTTCCCTTCTTCCCCACTAGCCCAGGGACTGGGACACAGGACACAGATGCAAGCAAGCCAAGGGCACCTGGTTCTCCTGCTGCCCAGGTCCCGCTCAGTGCCTGGACAGGCTGCCTGCCCCTCTCTGCAGACTGTCTCAGGTTTGGCCACATGCAGGATGCTCTGTCCCTAATCCGTGCTCTTGGAGAGGAGGCAGGAGGTCAATGAGGGGCCATGTGACATCCACGCAAGGACAGGCAGGGCCATGGTGATGAACGAGGAAAAGGAGGCATGTACAGGCAACATGGTGCAAGGTGGCCATCATCCAGCAACAAGGGAAGAAGTGCATGTTAGCCGTGGACCCTTCCACACACTCGGCCAGGAGGGGCTTGGCCTGAACCTGGACTGCAGTGGGTAGATTGTCCCAAACTTGGGGTGATGGCTCATAAACCTCTTGGGATAGGTGAAGTTTTTGTCTCAAATCTGTTGTGCTGTGTATACTAAAAGGTGCTCTTTTGGGCTCCAAGTCTTGGTCTACTCCTCTGCAGAGCTGGAGGGTTGATGGATGAACTCTGGAGCTCCTCCTACGAGGTGTAGTCTCCCTTGGGCCAGCATTGAAGACGTCTCCTTGCTGGTTTTCATCTTGCTGTCCTCTGCTTTGCACACACAAATGTTCCACTCCTTCCAACTGTTCTGTCCCTTGGGTACTCAGGGACCCTCCTGCCTCTGCTTCTTGTGGGGCTGCTCCACCTCCTGCAGAAGTCTTTCCCATGGCGAAAGGCCCGGCAAATGCCTCCTGTATCATGAGGCCTCCCTCCAATTCCAACAGGATCTGACTGAAGTCTGTCTCTCTCCTTTAAATCTCTCCTTAAACTGTACGGGGGCAGGAGCTCAGCCTCAGTGACATGTGTGCCTTGGGTTGGGCACATTCCCCGAACTTGGTACTATACTTTGAAAACATTTATTGAGGGTGTGCCTCAATGGTGGAGAACTTGCTGAGTGTGCACACAGCCCTGGGTTGGATCCCCAGTGCTGCAAAAATAATAATAATAAGATAAAAATACTTACAGCCTTGATTCTATTTTACAATTACCATCTTACTATTTTTTCTGTTCTACCTTTTTTTGTTTAGTTTCCGTTATCCTTCCCTAATCTTGGAGTAATCAAGAAGCACCTTTTATTGTTCCACTCCCCCTTGGTTTGTCGCCTACACTGTCGATTGTTCGGTGGTTGCTTTAATATCATAGCAGCGTCTCCGACCCATTCCAGGCCCTGCAAGTGGGTGCTCATGTCATGCTGGAGACAATGTGGACTCTGATGATTTCAGCTCCACCCACACTGGCTTTCCTGCTGTTGTCATGCATTTTAACCATGCAATGTTCAAACCCCGGAAGACATTATTATAGCTTTTGTGAGCCAAGTTTCATTTCAATTTAACCCAAATTTACTCTCCATTCCTTCCTGTACATTCACATTTCCATCCGGGATTGTTTACCCTCTGCCTGGAAACTCCCCATCCTTTCTGTTACTGTGGGGCTATGAGGAACATTCATTTGTCCAGCTGTTTTTATTCTACCTTCATCTTTTTTTTTTTTTTTTTGGTACTGGGGATTGAACTCGGGTCCTTGCACTTGCACAGCAGGCAGCGAAACCACTGAGCTAAATCCCCGGCCCTATTTTACCTTCATTTTAAAGAACACCATCCCTGCCTGTGGAATCTCAGGCTGGCCATTCCCTGTGGCATCTGAACGTGTCTTTCCCCTCATACCCACCTTCCACCATTCCTACTAAGAAGTGAGCCTCAGGAATTGCTGTCACCCTGAAGGAGTCCATGCCTGAAGGCCCTGCACTTGGGGTGTGGGGTCTCTGTGAGTAACCCATGAGGTGGCCTCAGAGAGGGTAGGCAGGGACAGGAGGGTCTCTGAGTGAGACACGGGTGTGCGACCAGAGCTGGTGACAGGAAGGCTAATGGTGGCCTCAGTGCAGTCCTCATGTGATGCCTGGCCTATTCCAGGCAGCAGCAGCTGCACAGTCTCCCATGACAGGACCTGGGGCACCTGGTGACCACTAGCAGTGGGAGGACAGAAGCTGGTGTGCAGTCCCTGGGGCTGACCTGGAGGTGACAGCAGGATGTGGGGCACTGCCCTTCTCTCCAGAATAAGATGTGTTTCCAAATGCTGCTTAGATACTTATACACCATTGAGCCATACATTAAATGCCAGTAGAGGGGCTGAGGATTTACCTCATTGGTTCCACTGCCTGCCTCGAAAGCACCAGGTCCCAAGTTCAATCCCTGGTACCAAAAAAATAAATAAATAAATACCAGTAGAATTCTTCACTTTGATTTCATAGATTAAACAACAAAAGATACCTAGTAACAGCGCCTTCCAAAGTTCCAGGGCACTGGCCCTGTCTCTCAAGTGCCCTGGGAGCCCGAGGCTGCTCACCGTGTCCTGTGACCTGGCTGAGTATGGTCCCTGCTCTGGTCTGGCTCATGTGGGCACCAGGTCTCATGGCCCCTGCCAGCCTCCCAGGCCACACATAGATGAGCTCCAACCCCAGGGTGAGGTGGGCTGGTCACACGGGGCCACCACTGAAGCAGACATGGGCTCGGCCTGTCCTCCCCCTGGCCCCGCAGTGGCTGCCCCACTTGGGGTGTTAGCACCACCTTCCCCACCTTGCAGACAGGGGCACTGAGCTCAGGTCAGAAAGTCACTAGGGTTACATAGCTGGAGGCGGCCTTGAGGCTGGACAGCTGGCACCTGTTGTCCTTCCTCCTTCCTGTCTTGTCCTAGTGACTGGTGCACTTCCCCCGTCCTACTTACAGATCTTCCTGCCCACCTGTGACAGTTCTTACAAATGCACCTCGGTCCCTAAAGGGGCTGTGGTCCAGATGCACCCACTGGGAGAGAAGCACATCCAGAGCCAAAAGTGCCCTGAACCTGCCCAGACCACCACACACCCAGCCCTGTGCAGCACGTGCGAAGCCCAACATCTGCAGTCAGGGCCACCCAGAGCTCAGCGCATCTGCTGACCTGGGGGAGAGTCAGTCTCGGTTTCTGCACCACCGTAACCAAAGCCCCCAAGAGGAAGCACCATGTGTCAGGACCGCATGAATCTTAGAGCCTTTGAGTCGAGATGGCCCCAGAGACCCCTATGTTAACTGCTTGGCCCCACAGGGCAACGGGGACCCTTTAGGAGACAGGGCTTAGTGAGAGGTCCTTATGTTCCTGGGGATGTGCCCTGTGCCCTGGGAAGGGACAGTGGGTCCTGGCCCACCCTTTCTCTCTTCCTTCCCAGCCATGAAGTGAGTGGTTTTCCTCTGCCAGGCTGCTGTTGTCACTTTCTAGTCACTGGGACACAACACCCAACACCTGTGACCTAAAGGAAGAGAGCTTTATTTTGGCTCATGGTTTTGAAGTCTCATGGCTGGCTCGCTCCAGGCAGAAAGACATGGTGGAAGGACCTGGAGGAGGAGAGCTGCTCACCTCATGCGACCAGGAAGCAGCAAGGGGAGGGAGGGAGATGCATCTTTCCCGGCCATGCCCCAGTGACTGCCCCATCTTACCAGGCCCCACCCCCAACAGCACATTTAGCTACAGGTCCCACCGCCTAGTCCTCCTCCAAAGGCCCCACCTCTGAATACAGGAGGCTTTCAGGGTACATCTAGATGTCAACCATAACACAGGGGTTCCTACCACCAGGCACAGCCTCAGCACAGGGATAAAAGCAACGGGGCCAACTCATCATGGACTACAACTCCTGCCTGAGAGCCAAGGTAAACCTTCTCTCTTTATAAGTTACTGCTCTCAGGCATTTGCTACAGCAGCAGAAAGCTGACTAACACATCCAATCCCATATATTGGTCTCCCATTGTCTCTTCTCCTCTTACTCTTCCTACCGTATCATCCTGTCTCCTGTTTTATTCCTCCCACTCCTGCCACAGTTCTTCCTGTTTCTCTACTGTGATTTTTCTTGTCACCATTCTTGACATCACCTTTACCATTATTTCTCCTTTTCCTATTTCCACTTTTACCACTTCTAGTGAATGTTTTCTCCTGACTCCTCCTGTTACCTTTGCTTTACTTCTCCTCCTGCCATCAATACTACTTCCTATTACTTCTCCTGTCATCAATAGTACTTCCTGTTACTTCTCCTATAATCAATACTACTTCCTATTACTCCTACTCCCTTTCCCCTTTCACTCACTGCCCCCCCCAAGTATCTAAAATATAGTAGACCCTTGACTTATGAACTCAGTCAGTTCTTGAGGAAGGTTTGGTTGTAAATCAATGCAACTGAGATTTGGATGTTTACCGGGGTGCATATTATAGATAACAAGAGGCAGATGAATCTTCCATTAACCTAATTAACCCAAGTTATTCGTATGTCAGGCTAGTCATAACTTGAAGGTCCACTGCACCAGTGAAAGCCAGGAGTGGTAGCACACACCTGTAATCCTAGAATTTGGGAGGCTGAGGCAGGAGGATTGCTGTGAGTTTGAGGCTAGACTGGGCTACATAGTGAGTTCAAGGCCAGCCTGAACTACATAGCAAGACCCTGTCTTAAAAACTAAGTAAAACAAAATATAAAATGGCAAATCCTCTCCCATGACAAGTGAAGACTGCCACCCTGGAATGTTTGCAGCTCATGACTACTTTGCCCCATAGAGGAGGCCAGAAACAATGATGCAAGCTGACTTCCGAGGCCGAGCCATACAAGGAATGAGGCTCTCAGCCCATGCTGCAGGAGCCTGAGCCCCATGGAGGAGGCTGAATTGTCTCCCAGCTGCCATGTTGTGAGGAAGCCCAGGCTATGTGTGGATGCCAAGGGAAGGGCTCAGGAAGACAGGTGCCAGGGCTCCAGGCCTTGGCCACTGCACTCTCCCATCCCACACTTGAGTCCTCCAGCGGAGGCCTCAGGCACTGAGGAGCTGGGACAGCCTCTCTGCACCCAGGCTTAGTGTGTAGCTCTCACCCTGTGTGCATCCGCTCTCCTGTCCTGGAGGCTCGAGGGCCCCACTGTGCTCTGCCCTGGCCCCTCAGGGGGTTTCCAGTCCTCCCCTGTCCCTTCAGGCAGCAGTGCCAGGCCTGACACCGTGGGTATCCTTCCGTGGGTCATCAGTCTGGATGCAGGCAGCACGATCTGCAGTTCTGCTGCCCGGGGACACTGGCTTCCGTGTCAGAACTCCTGGCCATTAAGACAAGCTCTGGAGTCAGCACTCTGTGGGCCATGGCACCAGGCCCTCCCTCACCCGGCCTGGGCCTGTGCCTCCTGCTTTGTGGTTCATGATTCAGGGTCAATACAGGGCAGGGACAGAACCAAGAGGGTCTTGGGAGTGCTAAGGAAGTGCTAAGTGTGGGCTGTGTGAGCAGTGCTGTCTAGGGTGCCTTGGAGACAAGCCGATCTGGAAATCCAACACCAGTTCTGCCCCTGGTTGTGTGTGCTTGGGCAAAGCTTGTCCTCTTGGCCCCAGTCACTGCATCTGTTCAATGGGCTCATTACTCACCAAGAGCTCTGCTTTGCAGAGGAGAGTCGGAAGCTTCCAGGACACAAGGCTGACACCAAGCACCCAGGGGCCAGGTCAAGGTCACTGATGTCCCCTCTGGTGGTCACCCTGCAAGTGGCCTGCCTGCCCAGAGGTGGGCCTACCCAGGCTGTGGCCCTCATTAAGGACCACATGTCTTTTATGTGTCTGTCTTAAGGCACTGGGGATGGAAACCAGGGCAGTCTCCAAGGGAGGTGGGCAGTGCTCAGTCCCTGAGCTACATCCCAGCCAGACGCTTCTTAGGGCTATAGCAAAATACGCTTGTTTAAAGATGTTAACCTTTCCTGGGGATGAGGCACATAATCAAAAATTTCAAGAGCTACAAAAAGATTCTGTGGGAAGTGAGCGAGTCCCTGCCCGCGCAGGCTCCTGCCCTGAGGACCAGGACCTCGCGTTGGAGCACCCGCCAGCGCCGGCCCCCACCGGCACAAGCGCTTAACGCGGGGCTCCCTCTGAGTCCCCACGTCCTGAAGCTTCAGATCGCTCCCCTGCTGGGGTGCCGTCCCTGGCCCGGCCCTGCTGCGGGGAGGGGGCTCGGCCCCGCGGCCCTCCTGCCTCTGCGGCCCATTCATCTTCTGCTCGTCCCTCCCCGGCCGCGCATCGCGTTCCCGCAGCCGCGTCCGCGCGCTCATTCACCGCCTGCTTCGGCGCGGCGGGCGGGCGGTGGGCGGACCTGGCCGTCCCCGCCCCATCCTCGTCCCGGCTCCGTCCCCGTCCAGGTCCCGTCCCCAGCCCCAGCTCCGTCCCCTGCGCCCCGCGCCCGGCTCCGTCCCCTGCGAGCTGGGACTGGGACCGGGAATGCGGGGCTGGCGGCGCAACCTCGCGTTCTGCCTGCAGCGGCTGCCGGACGAAGGTAGGAACAGGGGATAGGGCATGCTGTGATCCCGGCGGGGGAATTGGGGGTTCGGGGGTCCCCGGGGAGGGGGATGGGGACGCACAGCTCGAGGATGCCGAGGCGCGCGGGGCGGGAAGGGGTGGGGATTGAGCGCTCAGGACCCGGGACGGCTACACCCTGGACCCCGAGCCCTCCACCCAGCCTGCACCGAACCCGGGGTGCCCGCACCCAACTTTCCCACCCACGCCCCTCGCCGGTCCTGCCGCAGCGCTGTCCCTGTCTCTGTCCTGTGTAGCCGGCTGGTACTACAGCGGAGCCTCTCGCTGTTCTTGCACCCTGGGGACCCATGGGCCATCCAGGGTGCCAGGCCGGAGCTCAGCCTCTGCCTTTAACCTTCACATCCACGCGCCAGCATCCTCTCCACTTTTCAGAGGAGGACCTGCTCAGAGAGGCTGAGCCCCTTTCCCAAGGTCACACAGCCTGCAGGTGGACAGCTGGGATGGAAGGAACCTGAGTGACCTCAAAGCGCTCAGTGCTCTGTGTCCCTCCCTCCAGGTCCCCCAGGCTGTGTCTCCGGTCTAATGAGAAAGGATCCCATTCCAGCCCAACCCAGTGTATGGGGAGGGGACTGGGGAGGGGCTGGTGCCACCTCCTGGGGCTGAGTGGGGGGGGCGGGGGGGCGGGGCTGTCCTGAGGGTGCCCCAGACCCTGGTGGGGCAAGGGGCAGCCCTTGCTCCCCTGTTGGCTGCCTGGTGCTCCCAGGGTTTGAGTTGGGGCCTGGAGAGACGTCTGGCCTAGGGATCCCTTCAGAGCCAGGCCTGGCCAATACCCTTCCCCACCCCGGGCCTGAGTGTGACCCTCCAGGAAACCAGGCACTTCTGCACTGGCCACGCTCTCTACCTTCCAAGGCTCCAGGAAGGAAGTGGTGAGGCCTTGGCAACAGTGTCACGCAGGGCACTCCCCCCATACTGCGTGAGTGTGTGCGTAAGTGTGCATGTGTGTGTGTGTGATGGGTCACGTGCATGTGCCAAGGCCTGTGAGGTAGGTGCGGGAGGCGTGTGTGTAGGGGCACGTGGGTGGTGTGTTCAGTGTGCACATAGGGCTGCATGAGGTCCATGTGGGACATGGATGAGGCCAGGGGTCTTATGACAGCCACAGTTGCTTTGTCCATCCCCAGCCACATCTTGCTGCCAGGAGGCGCTCTGAGTTTGAGTTTTTCTTGGAAAATCTGAGTTGGGATTGCTCCTTGAGCCCAGCACTAAATCAGAAAGGGCTGGCACATCCACCCACACTGGCAGGAAATTACTGGTTGAAAAGACAAAACCTCCACTTTCTCTGGGCCACAGGGAAATCAGTTCCCTGGGCTGGGTCTTGTGGGAGCATCTCTGAGATGGAGTCCAGGTGGCGCCCCAAACTCGACCATGAATGGCTAGAGACCAGGCTCCCGTGCACCCCAGCCCCTCGGTGCCCACCAGGTGGCCTTGGACCATGAAGCTGGAGCACTGCCCTCAGGTCT
Source organism: Heterocephalus glaber (assembly GCF_000247695.1). The sequence goes on from NW_004624872.1 coordinate 1,217,644, forward strand.
GTGCTGAGGTCCTGGGCAGCCAGTGCACAGTGGGTGCTCATCGAGTCCAACTCCCCTCCTGCTCTTGGCCGTTAGATCTGCTTTATTCAGATTTGGGGGGCTCAGGGCCAGGCCAGTTCCCAGGTTGTGCTGCCACAGACACACCCAGACCAGTGCAGACCACTCCACAGTGTCCAGAGCCTGGAGTAGTAGGTGGGTCCCCCAAGGACAGATGCCTGGGGCTATGGGGCCCTGGGGTCTTGTTTCATGGTGATTGGGGGGTGGGTGTGACCACACGACTGTGCTCTGGGGAAGCTTGGCCTTTGTGTTCCTGCGGAGAGTGGGTGTGTTCTTCTGCTCATTGCAGCACACGCTTCATGGGGATCCCCCACCCCAGAATCTGGTTGGTGTCTATGGGCAGCAGAAAGGTGAACTCCAGCCTTTAGGCCACACTGCTCCCAGGCCCACGGATAGCAAGAGTTCAGGGTGCCCAGGGCTGGGGAACACAGGGTTGGGAGTGGTGAGATTCCTACAGGGGGCTGCTTGGAGGAGGTGGCACCTGGCCCCCTGGGTGAGGAGCTTGGTTCCCGGCAGAATCTGCTTTCCCCCATCCTGTCCAGCCTGCTGGGCAGTGGACTCCTGGGATGTTAGCCAGTGGGGCTCACAGAAGTCACTGAGTCCCCTCTGAGCAGAAAGACGGCATGCAGAGCAGCAAGGGGGAAAGGACTTTTCATGGATTCAACAGATATTTACTGGATCCTTGGCCAGTTGCTAGGGGTTCAGATGTGGACAAGATGTGGACCCTGTTGGAAGAGTTCATTTTGTGGAGGGGGGAACAAGTAACATGTGTTGGTGAGAAGTGCCGGGAGGGTTTCTCCACACGGGGTTTCTAGTAGTCAGGGAAGGCCTCTCGAGGTGACATCGGAACTAGTCTAGAAATGAGAAGCCAGGGAAGAGAAGTTCAGGTCTGCAGGGGCCTGTGGGGCAGGGCTGTGGAGGAGAGTCCAGGCCGCAAGAGGCAAGATGGCCCTTGGCGGCAAGACTCTGAAAGGAGCCCCACCAGGACTTGGCCGAGGGCTTGGGCTGCCCTAGAAGAGAAGCATGGTGGTGATCCATGGGCTGTGTGTTGTCCAGGGAGAGGCGACCCAGGCCAGAGCGACAGGAGTGATGGGCGCTGTCCGCGGTGCTGACCGGTGAGGGCAGGTGTTTGAAACAGGGCCGGTTAGGAGGGCAAGTGTGTGCAAGTGTGTGCAAGTGTGCGCGCGCGCGTGTGTCCCTATGGTACCCGGCTAGCTGGTGTGTCCCCATGCCGGTTACCAAGGAGACAGCGGGAAGACGGAGGGCGGGATTTGATTGGCTGTCCGCAGCGCTGCTCCTCTCTCCATCAGAATCGCAGGCCAGGTTACAAATGGCCCGGGCAGGCATGCCAAATGCCGGAGGATAAGGAGCGCTCGTGCCCCAAGGCGCCTGTGTGTACTTGCATGTGTGTGTGTGTGTGTGTGTGTGTGTGTGTGTGTCTGACAGAGCAGCATCTGGAGAGCTTCTGCCTCCCGTTGGGAAACATCTGCTGGGTCCCTCAAATCAGGCAGCAGGACCGGATATATTCAGGGAAGCAGCAGCCAGCCTTGGGAAAGGGCCTTTTGTTTGGCTTTAATAGCTTCAGTGTCAACACTAAGCCTATTCCAGATGTCTCCCTGCACCTCTAAAAATGCAAAGAAATCTTGGGGTGGCTCAGTGATTTCCTGTGGAGGTGCCTCTGCTCCACCTGCTGGGGAGGCTGGAGTAGATCATAGATTCCTTGGCTTCTCCTCTCCTGTAAAATAATAGGGTCGACTTTTCTTTGACTTTGTGGGTGACAGGACACAAATTCTAGTTTTGGTTAGAAAGGCAGCAGGGAAACAATGACCATCAAGGTGGTTCCTCTCCTCTGGCTTTCCACAGCAGCAGCCCAGGTCAGCTTGGAAAATAAAATTTACAAACACCCAGGTTCAGGACTGCACAAGATGCAGCATTCTGGTCTCTCCTCCTCTGCTCCTGCCTCCTCCCGCCTCCTCCCTTCCAGAGCTTGGCTGGTGATGCAGGTGGTGAGGAGGAGAACAAAGTCCCCCTCTGGGCCTGTGGCTCCATCCTGGGTGCCAGCATTAGTGTGAGGAGGTGCCTTCTCTGCCCACTTTCCTTGTCATCCCACTCAGAATATTTTCCCTGAAAAAATAGGGGAAAAAATCACCCCATGCCTTCTAGCCAGCCCCAGTTTACGTCCCCTGTTTGTGTGCATTTCACCCACTCACGCCTCTGGGCTCTTTCTCCATCTCCAGTGAGCCCCATGGCTACTTGTTGAGCTCCTCTGAGCCGCTCTTTCCTCCTCCCTGAGAGGTATTGCATGGGTCTAGAGGAAGACAGCAGGGAGGGAAAAGGGGTTTGAGAGGGGCCCTTAAGGAAATGGGGATGTTGAGGAGTGAGGTCAGATATAATCATCAGCAGCTGCCTTCCACCAAGGGCTGCTGTGGTCATGCTGGTCTAAGTGCTTTATAATCAATGACCCTAAGGTGTAGGGTTCTTAATTTTGCTTTTCAGAGGAGGAAATAAGGCAGGGAGGTTAAGTGACTCTCCTAAGGGCACACAGCAGCTGAGGAGCAAGCTGGGACCTGAACCCCAGAGATGGTGTTTTAACCACTGTGTGGTTCAATGGTGAGGCCTTGGGATGAGCTGCTCCATGCCCAAGCATGGCCTCTTCCCTCCTAGGGTCACTTGTGTGGGGGACACCAACCCTAGAATGCTTGCCCCTTCTGCCAGGACATCCACTGCCATTGGAGGGGACAGTGTTGCAGAGGGGCTCATGCCTGGCTTGTGACAGGTCTTCCTTGCCTCTGAAAGTAGCCTAAAAAATTAGTTGCTGGTCAGTTTTAAATGGGAGGGGAGATTTTCACATAAAAATATAGATTTACAACTTTTTTTTCCGAAGATCATGCAGCCCAGACATTTCTCTCTCTGCTCCAAGACTCTGCGGCATTTCCCTGCTGGTCCTTCTTACTCAGCCCCAGTAAAGGTCTTAGCAGGGCAGTGTCCCCTCAGCTTGGATGCCCTAGGCTGTGGGGATGTGTCCTGCTCCTCTGTAACCAGAGTGAGAAACTTAAAATTGCTCAGAGTTATTATGAATCAGTGTAAAGCACTGAATTAGAATCCCACCCACTACTCTAGGCAGTGTGGGCCTAAGGAGGAAATAAGAAGGCTGCCTCTTATTCCTTTCTCTCCCCAAAATCTGGTTTAATAGTAGTGTGTACCTCAGGGTTGTTTAAAAGGCATTAAGATTAAGGATCAGGCCCTGGTATGGTCAGAGTTAGCAGAGAGCACCTTTCTTTCTCTGGGTTCAAGAAAGAAAAAGCAAAAACAGCAAATGTTTTGTGTGACAGAAGAACCAACCACGAGGTTCAAAGGTGAGTCACAGACCAGGAGTCACAGTACAATAACATCTGTCACCAATAAAGGACAGTGTCTTAAGGACCTCCTGCAGATCAGACAGGAGGGCCATGCAGACAGTGACATGGCCCGAGACCAGGCAGGAAGTTATTTGAAGGTGTCCGTCAGCATCCCACCACTGGGACAGAACACGGAGAAAAGCCACTTGAAGAGGAGGTCTTTGCCCCGGCCCCTGTTCCCAGGAGCCTTCCGTGGCCACCAATCTGCAAGGCCCGGCAGAGGGACCAGGGAGCCAGCTGCTCCCCACGATGGCTGGGATGTGGAAAGAGGGAGAGGTGTGGCCTGGGATGGGACCCAGCACTCAGGTCCCCAGGCCCCTCCTTCCACCAACCCCATGAACCCAGCCGTGGTTCCCTCCAGGCACAAGGTCAGCGTCCCCCAGGGACCCTACTTAGGATGCTGCTGAGTGGGCATCAGGCCTTTAGTGTGAGAGCCTTGGGGACATTTCCGTTGAGCCGTAACACAGATGGCCACAAAGAGGGTGAAAGACAGATGACCTCGCTGGCCGAGGTAGAGGAGGTGGGTGGGATCACCCCAGTTTGAAGGGGCAGTTTTAAAATCGGCAGAACCTGGTGTTGGGGAGACCCGGGGCAGGGAGACCGGCTGTGCCAGCAGCACTGCGGTCATTTGGGGGGAATGAGCAACATCTGGAATATCCTGACCTTTAACCCAGCTGTCAGTCTAGAGTGTCCTGACCTTTGACCTGACACTTCCTTCCTGAGCATCTGCTCTGAGAAATATCTAGTGCAGATACAAGAGGTGGCAGGGGCGAGGGTGTCTCCTGTGTCGTTAATGAAAAATAAAAAAGAATAAAGAATTGTCTGTCCAGAAGGGACGCACGTGAGAACTGAGGGGTCTCATGATTCAGCTGTGGGTGGTGGTGCATGCCTGTAATTCTAGCACTCTAGAAGGCTGAGGCAGGGGGATGGTAATTTCTAGCCCAGTCTGGGCTTAGTGAGACTCTGGCTCAAAATAAAAACTAAAGAGGACTGGTGGTGTAGCTCTGTGCAAAGGCCCTGGGTTCTATACTTAGTATCACCAAATAAACAAATATCTCAAAAAAAGTTGGATTAGGGTGACACTACCTGAAATCCCAGCTACCCAGAAGGCTGAGACAGGAAGATCACAAGGTCAAGGTCAGTTTGGGCAACTTACTGAGACTTTGACTCAAAATAACAAGCACTAGGGTGCAGCTCAATGGTAGAGCACTTGGCTGGGATGCAGGAGGCCCTGGGTTCCATCTCCAAGACCACAAAACACACAAGCAAACAAGAGAGCTCCAAAAGCCCAGCAGCGGGAGATTTCCAGCCTGTGTATTCCACCGCCCCATCCCCTCTTGTCTTAGTTTGCTCTCATTGCTGAGACAAAATACCCGACACTCAAAGGAGAAAAGGTTTATTTAGCTTACAGTTTGTAGAGGTTTCAGTCCATAGTTGGCTGGCTCCAAGGCAGAGTGGCACATGGCAGAGGGGCATCGCTTGGAGAACAACAATTCATGGTTCCCAGATGGTAGTAAAAGCAACAAGAGAGCAAGGGAGGGGTCCTCAGCAGCATCTTCCTGCCTCTTTTATCTTATGCAGACTACTTAGGGTGGGTAGCACTCACACCCTTAATCCTAGTGTCCTTGAGCCTAGCATTGCACCAAGAATCAATTCCAGCAAAAGCCCCACCTATGGTTGCATAAGGCTTTGAGAGAACATCTAAATACAAGCCACTGTCCTTTGGTGGCAGAAACACTGTGGTGTCCAGCATACCCTTTGGGAAACTCTCAACCTTGTGAGCGAGTGAACTTTATTGTGCCCCTTGACACAAACCCGGGCTTCTTGTCACTGCTTCTGCACTTTGCTTTGTCTCGAGATGTGTTGTAACAGACAGGAGGTCAAACTGTGTCTCTGAAGGGGCCACACAGGCAGGCCCTGCTGCTGCGTGCCAGGCGTAAGTGACAGTGCCACACCACTCTCCACTGTGGCTGATCGAATCTGGGCCAGCTTAGGATTTATGAAACTTCACAAAGGATGAGGACTCCAGTGGTTTGATGGCCCAGGATTCCAAATCAATGGTGGCATTACATGCCGGGCCTTGGGGAGAGGGGCATGACAGAGATAGCCACCAGGTGAGGACAGGCAAGGTCAGGCACAGAGGCTGGGGGACCTGGTGGCCCTGAGGGTGGGAGATCTCTGTGGAGGGAGCCCCTCAAACAGCACTTGCCAACCCAGTGAAGGGACACATCCTCCTCTGTCCAAGTTGAGGTCTGCTTTAGGTGGGAAATGAATTCTCCCATGGAGCCTGGGGTTCACCAGCTGCCTCCTGGCCCGAGGCACTAGCCTGTGAGGTTGGTGTCTAGGATGGGGGTAGCAGGTAGGGGTACTGCGTGGCACTGGGAGGCTGGCCTGAGGGTTCATGGCTGCCTCCTCAGGCCACTTCTCTCCAGTGACTGCAGGGCTCACAAATGTGGAACAGCCAGAGGACCCACCCTCAGGGCTCTGGGGTTCAGGGGGGCCACAGAGTGCAGACAGACAGGGGTTGGCGGGTGGCCCAGGCCCTGCAAACCCCAGGAGCCAAGTCCCGAAAGATGGTTTGCTGGCTGCTGCTGTTTGGTTCTGAGTGTGAAGTGGGTAGAACCCAGGTCCCTCTATGCGGACTGAGTCCCAGTCACCTTAGAGGTGGCGCCAAGACCTTAGTGAGCTCCAGCCTGCAGATCAGAGAAGAGGACAGAAAAACAGGAAGAGCCTCAACAGATATTCATCTTCCAGCTTACTGGGGTTTCTGTATAATGTTCATGATACAGAGATGGTTAACTCGTGGGTGAATCAGAGTTGGGCAGGGAGCACTTCACAGACAGGGCCGAGTATGGCAGATGAGCCTGAGCCAGGTCTTAGAGGGCACTGGGCGCCCGCATTTATGAGCACCTACTAGGTGCTGGGTGGGCACGGCCTCTCTAGAGAGGATCATTCAATGCCAGGGGAGGGCTGACTGTGCTTGGAAGTGGACATGGCAAACTGTTTGTTCTAGCATGTGTTTCAACTCCATTTCCTTTGGGATTTTTGTCTGGATGACTCACTGTTGTTGCCAATAGGGTTTGGAGTCAAAAACTCTTTTTGCATCAAGTCCTAGGTCTCCTTCCTTTATGTAACTGGCCACTCCACTCACATAGCCCATCCCCGAGGTCCTAGGCTACTGGTACGGAGGATGGGAACCTCATCCACTGGCAGTGCTGGAGGGGTGTTGGAAGGGACAGGTTTAGATCAGGCCATGGGGGGCTCCATGCTTGAATCCTGAGCTTTAGAAGAGGAGGAACAGGTGGAGCACACAGCTGCCACACCCTTGGAGCCGTGACCCTCTGCATGGCTTAGGGACCATCACAAGGCCTGAGACCTAAGGCAGGCAGCCTGGGGGCCACCACAACCCCCTCTCTCCAAGAAGGCCCACCTCGGGGGTGGGGTCTGCTAAGGGGCTCAGGAAAGAGAAGCCTTTGCCCAGCTTGGGGGGCCGGGTTTGGACCCTCTGCCTTCCTGCTGACTAGTTCCACGATTCTCCCTTTTCCATGTTTCCAGTTTACAAAGCCTTGCACAATATTTGCTGGGCATTTCACTGTCTCTAAGGATGGGGCACAGCAATGTCAACCAACAGGGACCTCACAGTACCCGGTGCACAAGGCACTGACGCACATGTGGCTGTGGCCTCCACTGTTGTTAAGCAAAGAATGTGGGCTGGGGTGCAGCTCAGTGGTCCCGGAGCAGAGAAAAAGAAAGAAAGAAGCCATATACCCCATTGTCAGTCCCCCTGCAGCACCTGAGTGCCCCTACTGCACGCTCTCCCCCAACCCCCTCCCGTGCTGGACACTGCTGCTTCCAGCATTGCTTTAGCAAATGAGACCCCAGGAAGACTGTGTTCCTGCTCTATGGCAGCGTGATGCTCCTCTGCCCTGTGTCCCATGCATCCCTCTGCCTCCTCGGCCACGAGTCCTATGGACGCCATCTCTGCTTTCATCCCTTCTCAGTCACATGCTCTGTGGGTGCCCTTGCTCCCCTCCTTCTCGCCATGTCCTTCTCTCCCCTGTGGCCTCCCTGCGCCCCCTCTGGGGTGCCCCCCTGCTGTGAGCCAGGGAGCTGACCTGGGGTAGAGAAGGGTGGTGTCACTGTCCCTGGCCTGGGCTGGGTACTCGGTCCCGCGACGAAGCCTCTTTTTCTTCTTCCTGCAGTCTACAATCCTGGAACCAGCCTTGCAGCACTGCCCACACAGACCAGGGGGTGGTGGGAGACACGGGCAGGGAAGTGGTGTCCCAGGGAAAAGGGCAGGTGAGGCAGGACCACCGCCAGGTAGGGCCTCCAGGGGAGGTGGCCCGGGTGCTGGGCCTGGAAGAAGAGTGTCCCACGGGAGGAACAGTGCTGTGTGACTCCAGCTCTGTGGCACCTGAGCCTTTTGCCCCCGGGTTACACGAGCCCCACGTCTCATGAGCCTCACCAGCTGCGCCAACCTCTTGCTGTCCCCTTCCCTCCACGGCATCCACTTTACAGAAGAGGAAACTGAGGCTGAGGGGTTGGCTAGTGTGACTCAGTCTCCCCAGAAGCCTAGGGTGGCGTCAGGCTGCTTGGTACCTTCATGGTGGGCTCGGTGTAGATCTCATTCTCTGGGAGACCACATGGGGGCCACTCTTTCACCTTGGATTCACCCCCTGGGAGAGAAGGGCTGGGAGCAGGAAGAGGCATGCGGGATGGGTCCCCGGTTGATGTGAGGGCACAAGGCCTTCCCTGTTGTTACATGGGGTTCCCTCTGGTTCTTCACATGTGAAGCACAGAGCCCTGTGGGTCCCCAGGAACTCAGCTCTCCACTCACTTGCTGTGTGACCCCGGACATGTGACCGACCTCTCTGAGCCTCAGCATCTTCATCTGTAAGCAGGGTGACCAGGAGGATAGGACCTCTCAGATGGCCACAGTCACAGTGGCTTTGCTGCTGCAGTCCCTGGCGGGTGGCGGCGGAGGAGACACCGGCATGGGCTGCGGCTGCAGATGGCAGGCAACTAATCTATTTACTGCTTCCTAATAAATATGCACAGCACATCAATAAAATACCTTCCTTGTAGCGCAGACCAGATCCAGGGCCTCAGGGCCTCCAGGGTTGAGCAGCCTTGGAGCATGGAGTCTGGGGGACAGCAGAGCCTGGAGTCCCGCATTAACCCTGTTTCTACCACACACCCACCGTGAGAGGACACAGGGCTCTCCGCTCCTCTGCTCACCCTGCAGAGATGAGGCCACATCAGTGGATCAAAGTCCACCAAAGGACCCCTGCAGGTCACACAGGCCCTGACTCGTCCTCCTGACCTCGGAGTTTGCACATGAGGCACAGTGTGGACCTTGTCATGGCTGCCATGGTCCCATGTGTTGTTCACTGAGTGGATCCTGGGCGCCAGGCCCACCTTGGGTCCCAGAGACCCAGTGGTGGCTGAGGTGACCAGGCCTGGGTCCCCTTGGCCTTCTGTCCAGCCAGTGTGGCAGCTACTTGTGCAGCTTCCAAAGACTGATGCACATATGACGGCAGTTAACGGAAGCAGGAAGTAGGGTCAGGGACTGTGCCATGAGGCAAGTGACATGGCAAGAGCTTGCCTGCCCTACCCTCCTCCCCATGGGCTGCCTGCTGTCCTCAGTGCTCAGACCTTGTAACCTGTGTGGGGGTCAGCATGTCCTCAGCCAGGGACTCATATTGTATGCGAAGGCCCATTGAGCCATCCTGATGTAACCACATCCCGTGGTGGCCTCCATGCCTCCCTTGCAGCTGTGTTTAGCACATGCAGCCAACAAAGGGCTGGATCTACAACATATAAAGAGCTCCTGTAAGTCAACAAGAAGACAGCCCCATGGAGAGTGGGCCCGAGACATCATCAGGTGTTCACGAAGCAGGAGGCCCAGGTGGCAGGGATGGAGGTGCAGCAGGGCCTCCCAGGTAACTTGCAGCCATTGTATATGTCCTCTGCCTCCTGTTTCCCTGGTGGTCCTGCTGGCCCTGTCCCCTTCTGACCCTCACAGCCTCTGCCAGGCTCCAGACAGAAGCTACACCACCTGCGCTGCCCCACACCCGCCCAAGGGCAGTGTCGAGTGAGAAAGAGACCTGCAGTGATAGGCAAACCTGACTTATGCCTGGCCTGGAAGCAAGGTCAGCCCTTGACCACAGAGCAAAGTTGGGGCATTGTGACCAAACAGGCAGAAACAAGTGGTGTCCACTGCAGGGCCTCTGCACGTGTGGGTGATCTTGGCTGCCTGCCTGTCTGTCTGCCTGCCTGTCCATCCAGCTCACTGCTGCAGAGGAGCAGGCTGCAGGCTCTGGTGGGTTCAGGCAATGCATTCCAGAAGACAGTTTCTCCTTCTAGAAACTCACTCTGCCCTTCAGGCCATCCAGAGTTTGGGCGAGGCCCATCATGTTCTGAAGGGATGACCACTTTTCTCAGTATCCTCTGGCTGAAATGGAACCACATCAGCAAACACTGTCTTGCCACTCCCAGGCTCATGCTGTCCAAACACCTGGGCACTTCAGCAGGTGAGCCGTCCAGGTGGAGGGGCTTATCTTACACCTCGAGCAGTTTGAACCCATGCCACCCTCCCAGCTGAGGTGGCGATGGTAGCATGACCCTGGCCACACTCTTCCCTGCAGACTCAGCCCCCTGGGGCTTGAGGGTGGGGGCGGCTGCCTTCATCTGCTTTCCCTGAAGCTGGGTCACCTGTGGGGGAGACAGGGTTGCTGGTGCCCAGTTCTGGGGGGCCCGGAGCTTCTGGTCAGCTCTAGTGAGAGCCTGGGGCAACAGTGTCCCTGTGGTGGGATGGTGAGCAAAGAAATCACAGGTGAGCCAGGGAAGGCCAGGCAGGCTCTTCATGACACCTGCTCTCATGGGAACATTGCCACCTGCAGTGTCCCTGCTGAGTGACCAGTCCCTGCCACCATCCTCACCCACTATCTCAGCATGGCCAAGCTGGGCCCAAGTTTCAATAGGAGCCTTGGGTCAAAGTACAGCACATGCCTGGCTCTGCACCTGCATCCTCCTGTCTTCCCTGTCCCCTTTGCTGGTCTCAGGCTGGTTTCTGTCTCTTTGTCCTCAGTCTCCCTTTCTCCTTTTGACTCTTTCAATTTCTCCTGGATACCTGAGAAATAAGCATAGACCATTTGTCTCCCAGCCGATCCATCATGAGCTCCACCGACAGAGTATTCAACACAAAATAAAACTGACATCAGCCACAACTGGCACATTAAAAACAGTCATTGATCTAAACGTCGACCAAGGGGTCAGATCTCTGTGCCAACGTCAAGTTCTGCAGAATTTGCCCTGAGAGAACTGGAGTTGACAGAAACCCTGGCCATCCAGGAAATTGCCACAGAGAAGTTGTCCACAATAGGTGTGTAACTGATGGGTCAGATCTTCATTGCCGGTTTCAGTTAGGAGAGACCAGATCTCCAGGAAATCGAGCTCAGAAAGCCGAGAGGATAGAAATCTGGGAGGCACTGAACTGTGCTTTATAGAGGATTCATCAGCAGTTCAAGCCGAATAGATGGGGCTCCTGCCCAAGACCTTGTCCTCCCAAGTGGTGTCAGGGGGCCCAGCACAGCTGAGGACACACTTCGGGTGGCCATGGCGGGGCCTCCGGCTCTCCCCCAGCTGCTGCCCTGAGCCAGGGCAGGGACACTGGCAGAATGGCCCTTTCCTTGGCAGCGGCCCTGAGGCCACACATATCGGGAGCACAAGGTGTCCTGGAGTAGCATTACTCTTGTGGCCTCCCCAACTGCTCCCTGCTGAGCACCCCAGGGACTGTGAGGCTGGAAAGCAGCACTGTCACCTGGTACCCTATGAAGCCATGCAGTGTCAGCATCCCCTCCTTGGTTCAGGGAACTGTGACACACAGTTGGATGACACCCTTGTGACTAAGTGTGGCTCGAGGTCCACTGAGTGCTGAGTTCTGCTCCCAGAAAAGCACATCCCCTGCAGTGACACACGCCCAGCTGGTGAGTGGGACACCTCCCCTTCCTTGTACCCACAGGTGCACTGGGGACCATCCCAGCCGTCTGTCACCCTTCCTTCCATCCTGTGACAGACACTGGAGAGGACAATAGACAGGAGGAAGGCTGTGTCTGCCAGGCCTGAGGCTCTGGTCTCATGAGTGGCAGACATGCGCTGGACCTCATGGCCTCGGGAAGCAGAGAGGGATGGGACCAGGGTCCCTCTGTCCCCTGCCAGGGCACAACTGGGGGACCTCAGACCTCCCAGGCCCCATCTCCCAAGGGTGCCACCACCACCCCATGGCACTGCAGATCAGGACCAGACATCAGCATGGAGTCCTCGGTCATAGTCCTTCATAGTATCAACAGCGAAACTGAGGCACAATCCGCTGGACCCCGAAGCATTGGCTCCTAACCCAGAGAGAGGAGCAGCTCTGTGTGTAATGCCATGAATAGCCCATGGTTCCCGTCTCCCTGCCCAGCGCTGTTGCCATCCCAAGGGCTCCTCCCATCCTCTGCCTGCCTCTCTGGCCTGCGCTGCTGGAGCCCCCGGACTCCCAACCTCTCTTTCAAAGTCATATATTTTGATTTCTCCTTCACTGCCGGAACACCCATGTCAGTTACGATGGCAGCACCAGCCCCTCTGAGCAAACTGCAAATCTCTAAGTGCTTGCTTGTTCCTGGACCCACCCACCACAGGCCCTGTGTCACGTGTGTGTGTTCTCTGTCATCTGCAGTGGTCTGTCCCTCTTGTCTCCACTTTGATGATCAACTGCAGACACAGCTGGGTGTGGCCAGGGGTCACCTATGTGTCCTTCTGTCCCCAGACTTCTGTCCTCTTCCCTGGGGTTTGAAGCTGGGTCTGCCTTGGGCCCTCACTTGGGCGTTCGGGCTCCTGGTCTCCCTGAGCTCTGAGTGTCACCCAGGGCCCCTGCATGGGGTCTGTGCCAGCCCCTCTTCCTCCCTCAGCTCAGCTACCATTGTTCCCAGCCCTATCACCTCCCTTCGACGTCGAACAGTTACCTCCTTTGTCTGTTGATGGAGAGCGAGTGGGAGCCTTAACAGCTCCAAAGGAGCCAGCAGGTTTTCTTCTGCATCCCTCAGTTGGGAGCTCTGCAGATTCACAGTCGCTCTGCCTTTTGAAGTCCGGGCCGGCCCAGATCTGGAGCATGGGGCTGGCTGTGTCTGCCTTCCCTCTCCACCCAGCCAGGGTCACCGTTAGCCCTGGTCCTTTCAGGGTGCAGGTTACTCAGCAACAACCTGGGTTTGGGGAGACAGCTCACCGCACCCTGCTGCCCCTCCCACGCTTGGCCACTTCCCTGCCTGGGTTGGCTGAGGCTTGTGACTCCACACGGGCTATGCGGCCTGGTCTCCTCCCAGGAGGTGGGTGTTTCTGCTTGCCTGGATGGCGCCCGACCCTTCCTCCCCCTGCAGACTCCTTTAGATCCTGGGACTAGAAAGGCAGCAGGCAGAAATGCCACCAAGGCCTGAGGGAGAAGAGCAGAAGACATCCCTGATGGGATGCAGGTGAGGGAAAAGCACTGTGGCCCTGCTCCCTTCTGGGTCCCATCTGTGCTTCTGAGGGTGTTCGGTCCTGTGTTCGAGCCCTGGCCTGGCCACCTCTGTGGCTGTGTGGCCTTGGGCAACAAGAGGACCCTCTCTGGGCCCTGGGCCACAGGAGTGAGGACCCTGCGGTAGGTTCCAGGGCTGCTGTGACATCGTTCCCTGTTGCATTGTCTTTTTCTCTGCCTGGTCAGAAACAGTAGCTGTGAGCAGCTCCAGACTCAGCCCACACCTCTGCACCCCAGTGGAACCCCCTTTCCACTGGCCCCTGGCCTGGCCGTGTGGATCCTGGGAGCGTGGGGTGGAGCAGGTATGGCCACTGGCTGCAGGGTGCAGGGTGAGGCTGCGGAGAAGAGCACAGGACTGGGAGAAGCTGGGCTGCAAGTGGGGAGGAGGGCCTGCTGAGCGCCGTCTTCCGCAGAGCTGTACGCGAGGCAGCAAACTCACCCCACCCCAAATTTGGTGCAACTCTGCTCCCCAGCAGCACGGGCTCCAGGTGCTCATGTGCAGTGATTGAGCCCTTGCTGTGTGCTGGTCACTGAGGGGGTTCACATGCACGTGGCTTCCCTTGTCCTCACAGCCCACGACATGGCACTCCCTGTTCTCCTCTTCCCTCTGAGCTGGGTGTGGTGGTAATTCTTGCTCTCAGGAGGCTGAGGCAGGAGGACCACCATGATTTCAAGCAGGCAAGGAAACTGAGGCCCATCAGGTTGAGCAGTGCCATCCATCCCAGGAGTAGGCAGTGGCCAGGGTGGCCTTAGGGACAGTGAGGGGAAGCCGCCGGCCCAAGGCCACCCAGCTGGCCACCCCAGCCTAGCAGCACGGCCATTGAGCCACTCCATTCAGGTCTGCAGTGGTGCTGGGAGCCCTTCCCCGTAGGGCCAGGTGTCCTCTGCCCATGGCAGATGAGGTCACCAACGATGAAACTGAGGCTCAGAGAGGTGAGATCCCCCAGGGCCACACAACTCCACATGGCTGAGCAGGTCTGAGGTGAGATGGGGCCTTCAGGGTCACCCTGGGGTGCTGAGGGTTAGATCGGAGTTCGTGGAGGGCAACTGAGTCCCGATTTTCCTGCCTTGGGGCCCATTTCCAGGCCCCAGCCCGGCCCCAGCAGAGGAGTCGCAGTGCTGAGAGCCGGCATCTGTCGGGACTGGGGTGTGCGGCCCTAACTTGGTGCTCCATGCGGCTGCCAGCCACAGAGGCTTTGGGGAAAACCAAGGCCCAGTGGGTGGGGATCTGGGCTTGAACCTAGGCCTGCCCCCCCCCACTGCTGTCCAGTAGGAGGCCATGGCCTCTCTTCCACCCTCGGTCCTGTGTCTTTGTGTCCCCAGGAGGAGCTGGGAGCCCTGATGTCTCTCTCCAGTGTCCCTGGTGGCCCTGAGAGCCCCTGCTTCCCAGACAGCAGCAAGGCTGGGAGGAAGGAAGCTGTCAGGAGGCTGAGGTGGGGAGGCCTCCACTTCCCTCAGACACCCTCTTCCTGGGTCTCCCCACAGCCTGACTTCCTGGCAGCCATGACCCCGGGAGTGTGTCAGGTGCATGTGTCACCTGTCACAGGGGTGTGGAGAGAGGGCCTGGGGCAGAGGGGCCAGGGTCCTGCCTCAGTCTCTCTGGGGGCAACTCGCTTGTCCTATCTGCCTCAGGAATGAGATCAGGTCAGAGAGGGGCTGCTGGGTGCCAGGTGAGTTTGCTGAGCTCTTTCAGAACACACACATGGGCACCTCTTAGCCCGCAGGCCATGAAAGGGGGCAGGCGTGGAGGCTGGGCCTGAAGAGGCTCGGGTGGCTCAGGCCACACTGCCTCCATCTGAGGCCCGGCCTGCGGCCACCTGCTTAAATACAGAACAGCGGACCTTTCATTGCCCTGGAGCCCAACCTTGGGGGCAGGTGGACAGTCCCAGCCACGTATGAAGCACAAGACAATGAGTGTGGTTTCTGACACCTGTGGTCACTATGGCCAGGATTTCACAGTGGCAGTCATGCCACTCATGAATAGCAGTGTTTCCACTGTCTGTTCAGAAATCAATGACTCCCATCTTTGTGTTCTGAGAGACACTGACCACTCAGCCCACATGTCACCCTTGGCCCGGCCCATCCACTCCCTGGCGCTGCTGCCTCTTGGGGCTGGTGTCCAGTGGGGGTCACTCACCTGTGTCCCTCGAGGCTCTGCGTCCTCTCATGCATCTCAGCCCGATGATCCAACCGTGTTCTGGGAGCCCCTGTGTTGACCCTGTCACGATGCTGTCAGAGACCACAGGACACTCTCCCCCATGGCCATCACCTGAGATGCCTGAGGACCACAGTCTGTTTCTTCTGAGCAGCCAGGGACTTCTGCTAAACCTGTGACCCTCACCTGGGCCTGGGGACGCCCAGCAGGTGACAAGGTGGAGCCGGGCCTGGCCCTTGCTTGGCAAACCCCAGTCCCTTCTCCTCAGGCAGAGTGCAGGGCAGCCCAGGGTCATGGCCCCTCAGGCCCAGGGTCCCCATCGCCCAGAACCCAGTCACCTTGGACTCTGGCAGACCCTGTGTGACTGACACCTGGGCCAGGAGGATTCCGTCTGAGCTCTGGTGATCCGTGACCTCCAGTGCACCCCAGTGGCCCATGAAATGGGTCTTGCCTTAGAGATCCTCTCTGTCAGAGCCCCCTCCAGCCACTCAGGCTGGACCTGCATCCTGTCTTCTCTCATCCTAATGAAAGCCTGGCCTCCGACGACGTGTGCTTTAGCTTTCGTTTCCATTCTCACTAAAACTGGGAACCACGCCTGCAGTGACAGGACCCTACTTCACCCCCTAGGTGTGAGCACAGGAGGCAGCCAGTGTTGGGGTGTCACTGTGTGTGGTTTCCACCCCCTGGGTCCTGGGATAGGGGATGCCGTGGGGGCACACTGGGTCCTTCCCGGGGTGTGGGGTACAGCCGGGTGGCTGCAGGCGAGCGCACCCTAGGTGGAGGGGAAGGTGCTGAGCGCGCAGGAGGGCAGGTGTGTAGGTTGCAGCAGAGAGGATGCAGTGAGCGCTTTCTGGGGAAGGGGACTTGGGGCCCTGGGCCGAGGCTGTGTGGAGGGGGAGGGCCAGGGATGGCAGGCACAGCTTCAGCTCCGGAGGGAGGAGAGTCTATTTTAGCAACAGGGGAGGGCGGGAGCGATGGAGGAGGGGAAGTGGCTCAGGGCTGTGGGTGCAGCAGCCGGGCTCCCGTGCCCGTGCCGAGCTGAGGCTGCCGTGGGGCCCCTTCCAACCCGACCCGCCCGGCGAGGGCAGCAGGCACGATGCTGGCGGTGTCGCTCAAGTGGCGGCTGGGCGTGGCCAGGCGGAGGCCCAAAGGTACAGAGAGGGGCGGGGCGGGCGAGATCCCAGATTCAGGGTCAGGGTCCCCTGGCCTCTGCTTGTCTCTCCCGCGCCCCCACCTCTGTCCCCGTCCCTGTCCCTCTCTGTCTCTGTCCGGGCTGCCTCCCTGCCTCTCTCCTGCTCCCTCTCCATTCCTGTCCTGTCTTTTCCATTCTCACTGCCTGTCCTTGTTCTCCTGGGTCCCTTTCCTGGTCTCTGTCCATCCCGTGTTCCCCCATTACCACCCCCGGGGAGCCTGGGGGGCCTGGGGGAGGGTGCCGGGCCCCCAGCTGTGGTCCCCAGACCTCACAGCACCCACTGCCTTCCCCGGGCAGGTGAGGGGCAGGGCGGATTTGCAAGCTCTGTGCTTCAGGCTGTGAACTAAGAATAACCACAGGCTAGCGGAGCAGTGGAGCGGTTGTTAATGTCGTGCCACTCCACATTGGAGGTTGCCCCTGCCCTATCCTGATGCTGTGGGAGGAAACCAAGGCACAAAGAGCTCAAGCAACTTGCCCAGGGCCACACAGCAGCCCCTCAGGCAGCTGCACTTCTCGGGTCTGTGGCCCCTGGGCAGGGGACGTGCTGGCACCCACTGCCTGGGTAGTCCGAACAGTGAGGTGCTTGCTGTCTTCTTTTTCAAAATACGAACATTTAAATGCTGGGACCCCTTTCCTCAGCAACCGCCGCATGTTTAATTTTCCCTGGGTGAGACCCTAAGTTCTGTCCATATTGTAATTACTTTTAGGGTCCCAGGCTGCAGTTACCTCCCTTCTGAGGTTCGAGGTTTGAGGATCCCTCTGGTGCTGGGAAAAGGAAGCAGTGACTGCTTGAGAGGCCAGGGGGGCTGTCAGGGTGGGGTCCCTAAGGATGAGTAGGAGTTTGCTGGGTAGAAAAGGAGGAGAACATCTTGTGCTGATGCATGGGGGCTTGGAAGTTCTCCCTTCAGGGCCAGGGAGACCTACGGTCAGAGTGTGAGTGTGGGGAAGAGGAACCCGGCATAGTAGGAGGAGGGGGCTGTGAGGCTGGGACTCTGCCCCAGGACAGCGGGAGCCACAGGAAGCTCTGAGCCCAAGAGAACAGAGGCAGCTTTGAGTACAGAAAGGCGTTGGTTTGATCCGCAGGCTGCCAGGGCTCCAGGAAGGCACAGTGGGGAGCCCAACACAGGGGACTCTGGCCTGCTCCCCCGAGCTGAGTCTACCCTGAGCCCCTCACCCACTGCAGGCCTTCTGCAGAGTGCTCCCCTCCCCCAGCCCTGTTCCCACACTGAGGGCCACAGCAGGCTCAGGTCTGGCTCCCAGTGCCCCTGCCCCTGTCCTCCCTGTACCATCGAGTCCTGGGCCAGGGACCCAAGGACGCCCCCTCCCCAATTGCCCAAGAGCGGCAGCTGGAGAGCTCCGGCTGGTTCTTCGTTCCCTGAGCGTCAACTGAGTGCCCACTGTGTGTGGCACTGTGCATACTTGGAACAGGTGTGAACTGTGAGCTGTATCGCCCTTGGGGCACTAGGGGAAACTGAGGCCTCAGAGGAAGTAGCTCTCCAAGGTCTCTTATCTGAGAAAAGAGAGACAGAGTCTGGGCTCCCTGGCTGCTCTGCCCTCTGGGCTCTCCCGGGTGGCTTGGCAGAGTTGTCAGGGCTGGGCCCCTGCTCTGCTCCTCCATGCCCGGCCTGCTGCTGTCCTCCCTGTCCAGCCTGGTCTCTTTTGCAGAGCCATGTGGCTGAGCAAGGTGGATGGAACCAAGCTGTCCCTGCTCCAATACCCCTGGGTGCTGTCCTGAACCCTGCCCAGGTCTCACACCCAGCCCCAGCTGTGTCTATGGCCCGGTGGACAGTGTGGCAGCATCCGCCTGCCTCAGTCCCATATCTGTGGAGGCTGTGTGTCCCTCTCCCCCTCGAGTGGTCCCCATGCTTCCTGGTCTCAGTTTCCCTTCTGTGCATGGCCTTGCTCCCATCCTCCCATTTGCCCTCAGGCCACCCTGTCTCTCAGCCCTGCCTGCCCATGGTTTACTGGCTGAGGTGCAGGTGACTCATAGCAGATGTGCCACCAGAGATGGCAGCAGCCACGTGACCCTGGCAATGTCGGGCCAGGTTCCAGCCCAAGTGAGTGGCTTGGGAGGCCACAAGGCCGCTGGGGTCCAGGCTGCCATGGAGGTGCGGCCCTTCCCTCAGCTGCCTGGCTGCTCACATGGAGAGGTTGAGGCCACTTCTCCCAGCTCTGGGCCAGCGGGTGGGCCAGGCTGGGACCTGGGCCTCTGAGGGTCAGTGTGTTCCTCTGTCTTTGGTCCTGTTTCTCTCCTGTGCCCCAGCTGCATCCACAACTTCCCCTGAACTTCCTCTCGGGGTCTCTGCCCTCGAAGTGCTCGGAGCTCTGTTCAAGTCTGAGGTTCCGGAGGCCTGGGACCTGAGTGCCAGGAAGAGACATAGACAAATAAGTACTTTTCCTCCCAACAATTCAGGGACCCTTTTGATCAAAAGGATGCCCCAGGACATGCTGGGACTCTACCCAGTAGTGGCCAGTTTGCTCATGACCCTCACAGGATTGTGATGGTCGGCCTGGGGGAAACTGAGGCACAGAGCTGGAAGGGACCTGGATTCCAGGCCTCCTGACTCTGAGGTACCTGGCTCCTCTCTTCCTCAAGTCCTCAGCCCCTGTGATGTCCTGTCCTGTCCTCCTTCAGCCCTGAGACACCTAATTTGGTCCATAACTCCCCAAACCTCTGCTGGGCTCTCCTGGTCGCCTATCAGCACCTGCCCAGCCCTACCGGATCACAGGTCTGTCTGCAGGACACCTGCTGCCCCTACACCCAGTTGAGTTTCCAAAGGTCCTGGGGGCTTGGTAAACATTCTCTGATAGCCAGGTATGGCGGGAGAGGCCTTTGATAATCCCAGCACTCAGGAGGCTGAGGCAGGAGGATGGTGAGTTCCAAGGCAACTTGGGCTACATGGTGAGATGTTGTCTCAGAAACAAAAGCAAAGCAAAACCACACCTTTGTGTGGGTGAGGGAGCTGGAGCAGGGCCGTGGCCGTGCTTACCCCTGTCCTGTCCTTGGGGTTCTGCCCATCCCTGTGGGAGCAGTCTGCTATCTGCACTTTAGTAGCCCCTGTACGGTTCACCAGGCCCTGGGACAGTGACAGCAGGGCTCAGCTGGCTGCCTGACTCGGCCCCGTCTGTAGCTCTGGGCTGGGTCTGCTGTCAGTGGGTGTCACAAGGCCTGGACTCTGTCTCAGAGGTAGGGCTGCTGGGGCAAGATGGGAAACTGAGGCACTGAGGTGTCCCTGAGCTTCCTCTGCCTGGGCCAGCCATGCTGTCCTATGACCTTGACTGGCTCTGCCTGGGACTGGAACCGGCCAGACCTGGGGGGACTGAGGTCAGGGGAAGGATGCGGGAGTGGACAGGTGGCGGGGGTTACCTTGTGGCCCTCACCTGTGGCTGTGCAATCTTGACCCAGCCACTTGGTGGCCTGGGCTTGAGGGCAGTGAAGAGGGCTTCATCTGTGCCCACTGCCAGGTGTCAGCACCATGCCCAGCTCGAGTCTGTACCACCCAAAGGTGCCACTAATGCTGGCACTCAGGCTGCACGTGGCTGATGTCCTCGCCTGGCCCATCTTGGTCCCTGTCTCTCTTGCCCATACGGACACCCATACACCCTTGCTGTGGCCTCTCCTCTACCTGCCCCTCCCTGCCCTTCAGCACTTCAGCCTCCAGAGCTGCTCCCCGGGGAACCAGGACAGGACATCCCTGTCCCTCTGTACCCAAAGCCCTGAGCTGATCAGCCCCAGGCAGGGCAGCCCACTTCTCTCCGTGCAGAGATTCTGACGTGGATCCTGCCTCATTCCAAAACAGACCACAGTGTGGGTGAAATCAGATGAAAGTGAGCCACCAGGTGCTGAGAATTGGCAGACCCAGAAACACTACACAAAGCCCATAATCTTCTGTGACCTTTCCCTGGTTTCCAGCCTACAAAGGTAAATTCTAGGCAAGCGAGGAGCCAGACGCAGCTTCCCAGGGCCTGTCAGACACACTGTCTGGAGGGTGACTGTTTGCCAGGACAGGAGTGGCTGCATGTACCCCAGCTGAGCCCAGCACCTCCCTGGCCAGAGAGGAGGGGCCAGCACACAGGGCCAGCCTGGGGAGGCTGGGCTGAGTCCCAAGCTGGGTCCCAGGGTTCTGAAGTGGGCCCAGAAGCCTCTGTCCCCAGTGCTGGGCAACACACGCCCCTGCTGGTTCCTCGGTGGCCTGGGTCTCCTGGGTAGTCTGCATCTCTGCTGCAGCCAGTGGATGCATCGTGCTGTTGCATGGGTCCCTGACACCCGGTGCAGGGCCTGGTGTCACCATCACCGCCTATCTCCCCAGCACCTGAGTGACCTCTGGCCCTTGGCTAGTGAGTGGGGACAGGAGAGCAAGGGGCATGTGTCTAGAGGAGCCTTGAGTATCCTGAGATCAGTGATCAGGGCTGTGGCCGGCTGAGCAGAGGAGCAGCTGCCAGCTGTGGCTGGAGGTGACCAGCTGGCCCTGCCTGTCATGCTCGGAGGCAGGCCTGGCCTCTGCCCTGAACCCTCGGTCTTTACCAAAAACCCGTGGGCACTGGTGTGGAGGTTGCTAGCACCCTGCCTGGTCTGGCTCATGGGGAAACTGAGTCCTGGGGCAGGGCCTGGGGGACTACTGGGACTTGTGGCTCAAGCAGCACTGTGCTTCACTCTGGGTCCTGTGCTGCTCTAAGTCATCAGGTTTGGACTGCGCTCGTATCCTTTTCTGATGTGATCACTGCAGAGGGCTCCAGGGCAGGCCAAGTGTCTGTAGGAGCCATTCACACTGCGTGACCACACTGCCTGTCCACACTGCACAACCACAATGGGCATCCACACTCCTGTCCCAAGCACTGAGGAGGGCGAGTCCCCTTTAAGCAGAGAGCCACCCACCCATGAGCTGTGTCCCTCCCCTAGCCCCTCCCTGGGTCAGGGACAGCCAAGCTGCAGGCCGTGGTGGGCAGCAAGAAAAAGCAGCATGCTGTGTGGGCTGCGTGGCGAGACCCCTGGAGAGGAGGGTAGGTCATGCACAGGTACATGCAGAGGGGCAGAGGGGCGGTGACTGGTGGTGACAGCTGGCACTCTGGTCCTGGAGCTGCTGCCTAGAGACAGGACGGGGTGGCTGGAGCAGGCTGTCTTCCAAGGGCCGGGTCTTGGGGAGGGATGGGGAGGAGGTCAAGGACACTGCAGGTGCAGGGCAGGGAGACTGGGTGTTTCCAGGACCCAGGGTGCCCAGGAGGCTCTGTGTGTGGCCCAGGGGAGTGCTAGGCCACACGGATGCAGGGAGGGCTGGTTGGCTGCTCCATCCTCTGTCTGTCTGTCTCTCTCAGGCCTCGGCCTGACCCTCATGGGAAGTCACTCTGCCTTCACACCTGGGTTCTGCCCCTCCTGGAGCCTCCACCCTCTGCATGGCCACTCCTAGGAGGGGAAACTGAGGCTGGGGAGGGTAGGCTGAGTGTATGTCAGGGCCCAGGGGAACTGTGGGGACAGAGACAGGACCCAGTCAGACCCAGGGCACAGTCACTCAATCCTCGTGACACCCAAAGTCAGGCACATTATTCTGATTGTGCAGCTGGGGTGACTGAGGCACTGGCTACCAGGCGTCTTGTCTGAGGTCATACGGCAGGCTGGGACAGCCCAGACCCCAATGTGGGGCTGTGACCTCAAGCATTGCCTTCCTGGCCTGGGCGCCCGTTCGTTCCAGCCCAGAGCCCATAAAGGGTTGGTGCCTAGGGCCACACCCCACCCTGGCTTGGGCCACAAACAGGCCCCCCTGCCTCCTGGCCTGCACCCGCGCCCACATGGAGATCTTGCTGAGACCCAGATTCGACCCCAGCTGGCACACGAGGCCTCTCTGGGCTTCACCAGGCGTCTTCTCTCTTTGATAACTTCCTGGATCCCAGCCTCAGCCCTAGTAGCCCCACCTGACCTCCTCCCCAGGTCCTAGAGCCTGGCGATCACACCTGCCTCAGATGACATCAACTGGAGCTTCAGACACAGAGGGATCCAGGTGCTCAGTTACCATCACCAGGACCCTGGGTTGGCTGCCTGGCCTGGCCTGGTCATGGGGCCTCTCTGGATCCCACAGGGGGTTGGGCCAGGTCCATGGGACAGCTGTGCAGTATGGTCACCTGCTCAGACAATGATGAGGTCCCTCGGCCCACACCCTCCCTCCAGTACCCCATTTACCTCCACCAGCCTGAATTGAAAGGCACTGTGGGGTGCACAGTGTCTGCAATGGGGTCCCTGGCCTCCTGCGGGGCTGTGGCCCAGAGCTCAGGGCTGTGGCTGTGTGTCTGTCTGTCGGGGTCTGCCCTTCCTGTACCCCAGCTGTGAGCAACTCCTCTCTGCTTCCATCCTCTGCTGAGAGTGGGAACTCAGCTCAAGCCAGACTCCTGGGCACCTCGGTGCCAGGTGGTGTCCCCTTCCCTAACTTGGATGCAGGAAGCAGAAGGGACCTGCACCTGTGAGGGTCCAGGAGCAGCGGGAGGAGCAGGCTGTGGGGTGGTGCCTCGCCCACAGTTCCTGGAGTGGGGAGCCCTCCAGGGGGGTTCATAGCACCCTGCTGTTCCTGTGGGGCCTGGACTCCCCATGGGGGCACTGCCTGGAGGGAGAGCCAGAGTGTGGATTGACCAATGGGGCTTGGGGCCAGGGGTCCCACCTGCTGCTCACCTCTCTGGGTCATGGTCTCCTGTCTGTAACAGGGGGACAGCCAGGAGCACTTGTGTGGCTCTAAGGGCCCGAAGGACCTACTGTCACAGTGTGTCCACCCACAGAAGGCTGCTTCTGCCCTCCACACATCCCTGTCTCAGTGCCATGGGCAGAGGGCGGTGGTGGCAGGGAGATGCCCAGGGTAGTGGGGCTGCCAGGCTGAGCGCTCCACCGCCACAGAGAGGGTCCCTCTGCTCTGTCCTGGGCAGGGGGCAGGCAGGGGACCTTATGGGGAGCCACACAGCCCAAGGTTGAATCCTGGCTCTGCCACTCACACATTGTGTGCCCCTGAGCAGTTCCCTTGACCCCTCTGTGCCTTAGTTTCCTCGTCTGTAAAATGGGGATGATGATGACTTCCACCATTTAGGATGACTGTAAGGATAAAGTGCTAATAATCTCGAAGCTCTTACACCAAGGCCTGGATCTACATCACTTTGGCCTTACCTCTTGGTGTTGATCCTCTGTGCCCAGTTTCTCCACCTGGAAAATGGGAATGATGAATCCACTGCCTCAGAGGCAGTGAGTAGTCAATGAGATCATGCCTTCGAAGCACATGGCATCGGTCCCGTGCTTATCACAAGGAGTGCATGTGGTGGAGACTAGGGAAACCCTTTGAGCAGGGATGGAGGAGTCACAGTCCCCACACATCTGGGATCACAGTGCATCCAGCACCCCACTTTTCAGGGGCTAAACCTGAGGCTGGGAGAGAAGCAACTGTCTCACTTTGCTCCTGGACCACTGAGATGGGTCTGGCCAGGCTGCCCAGCCCAGCCTTGAGCTCAGATGCTACTGCCTCAGTTCCTGCCCTGGAATCACAGGCAAGGGCCATGGCTGGTGCTCAAATGGCCTTGCTGATGACAGCTGTCTAGGAAGCCTGTGGACTCCCATCCTGTTGGGGCCCCTCTGTCCTCAATGCCCCTCCTTACAGCCATAGAGGTAGGCTTAGGCAGTGCCACTCCTGCCCCTGCCTAGGCGGCACCCTGGCACAGCCTCCTGGCAGCCACTGACTTCCTTTTCCCTTTGTCAGAGCTCAATAGCTCCCTGGGGACTCGGAGAAAGGGCAATTACAAAGGCAAATTGGCAACGATGCTGGGAGAAATGAAATGGCAGAGAACCCCATGCACCCACTGGGCCAGAGCAGGGCAGAAGGGGCCAAGGTTTGCACAGGCTGTGTCCTCCCTTCCTTGCTCCTGTACCCAGCCCATGCCACCCGGCTGTGGAAGCTGATCTCCCTCCAACTGAGTTCTTGCAGGATGTGGATGAAGGCAAAGCTCTAATTGCCCGTTGCTGGAAGGAGACAGAAAAAAAAAAAAGAAAAAACAGATAAAAATATCTCTGTTTTTTATGCACGTTTCCAGTTGAAAATTGATGGGAAAGATGTTTTTGAAAAACCCTTATCTCTAAGCATATAATTACTGGGTCTCAGAACAAATGGGAATGAGCAGGAGAGTGTATGCAGGACCTGGGGGAGGGTGAGTCCCACGGTTTCTATAAATAATCACCCCAATGTCCCAGCCAGCTGACCTCAGGGAGGGCAATCCCCATGCTACAGACAGGGTTGGAGATGGCAGTCCCATAGCCAGCAAGTGGTTCTGACACCGCTTGGTGCTTGGGCTGAGTGGTGCCTCAGTTTCCCCACCCAGGGACTCTCTTAAAAGTGGGCACACTTCAGGATCTTGGATGTCCAGGCACTTCCTGCTTCAGAATCTGGGAGAAAACTCTGGAAGCAGGGATGTGAACCTGCAGAGACCCCATCCCCCTGACAGCCAGTGCCTGGCCTGGTGATAGCTCTGTCCTGCCATCCCCGAGTCTGGCTTAGACTCTATTCTCTCATTGTTGTGATCAGGGTGCAGGGGTCCTTGGTCCTCTCCCACTCCCTGGGGTTTCCCAGCCTGGCTAGGGTGAGCTTGGGCCTGAGTTTCCCTGACCTTTCTTAGAGATGGCCCTGAGCCCTCCACAGGGATCCTGGGGCTGGCCCAACTTGCTGATCTCCAGGCTGGGAGGAGCCGGTGGCAGAGTCTCCTCTGCAGGATGGAACATTGTTACCTCAGCTTCCACTGCAGGGCCCGTGCGGCAGTGGTGCAGGTGTGCATGGGCTTTGATCTTAGTACTTGGGGATCATCTGGGGCTCAGGAAGTGACCCTCAGGGCTGTCATGGAAGACTCTGCCTAGTGGGGTATCACTCACATCCAACGGGGCGGGGCACTGATGTGAGCAAGGTCTGGAGGAGGCTGAGCCAGGACAGCCCCAGGGGCCTGTATACCATTTGGGCTTCCCTGTGGTGCTATTAGTGGTTTAGTAGCTTAGGGCAGAGTGAAGGTGGGGGACACGGTGCCGAGCCCCACCCCTTACCCAGCCAGAGCCCCCTCCCTTACCAGAGCCCTGCCCCACCTGCAGGGCATAACTTCTCTTGGGGTGACATCACTGCCCTAGGGGACATTTATCAGTGTCTGAAAGTGAACCTTCTGTTATCACAGGTGCTCCTGGCACCTGTGCTTGGAGGCTGGGGTGCTGCTGACTATCTTGCAGTGTGGTGGTTTAGAAACTATCCTGGTGCGGTGGAGAGACCGGGCAGATGTGGGGTCTGCTTTGTGGAGCCACTTTGTGGGTGCAGAGCACTCAGAGGACAACACAGGCCAAGCTGTGGCCATTCCCTCACCTTGGTCCTCAGGCTGTGGCCAGGGCAACAGGCAAGGGAATTAAATAGACAGTATGAAAAGAGGTATAGCATTTCACAAGTGAGAAATAAAAGTGTCACTTGCATAGATGACATGATCACATATACAGAAACATTTTTAAATCTACAGATTAACTGTTAGAATTAGTACATGGATTTAAAAGTTTAGAGTACAAAATTGACTGTAGTTTTAAATATCCACAGAACATAAGTAGGAAGTGACATTTGAAAACAATGCGGTTTATAATAGCATTGATATGCTTCAAATGCCCAGGAAAACATTTAATGAAAGAGGTCTGAGACCTTTGCTGGTGAAAGTGCACAAAAAAACCCAAGCTGAAAGCAGGGTATGGTAGTGCACACCTGTTATCTCAGCACTCAGGAGGCTGAGGCAGGAGAATCACTGCCAGTTCAAGGCCAGCCTGAGCTACATAGTGAGTTTGAGCCCAGCCTGGGCTATATAGCAAGACCCTGTCTCAAAACAAAAAAACCCAAGCAGACCCAGCCTAGGGGGAAGAGGTGAAACTATTGCATCAGGCGGGTGGTCTTTGAGAGGCCGGGGTCCTCAATGACCTATTGTCCATTCAAAGACCTCCTGTCTCCCTTTAGGTATCTCTGGGTTTCTCACTTCCACTCTGGTAAAGAATGGGGAAGTGAGGCGAGGCCGGCTCAGAGCTGAAGCCCCCAGCAGAGAACAGGGAAGTCAGGACCTTGCTGAAAAGAAACCAATTTGAAGCAAAGGTATCATTTATAAGGTCGGGAATGCAAGGAACAGGTGCCAGGTAACAGGACACAGTACAAGGCAGGGGAATTCAACTGAATTTCCAAAGGTCAGAGGACTACAGTACTCATAGGGGTAAGGTGGTTTCTAAAAATAACTGTTTCACTGATTGGTGAAATCTAAGTCAATCAGGGTCTCCGCCTCCGTTTCTGGGTTGAGGAAAGGTCTGGAGGCTAAGGGGAACATGGTGCATGCAATAAGGTCATGAGAGCTAGCTTCCTCAAGTACGTAACTACGATAAGCTTGTGGTAAATACTCAGCCATCAGCCACCCAGCTCATGTCCTACATCGTCCTTACCTATACCTTCCTCTAACTGGCCCTACAGAACTGTCTGGAGTCTGTCACCAAGCTAACCAAATCCTTTCCACCCAACCCCCTGTCCCCTTCCTGGACCTCTGCCCATAGGCAAAGGAAACGTGTAAACAAAATCTCATGTGTAAATGCTTGTCATGCTTGGTTCAGAGTCATCCACTATGGGGACAACAGAACCCGCCTTTCAGCAGACGAATTGCCAATGACCCAGGCACCCATTCCGTGGCACCCATTCCATGACACATGTGTGCACAGTGTGAATACTGGGACACACACAACATGCATGAGCAGTGAGCAACT
The DNA here is from genome assembly GCF_000247695.1 of Heterocephalus glaber. Next base: position 1,244,764 of record NW_004624872.1, read on the forward strand.
GAGCTACATGATTGAAACAAGATTCAAAAGCCAACGATGTATTCCGTGACTCTGTTTATACACCATTGTGGAAAGATCGAGAAATCATGGGACCAAAAGAGATCAGTGTTGGCCGGGATCCGAGGGTGGGAGAGGTGGATATGAACAGGCAGTGTGGGAGAATTGCAGGGGGCAGAGCTGCTGCAAAGCCCGGCTGTGGGGTGTCGGAGATGAAATGCACACCACAGAGTATATATTAATCCTGCGTCTCAATTGTGAAAGCAGAGAAACACTTGTGGACAGATTGCCGGACCCCACCCAAAGCCTCCAACTATCAGGTTCTTGGGGCCTAACATTTATTTTTCTGGCCAGTTTGCAGCCACGTGGGTGTTGCTGCCAGAGACGGGATTTTGGGATCCCCCTGTTATGCCGGTCTTCGGTCTAGATCACAGGACTCCACCCCACCCCAGGACACCAAAATCTACCGGAGCTCTAGGCCCCTGTATAACACAGCTCGTGCTGGCATAAAGCTACATACAACCCCTGTATGCACTGAGCAGCCCATAACTGCAGGTTCAACCAATTGCATCACAACTGTCTGAAAAATAACTGCACTCTCACTGAACCTGTGCAGAGTTGGTTTCTTGCCGTCTCTGCAGAGGCACAGTGTAACACGCACCCACAGCGTCTGCAGTAGGTGGGGTAACAGGAGGGCCCATGTGGGTTCTGCCACATGGCGTCATCCTGTGTGAGGGCTCAAGTGTCAGTGGATTGGGGTGTTTGGGGGATCCTGGACACAGGGGTGACTGTACCTTAAATCGTGTTTACTTTCTAATAAGACCCAGCGCAGGGCCAGTGCTCTACCCACGGCTGCATGCTGTATTGTCTGGGGATGGTGACAAGGATGATGCTCAGGAACAGACAGAGCTTCTGCTCTTAAAAATTCACCAGTTGTGGGTGGCAGAATCTGCAGATGTGGAATCTAAGCATAGAGCTGACTGCACCTTTTGTTGTTTTTTCAGTCCTGGGGATTCGGAACTCAGGGCCTTTGCACAGAGCTGCAACCCCATCCCTTTTTATTTTTTACTTCAAGACAGAGTCCCACTAAGTCGCTAAGTTGCCCAGCCTGGGCTTGAACTTGTGATCTTGCCTCAGCCTCTCAGAGTGCTGGGATGACAGGCTTGAGCCATTATACCTGGCTGTACTTTTCTGATGTTTGAAATAAATGAAAAACTTCCTAGTAATTAAAAAAATCCCAAAAGACAGATTTCGCTGCAGACTAGACACATCCCAGAGAGAGAGACTCAGGAAATGTGGCGGTGAAGTGGGATATGTGGGTTGTGGGGTCCGAAGCACCTCTCCCGGGGCGGGCTGGGGCAGCAGGCTGCCATCGGGCCACCCTGAGTGTCAGAAGACGTGGCTCACATGCTGCAAAATGTGGGATCTGCTCAGGATGCTGGTACAGCACTGCCTTGCAAGTGCATGTGTGTGTGTGTGTGTGTGTGTGTGTGTGAGTGAGCTCCCAGTCACAGCAGGCGCGCAAGCTCAGCCCTGCACAGGGCCAGCAGACCTGGGTCTCACTGGGATTGTGCAATGTTCAGCTGTGTGGCGTGGGCACAGAATGTTCTGTCTGGGCCTTGGCTTCCTGATCTGCACAATGGGGTCATTTCAGCAGTCCTGGGTGTCTGGCATTTGACTGCAGAGTGGCTGTGACATCTGGGGTGCGGTGAGAACCCACAGAGCCACTCAGCCAGAAGATCCAGGGTGCGGCCTCCCTGGGACTGACACTCAAGGACCCAGCCCAGGACCAGGGCACTGGCAGAGAGGGACCCATTGCAGCCCTAGGAGGGTCCTGGGGCCAGGCAAGAGGATGCACACTTAGAGTGGTTCTGTCTCTACAGACGACCGGCCTTACTGCAAAGGGGGCCAGGACAGGGGCGGTGCTGACGGGGGCTTGGCCTGCCGCAGACAGAGCATCCCAGGTACAGCATCCCTGTCCCTGCTGCCCGAATCTTCTGTCCAGCCCTGGCCACCATGCCTTGCTGCCCGATCACAGCCCATCTCTCCCTGGCAGAGGAGTGCCGTGGTGTCACTGTGGTGGAGCTGACCAAGAGCGAGGGCAGCACGCTGGGACTGACAGTCTCAGGAGGCACCGACAAGGATGGGAAGCCCAGGGTCTCCAGCCTCAAGCCCGGGGGTCTTGCGGCCAGGTGGGTGACTGGGCAGCCAGGGAATGGGGCTGAATGTGGTGTCTGCAAGAGGAAGGATCCGTTCCTGCTCTCGGCCTCTCTGAGGTCCCTCCACATGCACCTTTGCCGCAGTGTCCCCCTCCCTGGGGCTTATTCCCTGCTGCTCGTCCCCTCCTGTGAGGCACAGACCATTGCTTCTTAGGGAAATTCCCCTTCCTGCGAGAGGCCCTGGCTGTCCTGCTTTCACTGCGTGGGACTGGACCAGTGCCTGGCCTCTCCGCACCTCTGAGGAATGAGAATCAGAAGCTCTCAGGGGTCCCGGGTGGCAGGTGTGGGTGCCAATCCCAGGCTACTGGTCACCATGTGCTGGCCTCGCACAGGAGTGACCTGCTGACCGTGGGTGACCACATCCGGTCGGTGAATGGCATCCACCTGGCCCGGCTACGCCACGATGAGATTGTTGCCCTGCTGAGGAACGTGGGCGAGCGCGTGGTGCTGGAGGTGGAGTATGAGCTGCCCCTGCCCGGTGGGTGCCTCACCTCGGAGGCGGGGCGGGGGCCGTGCCAGGCGGGGGTGGGGAGGTGTGTGTGTGTTGTCACCAGGAGGCCACAAGGCCCAGCCAGGCCTGTGGCTCTTCCCAGTGGGGGCCTGGGGGACCCTGGCCAAGCACTGTTCCCGCCCTGCTCGGAAGCTGCAGCCCGGGCATCTGAATTCCCAGTGTTGGTCTTGACCCTGGCTGAGCCCAGCCACAGACCTGAGCCTGAGGCCGCCTGGTGCTCAGGAGCTAGTGCAGCCCTCCTGTCCTGTGGTGGTAGCGGGCATCGGGGTAAAGGTCCCTCTAGGCCTCCGCACCCGGAAGTCTCTGAGGCTGGTCACCCAGCACTCCCGGGATGGGCTTTGGGAATGTCTGCCAGCATGGGCACTTGGGAGAAACTCACGGGTCCCTCTCTCCTCTGCAGCCCTGGAGAACAACCCCAGGATCATCTCAAAGATGGTAGACATCTCCCTCTACAAGGAGGGCAACAGTTTCGGCTTTGTTCTCCGAGGTCAGTGTGGGGACCACTTGGCTCAGGGCACAAGAAGGGGGCTAAGGTGCATCCCATGTACTTTGGGCTTTGCTTCCTACTCTAAAGAACCCTGGACCATTAAGTGAAGTGTTTGGGGCTAAGCAGAGTGAGAGAGACCCTAATACCCAAGAGGGATAGGGAAACCACTGCTGAGATTGAAAACAAAGTTTGGAGCTGCCTAGCAACCAGGCCAGAAAGGGAAATAAGATGAGATCTCAGGGAGGGAAGCAGAGAGATTTGGATCTGGGTTCTGTCCCTTGTCCCATCTGTGGAGAAGTTGCAGTTGGTGTCTCTGGAGAAGTCCATGAGTATTGAGGACAAGGCCTCAGGCAGGTGTCCTCAAGGGAATTTCTCAGGGGCCAACTGGGCTCTGGGCAGAGAGGAAGGGGTACGAAGATGGGTGCTGCTTCCTGTTGAATCTTGCCCAGGAGGTGCCCATGAAGACCTGCACAAGTCCCGCCCGCTCGTCCTGACATATGTGCGGCCAGGGGGCCCGGCTGACAGGTGAGCTCAAGCCAGGGAGACCCACACCACCCCAAGGAGCCCCAGCCCCGTGCAGCGGCCAAGTGGAGCCATGCTGCCCTCTCCCACTGAGCCCACGGACACCGGGATGAGGCCTGGGGAGAGGGTCCCCAGCATGTGCTCTCCACGCCCTCTGGGTCAGCCCTGCCCCAGACCTGCAACAGCCCGGGGCTGGGAGGGAGAGCGTGGGGAGGACACACCCCGTGCTGCCCTTGGAGAATCCTGGCATGGCCTCATGGCCAATCTAAATCTGTCCCAGGACAGGGCCTGGCTGAGCTATTCCAGGATGGTCTGGAACAGCCCGGGCCACCTGTCAGGGTGGGAGGGGACCCAGCCAAGGAGGCACTTGCCCTCCCTGGGCCCTCAAGGTCCTTCCCACAGGTGTCACCAGTGCAGGGCGAGGAGGACCTGGAGGGTGGGAACGTGACGTCCACCTCTCCGTGCCAGTTACCCTGGCGGTAACTCCTCGGCCCAGCCCTGGAGGGCGCCCCCACTCTCTCCCTGCCCTTCCTGCAGGGAAGGCTCCCTGAAGGCGGGTGACCGGCTGCTCAGTGTGGACGGCATCCCGCTGCATGGGGCCAGTCACGCCAGTGCCCTGGCCACCCTGCAGCAGTGCGGCCACGAGGCGCTCTTCCGGGCAGAGTATGATGTGACTGCCCCAGGTGCCAGCCCAGACGAAGCGCGTGCCACATGTTGGGTGGGGGGCACCCTGGGGACCCATGGAGTGCAGTACAGATGAGGCCTGTGTCTCATGGAGCTGGCCTCTGGAGGGGAGAGGAAGTCAGGCAGCCGAATAGATAGCAGTGTGTCCACTGGGTACCAGGAGGGGAGGGAGAGTCAAGCCTGGGTTTAGGGGTGCAGGGTGTGGGTTATGGAAGCTGTGGGTTATGGTGATGCTTCCAGCCAGGAGCACAGTCGGCTGTTCTCTGGATGACAGGGACTCTTGCACATGTTGTGGTGGCCCCTGCGCCCATTTAGCTTTGTAGAATGGGGACCTCACACATCACTGGGGTGCAGAATAGGGTCGGGAGGCCGGTGCACCCCCTTTCCCAGCCAACTTGCCTGTCTCCGTGAGCAGACTCTGTGGCCGGGATGTCTGGGCCACTGGTGGTGGAGATCTCGAAGATGCCAGGGTGTGCCCTGGGCATCTCGCTCACTGCTGGCTGCCACTGGAACAAGCCCGTCATCACGATCGACCGCATCAAGCCGGCCAGTGTAGTGGACAGGTGAGCCCACTGGGCACTGTCTCTGGGGTGTGTGGGGACGGGGCCCAGCTTCGGTTGGACCAGCTTCCACATCTGCCCGGCCAGGAGCGGGGCCCTGCGCGTGGGGGACCACATCCTGTCTATCGACGGCACCAGCACCGAGTGCTGCTCCCTGCAAGATGCCACCAAGCTGCTGGCCGGCATGGCAGAGAAGGTGCGGCTGGAGGTCCTGCCTGCACCCCAGAGCCGGTGGCCCCCACAGCCCGTGGATGCAGGTGAGTCTGGGGCTTGGGCCAAGCCGGGCTGATGCAGGGTGAGAGCAGGGCAGCTGGACAGCAACCAGGAGGCAGAGAGGCCTTGCCACCTGCCCAAGCTCCACAGCCAGGTGGAGTCCCTGGGTCCCCCGACCTCCTGTGCAGCTGGGGCAGAGGGAGGTGCTGCTAGCAGTGTAGACCATGTGGGAGTGCAGGGGCTGGGATGAGGGGCCTGAGCTAACAAGATGTGCAGAGCCCCAGGATGTCTGGGCCGGTGGTGCAGAAAAGGGGGAAGAAATGTGGGCCATGGCCAGGGCAGCCACACTGTGGCCAGACAAAGGGTCAGCTGTGGCTGTGGTGATACCTGTGGCTGAGACCTCCAGGCCTGGACCTGATACCTCATCCTGGAAGGAGAAAGAAGGCTGAGGTGGTGCCAAGCCAGGTTTATGGCCCCTGGCTGGGGGATCCCAGGCTCCTCTGCCCTCTGTCCCTTGCCAAGCCCCTCTCTCCTGCCCACAGTGAAGGTACAGAGGTGTGAACCCCCTGGCTGGGATCCCCACGCGCCCTCCTGCCATAGCCCGCGGCCCACCTGGGGCCCAGAGCAGAGCCGAGGTGTGGATGCCCGTTCCTGATGGTCGGAGGGTCCAGAGACGGGGTTGCCTGCTCTCCCCTGCATGTTGCGGGTTCCACATGGGGTCCGGCTCCCTGGGCCGTGCAGTGAGGCCCATGTGTCCTCCCCTAGCCCTGTCCTCCAGCCCTTTTTCCTCATCGCCCGTGGACCATGCCTCTCCCCGCACGCACCCCATCACTCTGCCTCGAGGACCCCCTCCCGGGAGCCCACGTGCCACTCCGGGGCGCAGGAGGCCGCGCAGGAGGGAACACAGGAGCTCGAGTAAGTAGGCCTGGTCCCTGGGTGGGCATAGGCACCAGAGAGGCCCAGAAGCCCTCAGGTGTGGCTGGTCCCTTGCCTCAGCACACACTGGCACCAGGGACCCTGGGAGTGTCGTGCTCCATGACAGAGCCAGCCACAGAGCCGGGAGTAGACTGATGGCTGCAGGTGCTGGTCTAGGGCAAGACTAGGGCCAGAGAACAGAGAACAGCTCTTCTCTCCCTTCTTTCCCTTTATCCCTTCTCTCCTTCCCTCTTTCCTTTTCTCCTCCTTTGCTTGCTCCCTCCCTCCCTCCCTTCCTTCTCCCCTTTCCTCCTTCCTTCCTTTCTTCCTCCCCATACTGGAGATGGAACCCAGGACCCCACACATGCCACACAAGGCCAAGGTCTCCTCTGTGGTGACGAACACATCCTGGAATGGGGCTCGGCCATGTGTGCTAAGGGTCTCCAGAACTACTTGCCTGGAATTGCACATTTTAGCTGGGTGGCTTTGATAGGCATGACTTGTGTGTGTAACAATAAACCATCACCCCAAACCATGTAGAACACCAGGATGTGCGGAAGCATGGTCTACACAGCAGGCTGCCCCGTACCCAGCTCTGTTCCCAGGGTTCTGTCACCAGGGCCAGCAATTAGTGAAGCCTCTCAGCATCCTTTCCATCCCTCCATGTCACTGGCCAAGGCCAGCTGCACCCAGCGACCTGCCCCATCCTGTCCTCACCTGTCACCACAGCTCAGGACTTGTGCCCAGGGCCCTGACATGACTTAATTGTGACCCAGCGCATGGAGGTGAGGGGCTGGCAGACAGGATAGGATATGGTATGGCTGCTCCACTGGGTTTCTGGGTATTGACAACCTCTCAGTGTGGCTAATTTACCTCACCATGGTGGGTCCCTATGGGAGGAAGCATGGGAGGAAGGGGCTGGGCACTTCCCCCTGATGTGTCTCTGGTGGAACACAGAGGGCCAGGGCAGGGCATTTCCTGTAGCCTGGGGTTCCCCGTGGATATGGAGGCCCAGTGATCCAGGCACCAGTAATGGCGACACCCTGAAACTCTGCTCTACAAAGTCTCAGCCTTGGCGTTGCCCTGATTCCATCCCTCACCCTCTGAGTGGGAGAAGAGGTTCCAGGTGTCCGTGTGCCAGTCATCTCGGTCACCTCAGACTGGAATTCAGGGCCTGAGCAGGCCTGGGGTCCCTGAGTGCTGTCGCCTCATCCCACAGTGTCCCTGGCGTCCAGCATGGTGGGGCCCGGCGGGCAGATTGTGCACGTGGAGACCACGGAGGTGGTGCTGTGTGGGGATCCCCTCGGTGGCTTTGGCCTCCAGCTCCAGGGTGGTATCTTTGCCACTGAGACTTTGTCATCCCCGCCCCTTGTGCGCTTCATCGAGCCCGATAGCCCAGCAGAGAGGTGAGCCCCTTCCTCCCGGGCCCACCAACCCTAGCTAGAGGCCCCGGGACAGCAGGGAAACTGAGCCATGGGTACTTCCTCTCCCCATCCTATGGCCTCCATCAGCCCCATTTACCTTTGAGGAGGCTGAGGCTCAGAGACGCTGACTCCCTGGCCCGGGTACACACAGCTCGGGCAGGAGGTCCTCAGGATTTGAGTCTTCTCTGTCCTCCTTGGGGAATGGGGCCTGGCTGGTGACATCATCCTGGGAGAGAAATAGGGAGACAGAGACTAGTATCGTGTGACAGAGTGCCGAGGACATGGCACTGTCACGTGCTCTACCCCCACCGGGCCCAGGTGTGGGCTGCTGCAGGTGGGCGACCGCGTCCTGGCCATCAACGGTGTCGCCACTGAGGACGGGACCATGGAAGAGGCCAATCAGATGCTTCGGGATGCCGCACTGGCCCACAAGGTCATGCTGGAGGTGGAGTTCGATGTGGCGGGTGAGCAGGTGCCCTCTGTCCCTGCCTGGTGACCCTGCTCCTCGAGCCCTTCGTGGTGGAGAGGAGGTCACAGGGCAGGGCCCAGAGGGTGCAGAACCTGAGTTCCAGCTTGGGGTTCCCACACCTGTGACCTGGCACAGGATGCCCCCTCCCTGTGCCCTGAGTCCTTATCCGTCAGGGTGGGGGGAGTGAGGTCCCACAGGTTGGGGTCCCCACAGTCTGGTCCAATCCATCTCTGCAGAGTCCGTCTTACCCAGCAGTGGCACCTTCCACGTGAAGCTGCCCAAGAGGCGTGGTGTGGAGCTGGGCATCACCATCAGCTGTGAGTCCCCACCACCCAACCAGGGTCGGGCATGGCTGCCTGGAGCAACTGCTCCACCGAGTGTGCGGTGTCCCCGCTCCTCCTTCTGCACAGGGGTCTCTTCATGGGCCTGGAGGTGCCTCGGGGTCTTGGGAGCAACCTTTAGGGCCATGTGCCAGGCCGGCCGGGCTTCCTGTCCATCTCCATACTCCCAGAGCCCAGAAGAGGCCCGAGTACAGCAGGTGCTGAATCACATTGGTCAGGGAAGGAAAAGGAAAGTATCAGAAAAGCCCAGTTCATGCACTTAGTAAATCTGGGATGGGCAGAAATGAAAGTCCTGGCTTGGCCAGTGAGACCCTGTGTCCCTGGTCCTGCATGGCTCTTTGCAAGGCTCTGCCCTCGGCTCTCTCTTCATCCGTCCTCAGGACTTGGCTCAGGTCTGCATGCTGGCCTTGCACACATGCACACACACATACATGGACACACACATAGGTACACAGGCACGCGAGCACACACACACACCCGCGAGTGCAGGCCACCTTAAACAGCCTTCCTGAGGCCCTACCCTCCGCACAGCCCTTTCTGTCTTATTCTTCTCACTGCCTTTTCATCTGAGAAGCCACCCCTGTCCTTCCTGTCCTTCTGTCCTCTGCTGGGTCCCTTGGGGCTGCACCTGGGCCCAGAGTGTGACCAGGCCGCCCTTCCAGGACTTGGTTGGCTGGGGTCAAGGTGAGCAGGAGGAAGAAGGCAGCAGGCATTGAGTGCCTACTGTGTGCCAGGAAGCTGGTGGGGCTTCGAGACCTTGCCCATCACCTGATTCCACCTTGCTGCGTCCCTGGGAGGTGTGGCACCTCACAGCCAGCTTACAGAATGAGTAGGGCACCAAGAGGTGGCTCGTTTGCTCAGGACGCGGGTCGGGAGGGGAGGGCTGGAAGGAGCTGGTGGCAAAGGCACGATCCCATCCTCACGGAGGCCAAGCCCTCCAAGTCACACTGCGCCTTCCCCGCAGCAGCCAGCAGGCGGCGCGGCGAGCCCCTCATCATCTCTGACATCAAGAAGGGCAGTGTGGCACACAGGTAGGCGTGGGCATGGGGGAGACAGGTGGCGAGTGCTGTGTGCTCCAAGGGTAGCTCCTCCCCATCCCCCTGCAGGACGGGCACCCTGGAGCCAGGCGACAAGCTGCTGGCCATTGACAATGTGCGGTTGGACGACTGCCCCATGGAGGAGGCCGTGCGCATCCTGCGGCAGTGTGAGGACCTGGTGAGGCTGAAGGTCCGCAAGGACGAGGACAACTCCGGTACGCGCCCTGGCCCCGGCCACCCCCCACCCCACATCCCCTGCCGCCTGCTCACGCTGCCCTTGCAGACGAACAGGAGGCCACGGGTGCCGTGAGCTACACGGTGGAGCTGAAGCGCTACGGGGGCCCGCTGGGCATCACCATCTCGGGCACCGAAGAGCCCTTTGACCCTATCATCATCTCGGGCCTCACCAAGCGGGGGCTGGCCGAGAGGTGAGCTGGCGGGCGCAGTGGTGGGCACCTGAGGGGCTGGGACGGGGCCCAGGAGCATCCCCTCCCCAAGCACCAGGCCCGGTCTGTAACCTGGGGGGGTGGGGGGGTGGGATGTGCTGGGGGATCCCCAAAGTGGTGGCAAATGGGGCAGCTCCGGTGCCCAGGAGGCAGCTAGGGCTGTTCCTGCCTGGGTGCAGCCCAGGAAGAGTACCTGGAGCAGTGGCACCTACAGGGACACCTGCAGGTAGCAAGGAGGAGCCCAGCCCAGTTCTTGCAGACAGGGCATTGCTGTACCCGGGGCGCCCCCAGTTTGGCACTGGGCACAGTCACCCGCCTTCCCTGCCGTGTAGCCCTCTTCAGCTGGTGGAAGACAGTCGGAGCTCCAGACTGAATAGTCAGGTTTTGAGTGGCCGCTTCCAAAAGGTTAAAGAATCAATGTGAGTTAACACGTCCTTGATGCAGATAGCAGCAGGGTGCATCCTGTGACTTGACTCGCACCGCACTTCAGTCAGGCCATGTTTCACCCCACCCCATGTCTACCTGGCTGCCCCATTGGGCCCATGGCTGGTGGGTGCCCAGTGCACACCCTCCTGATGCTGCCATCCCTGCATCCCTGCTGTGCCTGGGCTGGGAAGTGGGGGCCAGCACCCAGCACCACCCGACCCCTGGGGTTCCAGTCCCCATCCCCACTGAGACACGGGGAGCCAGGCCCTGGCTCCTATGCAGGCTCAAAATTGTTCTCCAGATGCACACTGCGCCATCCCCTCCCAGGTTCTAGGCTGAGGACTCTGTTAATGCAACCCAAGGTTGCAATGTCCGCCTTGCCTTCTTTTGCAGTTACACATAACCGGAGTCGACCAGGATTCAGTCTGGGTCCTGGGGTTCCCTGAGGGCAGAGGCCTCCTCCCGGGTCCTGGGTGCGAGTCCTGATCCTGCCCTGTGCCCCTCAGGACAGGTGCCATCCATGTGGGGGACCGAATCTTGGCCATCAACAGCGTCAGCCTCAAGGGCCGGCCGCTGAGTGAGGCCATCCACCTGCTGCAGGCAGCTGGCGAGACCGTCACGCTGAAGATCAAGAAGCAGCTAGAGGAGCGTGAGCATCACACTGGCCTGGGACCCAGCCCTGGGATGGGGGACCTTGGGGAGGGGAGGGCAGCTGGGTGACACTGCCAAAGGGAGGGACAGAGGCCCTGGGTCACAGGCTGTGGCAGGTTTGGTGTGGCCCGTGTCCCCTCCCTTCTGCACGTGCTGTCTCCTGCATGCCTGGGGCCACACCTGTCGCTCCTCAGAGTCTCTGACTCCATCTGGGCCTCAGTGGTGGGAGGAGTCTAGTTGCAGGTTCCTGTACTGCTTACCATGTGAGCTGGGCCTCAGTTTCCCCATCTGCGGCCCCTGCTCAGCTCTGGGTCTTCCCCCAGGCCTGCTCATGCCCCGAAAGTCAGGCAGTGTCAGTGAGGCCAGTGACACCGAAGAGGACCCACCTGAAGCCCTGAAGGCTGGCGCTCTGGCTACTCGCTTCCCGTCCACAGTGTGCAGCGTGGACAGTGCCGTGGAGTCCTGGGACAGCTCCGCCACTGAGAGTGGCTTTGGAGGCCCAGGTAACTCTCAGGCCACCTCTGCGGAGGGTTCCTGTCCTGCTCCTGGGGCCTCCTGGCCTCGCCCCGGCCTTGTCCTGCAGGGACACTTCCTGAGTACTCCACCCCCATGACCACTCTTAGGGACACTTAGGTCAGAGCCCTTGGCAGAGAATGCTCTGCTGTGGCCAGCTGTGCCCCGTCCCTGTCCCCACACCTGCACACAGGAGGCTCTCAAGTCATGTTTCTCACATTCAGCAGGAGACAGGAGGGCGGAAGGCACCCTCTCTGCCCCCCAAAAGCTTACCTTGGGACAATGTGCCAGCTCCTCCCCTGTGCCCTCTGTGCACACTGGGATCCAGGTGATCTCCAGGGGTCCACAGAGATCACAGGGGAGTGTGTGGGCCAGGCCTGTGGGGCCTCGGGAGCTCCAGGCTGGCTCCTACGGGAGGGACAATTGCCCTCTCTAGTCCCAGTGTCCCTGTTCCCCAGTGGGAGCCTGGGACAGGGCCTCTGAGCTCCAAGGTGGGGTAGGCTTTGTCCCCATGAGCTGAATCCGTCGGTGGGCAACGGAGACAGGGTCGTTATGTTCACTTCCTGCTTGTAGCCAGGAGCTCCAGGAAGGGCCTGGGATGGTGGGATGGTGATGCAGGCCTAGAAGGATGTAAGGATCAGTGTTTCCAACTCTGGAAATAGGGCCGAGGAGGGGCAGAAGAGACTGGGCACAGATGTCCCCTCCATGTCCCCAGGTGCCTATACCCTGCAGGCAGCCGTCCGGGGTGCAGCCTCCCAGCAGTGGCGGCACAGCAGGCCTCGGGGCAGCCCCCTACCCAGGGAGCCCCGGAGAACGAGCTACACCCCAGGCCCCAGGGAGCAGTGCTTCCTTGAGGACGAGGATGATGACTGGGGGCCACCCTCGAGGTTGGTGGAAGGGACTTGAGGCACTCGGCAGTTGGGGTGTGGGGGCTCAGTGACCTGGGGGGCCCCTGTGGCCGGGGTGCTGCACAGAGCCATGAGACCACACAATAGGGAGGGTGCAGTGGCAGAGAAGGGCACAGCTGCTTGTCCCACACCAACCCTGTTGCCACCTGGGAGCTGGGCACAGCTGTGCCAGGTGGAGGCGAGGACCCTCTGCACACTGAGCCTATCCTACTCGCCCTCAGAGCACAGCTGAGTCCCTGTCTTCCCGCCTGGTGGCACCTGCCACTCGTGTCTCCCCAGGTCATTACCTGGCTGTCGTGTCCTCTGAGACACCTGCGCTGGGCCCCGGGACCCTGCGGGGAGTGGCTGGCTCCCTGAGTGAGGCACACCTTGTCCCTGACATCCTTGGGCTCAGGAGCATTGGTGGCATCTGTGTTCCTGCCTGTAGGAGGGGGAGCTGCGGGACCACCCCGTGTGGCGTGTCTGCCTGTGACCTGCAGTGTCACTCCTGAATTGTCTGTCCTGCCCTGTCCTATCCCTGTCCCACAGTGCCGTATGTCTGTGTGGCAGGACGTCCTCCGGGCTGTCCGATGGATCTCCTGTCTGTCTGTCATCTCTCCCCAGGCGTCCTGTGTCACCGCTGTCCACCCCGTCTCGTCTGCCCCTGTTCTAACCTGTCACCGACCGTCTTGGTTGCCCCTAACTGCGTCTACCCCTCATTCTGTGTCATCAACCACTGCCCTGGGGCCCCAGCACTGCCACCAAGGAAGCCCATCTCCCTGCCCCGCGGTCCCAAGCCCAGCGCTGGCTTGGCCTGAAGACTGCACGGAGATGACACTCTGGTTCCTACGTTGCAGCCCCACCCCTGTCCCTGGCCCCGGCCCCAGCCAAGAGAGGGGCTTCTGGCCAGCACTGGGAGAGGCCCTGGAGGACCTGGAGTCCTGCGGTCAGTCGGAGCTGCTCAGGGAGCTGGAGGTATGGCAGCCACCCAGGGCTTGGAGGATGAGTGGGTGTGAGCAGCATCTGCTGGGGATGCTTGTGAACACGTGCCTGTCCCATGTGTCTGTGCATGCACATGGAGAGCACGTTCCTCAGAACCCATGTATGTCTCTGTGTGTGTGTGTGTGTGTGTGTGTGTGTCTGTCTGCAGTGCATGGTAGGTTGCATGTGACGTGCTCTGGTGGCCGCGGCTCTGTAGGCACCGCTTCCCCCAGGGAGTCCTTGCTGAGTGGGGTGGGCTGCAGGAGGCCCAAGGCTCTGTATTCTGCACACAGTTTGATGGCCCAGCCCTGCCCGATCTGCCCTTACCCAGTTCATTCCCAGAGGCGCTGCTTGGGTGGTGATGCCCTGCAGCCACCCGGCCCCTCAGAGCTCATGTCTGTTTGTTAACTGTCTCCCTCCTCGTTTCCTTGTTTCCGGTCTCACTCATTTTCATGTTCGGCCTCAGCATTTCCTTCCTACACCTTTTATGTGTAAATACTGATACATTTCCTGAGTTCTTAGCTAAGAATTTGCCTTCAAGCCCTGCCTTGGCTGCGATCCTCCAAGTTGTGATGGGTAATACTCTGGATTTTTGGTCCTGGGTATTGAATCCAGGGCCTCATGCATGCCAGGCGAGTGCTGCAGCACTGAGCTACAATCCCCAATCCTTGTTTTATGATTTTTTAAAAAAAAATTTTAGTTTGAGACAGGGTGTAAGATGCCCAGGCTGGCCTTGAACTTGCAATTCTCTTGCCTCAGCCTCCCAGAGTGCTGGGATTACAGGCATGTGCCACTGAACCCAGCTAGGATACTTTTGTTGTCCACTCAATTTAAAGCCTTTTAGTTTTCCATTGTCATTTTTACATAATTATAAATTCTACAGAAGTGGGGCTTTTGATTTGGGATTACTGGGTTTTTAAAATCCAGTTTTAAAAACTAAATTATATTGCTTTTTATTTTTATTTATTTATTTATTTATTTTTTGGTACTGGGGATTGAACTCAGGACCTTGCACTTGCAAGGCACGCGAGGTGCCACTGAGCTAAATCCCCAGCCCTGGTTTTAAATTTTTATATACTGTGGCCAGATGATGTGTCCAATTTGATTTTAATTCTCCAGAATTCATTACAATTTAATCCCTCATGGCCTAGGATGTGATCAGCTTTGCAAATGTTTCATGTGCGTTTACAAAAGAAAGCAAACTTTTTGTTGGTGTAGGGTTGTAGATAGTTCAAGATTGCTGATAAACTTGCTCAAATCTACATCTTTACCACATTGCATAGACTTTATCTTCATTTTTGTTAGCCGTATGATAAAATTCCCACCATTACATTCTGTCAATTTTTATTTTCTATCCTTTGATGTTACATTGTTGGTTGACATAAATTCATGATTACTATGACTTCTTAGTAAATTTTTCTCTTTATCATTAATTATCATTCACTATTATCTGTCTCTATGTACTTTCTACCTTAAATTGCATTTTTGTCTCATTGTTCTATCTGCTTTTAGTAATATTCGCCTTTTTCAAATTTATTTATTTTCGAGCTTCCTATACCCTTGTTTTAAATATGCCTGTGGTATATGGCTGATTCTTTCAAGGGCAAGTTCAGCCATTTATACCTCTTGCTATTACTGATATAATTAAACTTAATTCTAGCACATAGTTTTTACTTTCTACTTCTGCTTTCCCTCTACTTTTGGCCACTTCTCTTTCCTTCTTTTGTATACAGAAGTTTTTCATTTTTGTCTTCTCTCTCTGCCATCTTTTTGGAGAATTTCAATTTCAGTTTTATAGTTTTAGTGAATATTCTTAATTCAATGGCTTTACTTTGGTTTTTTTTTTTTTGGTACTGGGGATCAAACTTGGGACCTTGTGCTTGCGAAGCAGGTGGTGAGCTAAATCCCTGGCTCCTCAATAGCTTTACTTTGAATATCTAATCTTCACATTTAAAACTTTTTATTTTCATAGAAGTGAGGTATGGACTGGGTGCAAAATTAGATGAGTGAAATTAAGAATAAAATAAGCAAAACAAAATCCCGGCTTACAACATCCCCACCCCAGAGGTCGTGCTCTTGAGGCAGCTGTATTTGAAGGTAGCAAGAGCAGAACACTAGGTGACTCTGCTTCTTCAGGCAGCAACTTCATCCTTCAGCATGCATACATCCCATCTCCACCTAGGCTGCACTCCTGTCCCCCAGGCCCGCTCCGTTCTCAGCCTGCTTTGTCCCTGTGACATCTCTTAAGCGTCTCTTAATTTTAGTCCATGGTGTTTCTAACGGCACCGACTTAAACATTTTAAAAATTGAGATAAAGTCACATAATGTAACATTTACCATTTAATTATTTTAAAGTGAACCATTCAGTGGCCTTCACCACAGTCACAAGTTGTTAAACCTCCGCCAGGATCTAATTCCAGAACATTTTCAGAATCAAGAAGCAGCCTTAATCCGCCCAAGACCCACTCCTCCTGCCCTGGCACCCAAGCCACCTCTGTCCCCGAGGTTTCTCCATTCTGTGGGATCACAGAGGGGTCACAGGTCACTCAGCTTGCTGCCTGCCTCGTTCCCTGCTGTGATGTGGAGCACGGATCTGGGCTCCATCCTATTGCTCATGGGCTGTACCATGCCATACGCGTGTGTGTGCCAGGCCAAGCCACAGCATGCCATGGCAGCCCTGACCTTCACACCCAACACCTGTCCTGGACTTCATCTTTCTCACAACTCTCAGAGTGACTTTTGTCCCCCTCCTGGTGAGATGTCCCAACTCCCTCCATTCTGCTCCTCCCATCTCCTGCCCGAGTGTGTTGGGTCTGGCTGGCACGTTGCCAGTCCTTGTCCCTGTGGCGTCCTATGTCCCTGTGTCCCCTGCAGATGCTGACTGGGGATATGTGGGGACAGTCTCCAGGGTCCTGTCCTGACCAAATCCACATCACTCAAACCTTCTGCTAGCTGGGCTGGGTGCCAGCCAGAGTCTCTGGCTGTAGAGACCAACTACTGTCCCAAGGCACAGTTTTATTGCCTGTGAGCTCACTGCTGCCCCTGAAGGGACGTGGGCAGGGTGGCGTTGCCTGTCATCACTTCCACACTGTAGCCTGGCTCTTGGGAGGGTGACTGTGCTGCTCACCAGTGGCCTGAGCCTAGGCCCTGTGCCCACAGGCCTCCATCATGGCAGGCTCCGTGCCCAGCGCAGTCCTGGAGGGCGGACCTGGGCCCCGGGTCTGGAGGGGCACACGGGAGCTTCGCACATCTGCAGAGGAGCTGTGTGAGCTGCTGCTCCCCACGGCGCTGGAGATGCACAAGGTGGGCACAGGGAACAAGGAGGGCCTGATGCGCCCAGCCCTGAGGCCCCACCCCCGTTGTGGCCCTGGTCCCTGCCATGCCCTCCCCCTTCACCCCCTCCCCCGAACCCTCCCCTTCACTCCTCCACCCCCACCCTCAACCCATCCCGTGCCATAGCCCCACCCCGCAGCGGCCCGCTCCTGGCTCCATTCTCCACTACAGAGGAGGGATTTGGTCCTGGGTTGAGTTTTCCTCAGGCCTCACAATCTTGGTGACACACCACGCACACACATGAACACACTCACATGCAGTTATTTTTCTCTAAGTAGATTTGCTTTTATCCCCACTTCAGTGTGTGTGTATATATGCGCATAGCCAGACATGTTTGTGTGTGTGTGTGTGTGTGTGTGCGCGCGCGCGCGCGCGCGCGCATGCATGGCCACCCCTCCCCGCCACAAGTCCTGTGACTGCAGAGCCAACAAATCACACACAGAAAGTATCCCTGAAACTGCATTGTTCTGAGCACCAGCTGACTTTCCTGTCCTTATTCCCTAAAAGTGCAGCACAGCACTACAGACACGGTGTGTACACGGGCTGTGAGTTTCCCAGACATGTCTGGGAAGCGTGCAGTGCAGACAAATGCCAGTGTGTACGTGGACCTGAGCAAGGCAGGTGGCATGAGAGGGCTCTGGCATCTGCCCCTTGCTTCACGTGCACCTACCTCACGCCTTCCCTCTACCTCTGCATGAGGAGCCTCCCCCTCCTCAGGGTGGCTCGCTCTGCAGGAAGACAGAGCAGGAGACCCTTGCCTGGAGCTCTCTGAAGTCTGCTGTGCCCTGGGCACTGGAAGGGACATGGAGGCCATCTGCCCTCTGCAAGCAGAGGCCCGGTCTGGTGGAGGGGAGATGTACAGGATGCCCTGGGGGGCCTGGCCTAGGGACCCCAGTTCCCTGGGAGGCTGGGGAAGAGGTCAGAGCTGCAGGGACCCCCCTATGCTCCCAGGTGACGCTGCACAGAGACTCCACAAGGCGAGACTTCGGCTTCAGCGTGTCCGACGGCCTCCTAGAGAGGGGTGTCTATGTGCACACTGTGCGCCCTGGTGGGCCGGCCCAGCATGGGGGCCTGCGGCCCTTTGACCGGGTCCTGCAGGTAACAGGGGTGGGAATGGGGGGCACAGCTGTTCATCTGTAAAAGTCATGGCAGATGCACAGTGGGCACAGCTGTAATAGTGTTCATGAGGCTGAGGCAGGGGGATCTAGAGCTTGAGCCCAGCCTGAGCAACTTAGCAAGAACCTGACTCAAAAAATAAAAAGGGCTGGGGGATGTAGCTCAATGTGAAGCTGGGGGTTCTGCCCCCAGGGAGAGAAGCAGGTGTTGGGAGGCATGGAAGATGAGCCCTGGATGTGAGCCCGCACCAAGGCCTCACATGTAACTCAACCCAAGCCGGGCAGGACACCGCCGAGTCCCACCGCATCTCCCTTGCTGTGCTACACACAGGTCAACCATGTCCGCACGAGGGACTTTGACTGCTGCCTGGCAGTGCCACTCCTGGCCGAGGCGGGTGACGTCTTGGAGCTGGTGATCAGCAGAAACCCGCTAGCCCCAGGCAACCGGGCCCCGAAGGCACCAGGCCCCCGAAGCCCCCGGATGCTCTGAAGCCAGGGAGATCCCGACCTCAGAGCCACTGAGGACCTCTATGGGGCTGGCTAGGGATGTGGGAACCCCACTGTCCATCCATTGGGCTGGAAGACTCTGTGTTCTCCAATCCCATGGTAGATGGGGTACACGGGGTGAGGTCCCTGTCACAGCAGGAGTGACATCTGGACCCCTCCCACAGGCTGGGACGGGGCTCATCCAGGAAGAGAGGCTTGGGCCTCTGGGCCCTGAGGGCCTTCCCAGAAGGGCCATGTGGAGAGCAGCCAGGAGCTTGCAGGGAGTGAGCTCCAGTCACAGGAGCTGAGCAAGTCGAAGATGGACATTGGTGAAGTTAGGGGTCAAAGTGTGGCCCACATGGGTTCAGGGTCAGCTTCCTGATGGAGCCACTGCATCAGAGGCCCCGCACCCAGGACGCACCCAAGGCAGGGCTGTGCTTCCTGCTCTGGGCCCCCAGAAGGGGACTGAAGTCAATGAGTGACTGTCTCAGCATCTGGGACTTGAGAGAGGTTGTCATCCCAGGGAGGCTTGGCACCAGGCTTGAGGGTGCCCTCTGCTGGCTGTGTCAACCTCTCTGTGGGCAGAATCTGTTGGGGACAAAAGACCAGGAGGTTCCAGTCAGTCACCTGCCCCCTCGAGGAGGACAGGGAAACAGCGAGGAACCAGTGCGCCTTAGTGAAGGCACAGCTCCCCCAGGGCCAGAGCAGAGCAAGTAGCCCAGAGCCAGGTGGAGGAGAGGAGGTGTCCTCTGTCGCCTGTGAAGTTCATGCCCTCTGGAATCCGGAAGCACAGGGCCCCTACGACCTCAGCCCATGGAGCCTTTTTCATTTTGAGATGGGCATGGGTGGGGCTGCTCTGGGATGGCTCTGCCCCAGCTGACTGTTAGGGTCTTGGGAAGGCAGGGCACCTGCCCCACCTTCTCCACCCAGACTGCTCTGGGAGCCCAGAACTCATTTCCGCTGTGGGGACAGGTGGGGTCATGGATTCAGTCCTTGGCTGGGTGACCCCCTAGTCACATTCTGTGCTGGACAATCGAGGTAACAGTCTGAACAGTTACCGGCTTCCAATCACAGCCAGGACCCCACCCTGTTCCCCCAACTCAGTCAGCTCCCCAAGTGCCCCTGAAGGTCCTTCATACCTGTGACCAGCTTGCCCAGGTCTCTGAGCAGAAGCCAGGAGCCCCCTCGAGAGCTGGGGATCGCACAGTCTGGGCAGGGGGCTCAGCCTCTCCAGGCCTCTGCTGAGGGACAGGGCTGAAGTGGACACATTCCCAGAGCTGGCAGCGGCGTGGGGACACTGCTGGGATGAGGCCTCAGGCTGGGGGTGAGGGAGGATGTGTCCCTCGCCCGCCGCCCTGCCATCCTTGGGTGTATGCCCTGTGGTCCTCCAGACATATGCAACTGGCCTACAGCAGGCAGAGCTTCAGCCACGGCCAGCGGCCTACCCTTCTGGTATGCAATACCCTGCTTCTCCTGGGGCTGTCCCGACCACTCCCTGTCTCCCCTGCACCTGCCTGCTATGCACTTGAGGACCGCTGTGGCCCATCCTACCCCCAAAGCTGTATTTTTCTTTGGCTGGGACTAGAGCAGATTCCTTGTAAAGTATTTTTGTACTCAGTTTCTTAGGGCTCTGGGAAGCACAGCCCACTGGGCCAAGGCTGCCTGTGGTTTGCTTGGGGCCCGTATGCGAACCTCGGGGCAGTGCTGTTGGGGTGACTTTTTAAAATAAAATTATTTCAGTGTACCTGGATAGGTGGCTGCTTTCTCAAAAATCATTGGTGGGTGAGGGCCATTTTCTGTGTGGATCCCACAATATCTCACCCACTTTTAACTCATTCATTCATTCATTCATTCAAAGCCTGCCATACACTACACCTTCCACAGCCTTTGTGCCAGCACAAGACAGTGAGCCAAACAGCAAGGCACAAGGACTTCCTGCAGCAGTAAAGTACAATGAAGAAAACAAAATAGGGAGCCCACATGGTGGCATGTGCCTGTGATCCCACCACTCAGGTGGCTGAGGTAGGAGGATCTCAAGTTTGAGGCCAGCCCAGGCAACTTAGCAAGATCCTGTCTCAGAGTAAAAAAAAAAAAAGACTGGGGTGTAATCTAGTGGTGGAGCATTTGCCTACTACGTCCTGGGTGTGAGCCCCAGTACTGCAAAAAAAAAAGAAAAGAAAAAACTAAAAGCCGGTACAGAACACAGGGTCTGGGGTGAAGGGGACAAGGTGACAACTGCAGTGAGGACGGAGCTGTGCAGAACCCAGAGGAAGCGTCCTGCAGAAGGCACAGCAGGAGCAACAGCCCTGAGGTAGAGGTGATTGTGGCAGGTTCTAGGAAGGGGGGGCGCCCTGAGGGTGGGAGGGGTATGGAAGCCACTGAAACGAGTGAGGGGTGGCCCCATCTCCAGAGAGAAGTGGTGGCTTTGAGGTGGGAATAAGCAGCCCATCTCAGGAGGGATGTAATCAGTGGGGACATACTTGGCAGGACCTCACTGGGCCCCACAGCCTGCGGAGCGGGCTCTGTCATTGTGCCAGTGTGGTCTATGAGCAGCCAGGGTGCAGTAACCTGTCCAGGTCACACAGGCTCCAGGGATGGAGTCGGGACATCAGCCACGTGGCCGGGACACCTGGGGGGTGGACAGCGGCGACAGCAGAGTGACGGCGGGAGGAGCAGGGTTCCCTGACACAGTCACCAACAGTGAGGTCCTGGGGAGGGGCCGCTCCAAGCCCCAGGGGGGTTACCCTGTGGGGCAGTTGCATGCCTGTCACCTCCCAGCACCACTCTAACCACCCTGGGTACCTTATGGTGATAACGGCAACGCATCATTCCAGATAGGGAAACTGAGGCTCAGGGGACAGGTGCCAGGGCCCCAAGCAGCATAGGGTTGGGCAAACAGGCAGCGCCAGCAGAGTGGATGTGGCCAGGGCAGGGATGGGAGTATGGGGGCAGAGCTCCCCTCCAACACTCGAAGGGGCAGGCCACCATCAACACAGAAACACCAAAAAGCCATCTATAGCTATAGCTATATATCTGCCTCTGTCCATCTGTCTGTCTGTGATTGTTTTGAGACAAAGTCTCATTATGTATTTGAAGCTAGCTTCAAATACCTGGTGATCCTCCTGCCTCAGCCTCCTGAGTGCTGGGATTACAGGCATGTACCACCATGCTCGGCTCAGAAAGCTCTTCATAAACTGTAAAGCACTTGCCAAAAAGAAGAACCACCTCTCCCTGCATCAAAACACACCCTACACATATGGAATTTTAAAAAGGAAATGTTTATTGTCATGTTATAAGGTGATTACAAACTCCTCTAAAAAAAAGCAAAGATGAATTTAAAATATCGATATACATATTTATCTAAAAAGCAAAAAGGGGAAAACCCCCACACACCACAGGGATTCGGATCATAAAACATTTACACACAGAAGCCTGTATACCGTGGGACTGAATTACACACCTGGATCTTGTCCCAGTGCAGTTTTTGTCGGTTGATTTTTTTTCTTACAAAAGTTTAAAATATCTTAAAAATATTTTGAAGCTTTACAAAACTCCCGATGAGCCAGACATGTTTCTGGAAGGAGGCGAAACCCACGCTCTCCATTTCTCTTGTGCTAAATACAGAGTCACAGTTGTCAAGGACTGGAAAGATTCACTGGGTAGAAAAACCAGAGCTTCTGTCTCAGTTTGAAGCCAAAAATATAGTAGGCACCCCACCCTTGAGCATGTGCCAGCACGGTGACGCCACCAAGGACGGGACACAGCGCCCGGGGCCCCCGCTGTGCGCATCTTCCTCGCTCTGCCCCGAGGTTCTGCAGAGCTATTTAGGGCACCGGGTAGACACGGGTCTGAGGGCCACTGGGGCCTCTCCTGCCTCTCTTGTGTCCTCTCCTGGCCCATGACTGGGTCCTGGGGAGAAGGGGATGCTCTGCCCTTGGACTGGCTGCCCTGAGCACCTCCCCATCAAGAGGGCAGTGACAGGTGGTGATGGGGCCACGGCCACCATGGTGACACTGGGCCAGCAGGGAGCTCACCTGTGCACCTTCCTAAGTGTGGAGCAGCGTCCTTCCTTAAACCCCGCCAGCTGGCCCGGGGCTCAGTTTCCTTTCGTGTCAACAGGGCTCTTGGCTCCCAGAGGGCTGGGAGGAAGGAGGGGTGGCATCTCCTGCATCTCTGGTGGCCTGGGAGGACCTGGGCGCCACTGCGAGGAGCCACAGCTGGCCTGGTACAGTGCTGGCTTCTGTCCCTCCCATCCTTGGCCTCAGCGTCCCCACTTACAGGGCCCTCAGGGGTACCCTGGGGTGCTCCTGGCTGAGGCTCACCCTGGCCCTCGGTTCTTCCTGTCCAGACCTGGCAGAGTGGTGGGACCCCTCCCTGTGCTTGGAGCCATGGCTCTCAGCAGCGGTGGCACTGCCGTGGGAACAGACAGGCGAGGCAACATCGCACATGGACTTGTAGGGCGACGCGAGGTCAGAGGAAGACAGGTGTCTGGGGGGCCCAGGCACTCGCTGGCCTGTGCGCATCTTTGGTCTAAAATTTGGTCTGGGAACCATGCAGGAAGGGCTTCCTCTGACCCTCTGTCTGCAACCACAGACGAGGCCTCCTGGAGGGGCTGGAGCCAGAGGGAAGCACAATGACCACAGGAGCCTGGGCCGCCGACTGTCACCTGCCTTCCCTCGCTGACAGTGGTTAACAATTCCACAAGACAAGGAAACAGGTCACAGTGTCACACGATTAAACTTGGGGGGAACAAAGGGTCCAATCAAATCACTGACAAAATGTGGACACACAGGATGTCTGACAGCTGGCAAGGGTTGGGTGGTGTTTGGCAGAGTTTACAGCTTTAAAAACAGAAATACACACGTCACAGAAAAGCGGTCCAGCGCTGCCCCTAGAGAGGGACGCTGAAGACACCTCAACTCCCAAATCTGGGGGTGGGGGGTTCCAGGGTTCTGAGAGCCCTGCTTTGCATGCCGAAGCCCGCTTGCGCTCCATTCCTGCACCAACTGCCGCTGCCTTTGCACTGGTCCTGCTTCGGCTCTGAGCTGGCAAGGTCGGGGTGTCTGCGCTGGGTGGTGTGGATATGCCGTGCTTCTCCTGGTTCTGGGGTGCCAGCCCCCTGCTCCCCTGCTCTGCACATCACCTGCCTCCTCCCCCAACCCCCACGCAACGAATATCAGGGTGCACTGCCCCTGACCAAGGCCCTGCCTTTGAGCCCTGCTCCTGGCCTCCTTGCTGGGATCTGGGTGGTGTCAGGAGTCTCCCAGCCTCCGGGAATGAGGGCGAGAGGGTGGTGCAGGCAGCAGGCACTGGAGCAGTTGGGCCATACCCTGCTTGGGGATAGCCTGGGGCTGGTTCCTGGGCCGGTCTCAGCCCTGGGGTCTGGCTGGGATGGCTGGGAAGCACAGTGGCTCCCCAGCCTGGGTCCTGTCCCCGACACCTGTCCAGGTCCCTGGCTGCTTCCCAAGGCTGCCTGGACCTGAAGGTCCTGCTGACCTTCCACCCTCAGTCTCAAAATACAAGGTGGGGTTTGGCCATGTGACCTGCAGCCTACCGAGCTGGGATTTGCTGAGGACCACCCTCTGGGCTCTGGTCAGCCCCTTTGCCCAGGAGTCAGGCCGCTGTCTTGGCATCACTCTTCTTGGCCACTGTGCCCTCTCGGCCCCCTCTGCCCACCTGGACCAGCCTGCAGGCTGCACTTGTGTGGCATCTGCATCTTAGGAAAACCCGGTCCTGCAGGCTTGGGGTGGAGCTCTCTGCCAGCTCTGCAAGCACCGAAGAATTGCTTTTGATAACTAGATCTTGCTGGCAAGAAGATCCACTCATGTGGTAGAGTGTATGACAATCTCTAAGTATATATAGTTTTATGAAAAAAATACAAAGAAAAGTTTACCAAGTTCCCATAAAATACATCTAATCCCGTATGAAAGCTCGGCTTCTCCCCGGGGACTTCTGCCCGTGAATTTTCTTTTTGTACAAAATATCCCCAAATCAAAAACGAAACACACGCACACACAGTACACACACACACACACACACACACACACACACACACACGTGGAGTAACGTTTTCTGTGACAATTAAAAAAAAATCCTAGTGCAAATATAAAGCTCTGTAAACCTGGTCCTATGAGATCTAATGTTAGTAAACAGCAGGGCAGCGGCGGGGTCACATCATGGTCTCCACCACGATGTGCGTGGGCGGCATGAGCGCCCCGTTGGCAGCTGGGCGCGTGGTGAATGGCGTGGCCCCCTCGCGCTCCACGGCCCAGCGGTTGGGCTCCCTCGGGGTCAGGAGGTACTTGAGCCGCTGCAGGGAAGAGAGGAGTGGTGGGTGAGCCAGGAGGAGGGGACCTCGCCACCCCCTCTCCAATCTCACGGTGTGCTGCCTGGTGCTTGGCACTGCCACCTCTCCAGACCACCTACTTTTTTGTCCTTTTTGCAGAGACAAGAACCAAGGTGATGCCATGATCCTGAGAGGCTCCAACTTGGGACAGCCATTCCTCAGCCGGCCCCCACTGTTTCTCCCATTTGCAGCCCGGCTCCTGCGGCCTGTGAGCCTCCTGTGTCCAGCCTTCCCCAGGGAGAAGCCCCAAACAACTGCACTGCCTGCTCACTCTGGACAGAAGACCCGGCTGGCCACATGGGGACAGGGAAGGAAATGGCCTGGAACCCTCTCCTCTTCGGGTGCACACACAGGCCTCCCATGCTGCCCATTAGGGAGCCGCTTGACGGTGTCTGGAGTGAGTGAGGGCCTGGATGCCACCACAGCCCCGCCAAAGGGGAAGAGCAGTGGAGAGTAGGTATAGTACTTCCTTTAGAAACCCGATTTCTACTCCTTTAGACATACCCAGGGCAGGGAGTCTAGGGCTCTGGGCCCCGGCTGGTGGGGATCCCCACTTCTGCCTCTCACACCAACGTGCACCTACAAACCCCTCAAAGGGGCAGTGTTTCACAGGCTTTGAAGGGACACCAGTCAGGGACAAGCATACGGAATGGCCATCCAGAACTCTAACGACCACGTCTCACATGAACCCCTCAATGTCTGTGCAGGAAAAGGATCTGGGGCAGGCCCAGCCCCTCGGTCCCATGGCACCTGACAGGGCCACTGGGCTCCAGCTCTGCAGCCTTCAAAACCACAACAGGCCCAGGCCCGAGGGACAGGTTCAGCTCCAAGTGCCCCTGTTGCTTCCTCTCCTCTCTGTCCCTGTTCCTGCCCACAGCTCCCCAGGCTGTCAGCAAACCATCCACGTTCACTTGACCGTGGGGAGTAGGGCTTCAGCACATCCTGGCTCCAGACTTCTAAGAGAGAGGCACCGGCAAACAGCCCTGACCCACTGGACTGGGTGTTGGGAGCTTGGAGCTTGGAGCCTGGAGCTGGCCCAAGCCCAGGGCAGGGAGACCAGGGAGGGGCTTCTGGGATGAGCCCTGGGCTGCCTCACTAGAAGGGCCTGAGAGGAAGAGATGGGGATGGGCAAGGACTCAGGGGACAGGCTGGGACCTGGCTGCCCTGAGGCAGAGGTGGCTTCCATTGGCCAGGTTACCATGGGAACTACATTTGGCTGGAACAGGCCTGGTGCCCCCCTCAGGTAGAGCCCAGCTCCCAGCTTGGCACCCGAAGCCACCATCACTTTGGCACCCTTCTGCCCCTCCCAGGCAGGTCCAAGGTCAAAGGCCTGTACAGAAGGTGCCACCCAGCCTCCTCCTCTGACCACTGGGGGAGGAGCCACTGGTGTGGACAGATATACAGGAGGAAAGGCCACACAAGAGGATGACCACGCAGGAGAGACGGCCACGTAGAAGTGATAGCGACCTGCCCTGCCCACCCCACCCACTGCTTACCACACGCAGTGGCCCCTCAGTGCGGCACAGGCGGATGAGCATGGCCAGAGGGACACACACCATGGAGGAGAGGGCCAGGCCCCAGCCCAGCCCGATGGCCCAGGTCGGGTACACGTAGACCTTGTTGTAGGTCAGGGGCACATACTTCACGAGCGAGAAGACGAAACAGCCCTGCATGTGGAGAGACAGGGTCAGGGATGATCCAGCTGGGAGCAGTGTGCAGGCCCATCCTCCACCCAGTCTATACTGCAGCAGCAGGTCTACACTTCAGCACTCAGCCTACTATCAGCCTACTCAGCACCGTATCTACACACAGCACCTGGTCTACATTCCAGCACCCAATCTACACTCAGTACCCATTTGCATTCAGCACTGGGTCCCTCTGCCTCCTCTTCTCCTCTCGCCCTCTGCCCAGGTGCTTGCCTGCTGTGGTTTTGACTCCTCTCCTTCGAGTTCCTCCCCTGGTTGGGGCTCTGCCTGCTCACTGCTCACTGCCACTGCTTCCCCAGTGCCAGGAAGGACTGGGGACAATCAATGAAGGGCATGGACAAAAGCCTCCTGTCCCCCACTGCCAACCCCAGGACAGGCTCAGGTCCCTGGCCTCTGCTCTGGAAGATGCACCGCTGGGCAGTCTGGCTGTCACAGGTGCCCCATGCTGTAAAGATGTGAGGAGGATTGATCCTTCCCAGTTGATGGGGAACAATCCACTTAAAACTGACTTGAGGTCACTTGCTGCTTGCTACTTTTGGTGCCTTCTGCCCACCATGAACTGTTTCTCCTCTGATGCCTCTCTGCCATGCCACCCTGCCTTGGAGCCAGTCAACTATGAACTGAAACCTCTACAAACTGTGAGCTGAAATAGACCTTTTCTCAAAAAAACCTAACTTGACTTTGGGAGGGGAGAGCACCAGCTGCAGACAGCAGCACCTCCACCCACCCTGTCCTTCGATTCCACCGTGGGCTGCACAGGGACCAGGCCACATGCTGGTATTTCCCCTCCTCGAGGTCAGAGAGGCCCATAAATGAGACTTTAGGGTGGGGGACAGGATTGGGCTGCAGTCTGTGGGCTGCACCTCACTTGCCATGGGGTGGTGGCTGTGGGGATTACTTGGGTAGGGGGGACAATATGTGCCTGGCAGGGACAAAGGCCACATCATATAGTGTGACAGTGGCCTCCTTGTCTTTCAAGCAGGGAAACTGAGGCCAGTGAGGGCTTGAGCTGGCCTGGGGTCACACAGTGCTACTCAGGTGTCTGGGATCAGAGCTGGGGGGCAGGGGGTGGGCGTGGCACACGGCCTATTTGTCCCCCCACACCTGGTTCCTAATGCAAGGGACACCTGGGCCCTGCACATTCCCCAAAGTGCGAGCTGAGCAGCAGAGCAGTGTGCGCTGTGGAGGAATCCCCACGACCTTGACTCAGGGCACGTACATATGCCAAGGTTGCCTCCGAGATGGCAGGCACTGGAAAGTCCTCCCTGTCCTTTGTGGGGATATCCCCTCTCCTGGACACTGCCTCCACCCCATGTGGAGATCTGTGTCTCTACTTGACATCCCAAAGGCCCCTTTCTCCAGCATCCCCAGCACCCGAGTGCCACGGGGCTATGGAAGCTGTGTCTCAGCTGGGGACTAGATTCCCACAGCTTGCACCCCTTCTCTGTCACAATGCCCTGCCTTGCACATGCTGTGCCTCTGCCAGGAATGTCTGTGCTGACAAACTCCTACTCATCCTTCAAAACTCAACCCAAGGCAGTCATCTAGAGCATTCGTCCCTCACTGTCCCAGGTGGTGCCATGCCCACCCCCGAGGGATCCACTCCCCAGAGTCCAGGCCGTGCGGCACTCACAACACAGAGAACAGGGGTGATGACAGCCCAGCTGTACTTCATCCAGGGTCCAGGCCGGTAGCCAATCATGTCCTCAATACCATCATAGAAGTTATCACCCCCTGCAAGAGAAAGCAGTGAGCTGAGGGGACGTGGTCTCCAGGGCCACACTGCCTGGGAGCACGGAGGCAGGGCATCCCATCCCCATACCACAGGAACGTGTGCTCAGACACTGGGCCGAGGTCAAGGCCATGGCCCCCTGGGCAGGCCCCAAATCCTACAGTGGCCACCGAGGCCTCCAGGAGCCATTTCTGGACCCCAGAGTGGGAGTCGCAGCCAGCCCAGCACCCCGGTCCTCCCATGTCACAACACCCGTCACACCTCGCGCTCCAGCGAGGGGCAGCAGGAGGGAGGGAGGCTCACAGGCTCGGTCCCGCTCCTGCTGTGTCTAGGAAAGGAGCTGGGAGGAACGAGAGGGCAAGCAGACCCAGTACTCACCATAAATCCAGGCAATAACAATACATTCAAAGAATGCAACCCACAAAAGGCATACACCGCTAGCTGCATAGTAGTCAAAGAGTTGAAACACGTACATGCCACCCTGCAGAGAAAATTGGGTGCCGGGTTGGTGCTGGGCAAGTCCCTTCCTATACAAAGAGCTTAGCAAAACAATAAAACTCTAGGACCAGGATCACAAGCTTAGCGCTAGCCACCTGCCTTGCAAGACCCCAGCTTCCACCTCCAGTACAAAAACAGCACCCAGGAGCCTGAAGCAGGAAGATCGCCACAAGTTCAAAGCCAGCCTGAACTACATAACAAGACCTTGTCTCAAAAAAAGGAAAAGCGGTGACCTGAGAACTGAGCTGGGCTGGGAACGACTGCAGCACAACTCCCCACCTCCCACAGGATGCAGTGGAGAGCACACTCCCTGCCTTCAGGCTCCTGGCTTTTCTGTGTTGCCCAGATCCCCCTCAGGGCCCTGCTAAACCCAGGCACCCTCCCCAGCTTGGGGGGGAGAGAGCAGGGCCCAGGGCCCAGGAACAGTCAGGCCTGGGTCAGTGCCCCTGGGCACAGCGGGATGCGGGCAGAGCAGGCTCTGGTAGAGTGGGACTGAGGTAGAATGTGAGCTTGGGCAGAGCAGGACCGGGGCGGGGGGAGGGGGTGGGGGGGCCACCACCTACCTCCGTCACCATTGTCAGCCCCAGCAGGTAGCTGATGCTGCACACAATGGCAATGAAGACTTCCCGGCGATAACCCTTCCTTAGGAAGGATGGGTAAAGATCCACCAAGGATGTGATCTGTCCCTCGACTTCAACAAACTGCAGGAGAGGACAGACCTGAGTGGAGGCCACACCTCCCAACACAGGCCAGGGCTGACCCCAGGGTCACACACAGGTCCTTCCCATCCCAGTGGCCTCTCATCACCCAGGCTCAGCTCTGAACACAGCATCTCTGGAGGCCATGCGGACCCCAAGGGACTCGGGTCACCAAAACAACCTCCCTCCTGGTCCTTGTCCTCTCACACCCAGGCCTTGAATGCCAAGCCAAGCCCCAAACCCATGGCCCTAGGCACTAACTTACTGGGTGACTTAGGGCAGGCCTGGGCTTCACCTTCGCCATCAGTGGCCATTCAGGTCAGGTTCCCAGGGGGGTTTCTGGCTCCATGGCAATTGCTTGCCCCGTATGTAAGCCTTGGTTTCATCTGAGACTTGGGAACCTCTGCCTGGCCTCCCAGGAAGGTCCTTCTTCAGGTAGCGTCCTGGGATGGCTCTCGGGCTTCCTGAGTCTCCCTGTCTTTGTGCCTAACAATTTCTCCTGAACACAGTGCCACATCATTACATGGAGAGCAACCCGTTTCTTTGATGACAGCATGAATCCTCACGCTCTGGACACAAACCATCATTGGCCTGACCCATGCCCAACACACATGTCCAGGCTCCTGTGCCTCCTGCCTTGGGAGAAACCTCTCCTCTCCACTCTTATCCAGGAACTGGAGCTGGGTCTGCAGCAAGATCTTGGGGTGCAGCACTGGGTTCCAAGGGCCCAGGGCACAGGCTGCACCCCAGCTGCCCCAGGCCATCTGATCAGGACCCAGTTTCCTCCTGCTCCTCTGGGGCCTCATGGGGTGACAAACTCAGTGGTCGCCAATGAGGAGACACCTGGTCCTGTGCTATAGGAGATGGGGTGGAGTGGGGTTTCTGTGGGCCACAGCGACTAGGAACAGAAGAGCAGCTGTGAAGCCAACCCATGCCCCAGCATCAGGCCTTGCAAGACATGCCTTTCCCTTTCCTGAGCAGGGGAATTACAAACAGGAAGGGCTAGGGTCACTGTGCATTCATCGGGGGGCCAAGACTGGTCCTCACTTCTAGCCCTGCCCTCCTGAGAGCCCCTCCAGCCTCTGTGGACCCCGCCTAGCAGGGTCGGCTAAGTGCTTTCCTGTAACCATGAGGAGACACTAAGCAAGGTCTGTGAGGATCAGGGCCCTGGTGACTGCCCTGGCCCTAGCTCCCAGGTAGAGGGGAAAGGAAGTCCTGGTTTGTGGCACTTGGGACTGATGGATCCGAGCTGTGCCCAACCCCCGGGCACCCTGATATTAACAGGTACCTGCCGGCACTGGTGAGGGACACGCCCAGAAAGCAAGAGGGTATTGTGATCTCCTGCCCGATATGAGGCTCTTCCTGTGGACTCAGAGGCAAAGCCACTGGGGCACACAAGCATCTGGGGACAGGCGGCCCAGGGTCTCCCTTAACTAGCTGTGTGTGGCCTTGACAAAGACTCAATTCCTCTCAGCCTCAAAGGAAGAAGAGGAAGAAGAGGAGGAGGAAGAGGAAGAGAGGAAGAGAAAGAGGAAGAGGGGAAGGAGGAACAGGAAGAGGAGGAGGAACAGGAAGAGGAGAGAAGAGGAAGAGGAGGGCCTGTGT
Source organism: Heterocephalus glaber (assembly GCF_000247695.1). The sequence continues at coordinate 1,275,566 of NW_004624872.1, forward strand.
TTAGCAGGGACCAGGCTCCAGCTTGGAGAGACTCGGAGGTCCCGGAGGGGTGGCACTCAGCTGCCCAGCATGGGAAGGTGCTAATGGCCATGTCTGCTCACTTCCTACAGGCGACATGAACCCACAGGTGACCTTGCAGAGGGGCGTGGGTGGCCTTGGTAACATCTGGCACCCTGGCACTCTGATCCCATTGAGGGTGGCATCACTGCCAGCTGCAAACCTTCCCTGTCCGTCAGAGTACCAGTGCAAATGCACACCGAGGCTGTCAGACACCAGCTCCTCCATCCTGCCCCAAGCACTGGAGGCCAGGGACCTGGTTGCCAGTCCACTCTGGCCCTGCCTGAGTGAGCGGGCACTAACAATCTTTCCTGAGGTTCTCTGGGAAATCTAGCTCACAAGCCCTTCCTCAGTGGGGTACATGACCCCAGGACAGCGGTGGCTTTTCCCTTGGGGCTCCAGAAGGCCCTGGAGCCACCCCTGCTGTTGACAAGCTCTGGTCCACAACATCCACATGTGTTTGGCTCTCAGTCTCCGAATCTCTTCATCCTGTCTCCTCCCTGATCCGAGGCCTTCCTGCGAATCCCCACCCATGCCTGACCTTGCCGGCTACCCACCCCTCTCTGACTCCTCTCTTCTGCCTGGACTCTGACAGCTGTGGCCCTTGGCAGGGGGGGACCAGACCACATGGGGGCTGTGTCCCATGCCACCTGCCCTGTACACCGAAGGCACGTGCTGGGATCTTACACACTTGACATGGCCCCAGCACCACACACCCTTCCCAAGGGAGAGGGCTGGTGTTCCGCACCATCACCTAGCCCATTTCGGGCCTGTGCCTAGCACTTCTGGAAGGCAAGGTGGGCAACACCATGCCCCGCCTCAGAACCTCACACCCTGTCTACTCCAAGGCCATACCCAGGCATGCCAGCATTCTCAACATGCCTGGCAGCAACCTGCCATGTGTGTGGCTGGGCTGGTCGGGCTCAGAAGCACGGGACTGGGCACCCTCTGTAGCATAGAAAGTGTGTGCTCTGTATGGACCAGGCTCTGGCGGCTCCTGGCCACAGACCCAGGAAAACAAAGTGAGCACCAGAAAGTTGCTGTGTGTGTCCAAGTCCTGCCTAGAGGCCAGGAGGCCAGAGGCCTGGATGCCGGCAGAGCCTGAGGCGGGGACGGTCACCCACTTGCTGCAGGAAGCACTTCTGCTGCACGGTAATCACTCATCGGCTGAATAGAGGCCAGAGATGTTGGCTCGCATTGCGTGGCCTTAGCTGGGGTGATGACCTCCTGGTCATTTCTCCTTGCTGGGGCACTGGGGTAAGGAGGTATCACCCTGCTGCCACTGGAGGTCTTCCCTGAGATCTGGGGATCCCACTGGCTGGAGTCTGGAGGGTGTCATGGGGAGGAAGGTGGCCGCACAGACACTTACCTGGCTATCCAGTCCCAGCAGGAGGAGCATAATGAAAAAGAGAATGGACCAGAAGGTGGGCAGTGGCATCATGGTCACTGCCTTCGGGTAGGCGATAAAGGCCAGGCCGGGTCCTGAGGAGAGAGCGGGGCATGGGGAGAGACCATGAGCTGTGTGGCCTCAGACCCGGCCTCAGGGCGCTCAGGCCGAGGCATCTGGCCAAGTGCGAGGGCCGGGTCTGCTCTGCGAAGTGGGCATGTGGGCCTGGGAGGGGCCCCATTTACCTCTGTGTCTTACTCGGCTTGAGGGGCCCCTCATGGACCTGGGGTGGGACACAGGCTCCTCAGCCGGGAGAGGCCAGACCCCCTCCCACCCCAGAGCCACCGGCCCACAGGACAGAGGCCGGGGAGTCTGCCTACCGGGGCCCTGACCCCTGGATGGACTGCAAAGAAAATGCTGCTGTTGCTGAGCTACTGACTAATTACTGTGGGAGCAGAAGCAAAAGAATACCGCCACTCCCGCAGGGCAGGGCCCCTCTGTGGCACCCAGGAGGCAGGGCAGGGCCTGGCCAGAGATGGTGGCCCTGTTCTTGCCCTTGCACCTCCTGCACAGGCCTGCTGGGGCCCGGCCTCCCCTTGGGACAGAGGCCAGGGCCATATCCTCCAATCCCACAGCCCGAGGAGCCCTGTAGGAATAGCCCTGCACTCGGACAGTGGCCTCCCCGAGTCTCCGCAGGGGCCAGGGAAGATGGACACCACACTGCAAAGGCCAGCCTCGGGGCCTGGCTGTAAAATACAACCAACCTCTAAAAAGCAAAGCAAAAACCACCTCAAGAAGCAAGATGCAAGAAGGGCCGTAAGCAAGAAGCCTGAAACATGTTCTAAAGTGGACACCAGAAATACACAAATGGTTTAAGAATGGGAAAAGAAAATCCACAAAAACAAACTGTTTTTGCAAGAAATTTGAACCAGGAGCCACACTGCAGGCATGACAGTCCCTAATGTGTGGGGAGGGCAAGTCCTCCACAACGCAGAGTCTGCCTGCCTGAGAAATCCCCACCGAGACAGTGACGCTGGGTGTGGGGTCCTCACCACACCTGGGGTGCTTGAGAGACAAGCAGGAGACAAAGATTCGGCTCAGAAAAAAATCACCCCCTCCCAGGAACCCCAGACACACTCTGCAATCAGAGTTGATGTTGGTACCCAAAGACGCTGCAAGTCCACCCAGGTGGGGACCCTAAGGTCCCTGAATGCGCAATTCCAGCCCCAGCTGACGCACACCAAGGAGAAACCGAGTCCAGCCGGACGCGAGACATGTAAAATGGAGTCCCATCACCCCCACCCACCAGGGCACTGGGAGGGCCCCAACTCGCTGTGGTTCTGCATTTCAGTTCTGCCTTCCTTGAGCCTCTGGGGGAAGGTCCTTGTGTCCCTCTCTGAAGCCTGTGGTTACTGAAGTCCCAAGACGGGACCATGGCCTGGAGGCCTTCACCAGCCAGGAGCTGGGCTATGCCTGGCTGTGTCCCCATGGCTGCATAGCTATGTCCTCATGTGACCGCAGCTCAAGATGCTGCCGGTGAGAGCTCATCAGAGACATAATCGTCCTTCACATGCAACTGTTCAGACACCAGCATGGGGAGTGAAGGACAAGTGGACAGGAAGAAAACAACCAAGGCTGATGGCTGATGTACAGAACACCCAGCATCCCCAGGAAAGGCTACTTCAAGCAGCACAGCCACAGTGCCCTCCACAAAAGCGGCTCCCCGGTGATTGGGGTCTGCTTGTGAGCCATCTGCTGGAAGAATACCACACGAAACAGGCTGTGGTGGGTGACTGGGTCCCTGGCACCCCCCAACTCAGGTGGGTGCTGTTGCAGGGTGATCGTTTAGGGTCCCCAGCCTCAGGGGCTAACAGGAGGGAAAAAGTAGATCTGGGGCTGGGTGGACACAGGGCAAGAGGAGAGGCATGCGGGTTGGATGAGAACTTGAATGAGGGACCACAGTCCCAGGTCTTCGGACAGGACCAGGACTCCCGACCAGTGGGGCCCAGGACATTGTCACAGTGGAAGGCTGGAGGTAGCTGCACCTTCGGGGAGCAGGGGGCTGGGGAGGGACGTGTCATGGTGAGGGGCAGCACAGACAGGTGGGCGTCTTACCAACCCTAACCTAATTAACCTAATCCTCACCTCAGTCTTAACTCTAACTCTAACCCTAACCCTAATGCCAACTCCATCTGAGATGTAGGTGTCAGCCCAGGTGCCTGCTGACCCTCGATGTGGCACCCGGGTTCAGGCCTGAGGACCTGTGGCGTGACCTGATCCGCGAGACCTGTCCGTTCTGCCGAGTCCCTGAGTCACAGCCCGGGCCTCAGCCCAGCATGTAGCACAGAACCTTGTGGATAACTGGTAACCCCTGATCAGGGATGGGCAGGACAGGGTGGTGGAGGCCAAGGGGCCTTGGGGACCCTACCCTCAGAACCACATCCAGACTCCAGCAGCTGGAATATCCTGGACCCAGAAACCTGGGGCACCATGGTGGATTCGGGGCTCAGACAACCCCTGTGACACCGAGGTCCAAGGTCTCACATCCCAGGATGTGGAGCCCTGGATCTAAATCTCCAGACGTCCCGCAGAGGGGCAAGTGGCCAGTGGGGCCGTGCCCAGGAGTGACAGTGCTGAGTCCCCTGCCTCTGCCCTACAACAGCCTCCCAGGCCCTACCTTCCCGTCCCTGACCCCTCACCCTGAGCTTCGGTGGAAGGAATGAGGGAGGGGATTTCCTGAAGGTGACATGTGGCCGGCCTGCGTCAGGACAGCGGTTTCTGTGGCCAGGAGGGGACAGAGGCCGTTTGCTCTCTCCCAATCCGACACCCATGCTCCTGCCGCCCCTCAGGCCACACCACATGACAATCCTTGAATGGCACCTCAGTCCGGGTGGGGCCTCTGGTGGGGGGCGACAGAACCAGGCTCCCCCCGACCCAGGGTCTGGCTTCGCGCCGGCAGCGCTGGGCTTGCACACTAGGTGGCAGTGCCCACCACCACTGCCACCGACACCACCGTACCTGACTCAGCCACATCAGCAATGTCCACCCCTTGCTCTTGTGCCATGAAGCCCAGGATGGAAAAAATTGCGAAGCCAGACACAAAACTGGTACCACTGTTGAGGCATCCCAGCAGCATACAGTCCCTAAGTCACACACGTCAGGGAGCAAGTTAATCACAGCGCAGGAAGCCGGGCTCCCTACTGTCTGTGCACAGCGCCGTGGCGGCGGCACGGCCTGTGGCGCGACACTTGCCTGTACGAGTTGTACTTGTACTTGTTGTAGCTCCCCAGAGACGTCATGGCGCCCAGGCAGATGGCATAGGAGAAAAAGATCTGCGTCCCCGCATCGATCCACACCTGGGCGGGCAGGGAAGGAGGCGCCATCAAGGCCAAGCATGTCCTGCCACCAGCAAGGGACCTGGCAACAACTTGGGGGCCCCACACCACAGCAGGGTCGGCGCCATGCCCATCAGCATGGCCAGGAATGACCATCTTACAGGGCCCCAGCTGTCACCTCAAAGTGGGGACTCCATCCTGGCGCAAGGAACTGGCCCTCAGCTCAGAGGTGGTCAGCTGCCACCCTGACGGTCATGGCTGTTGTCAGGGACCTCGAGTGCTATGGGACGTATGGGGAAGGTGGCCCCGACCCTTCAGCATGTAGCTCTTAGACTCTGGCCACCCTTCTCCCTCTGCCCCTTGAGGGGCAGAGGACAAGCACGATGTCCCCTAGGTCCCCCGCCTTTCAGATCTGCCTTGCACTCCCAGGGGCCTCTGTGATGGGCAGGACAGGTGGGCACTGCTAGCTGTAGGGGCAGGAGCCCAGCCTGGGGCATGTCTCAAGGTCCCCAGAGGAAAGGGACACGCATCTGGGAAAGGTGCTGGCAGGTGTGGCTCAGAGCTCAGGAACCCCCTGCCCACCCAGCCCCGTACCTGTGGGTCCTCCAGGCGGCTGATGTCAGGGTACAGGTAGAACTTGATGCCTGCACCTGCGCCAGGCAGCGTCAGCCCGCGGATCAGCAGCACCAGCAGCATGGCGAACGGGAAGGTGGCCGTAAAGTAGACGACCTGCAGGGACAGGAGGCAGTGGGCTGGGGCCCCATCCCTGGGCTGAGGCCTGGGTGGCGCCTGACCCCTTCCACAAGGGTTGTGGGGTCTGGGGGAGTTCAGGAACACACTCCTCATTACTTCAGCAACACCAAGCCCAGAAGATGAGGATGAGGCAGAAACCAAGTCCCTGCCCTGGGGGACACTGTCAGGAGGGTTGGAAGTCACAGCAAGGAGATAGGGCGTGTGAGGGCAAGGCCAGGTGAGGCTGCCACAGCCAGTTCAGTGGGTGTTGGGGGACACAGCTGTCACTTCACTTCCTGTGGTTAAGGGTCAGTAAGCCTGGGTTCAAATCCCATCTGTGTCCTTCATTTGGTGGGGAACATCAGGCATGTTGCTTAACCTTTCTGGGTCATGGTTCTTCATGTATAAAGTGGGGACACTTGCAACCCTAGCTATGAAGGAGGCTGAGGCAGGAGGATTACAAGTTCACACCCAGTCTTACCCTCTAGGTGAGATCAAGACTCCAAATAAAATCACAAAGCCTGATGCTGCGGCACAGCGGTTGGGCCCTTGCCTAGCAGGCACGAGGCCTGGGTTCCGTCCCCAGTGCAGGTGCTCGGGAAACCGCCCATTCTGACCCCGGTTTGGTCAGAGGTGAGTGGGAACATCTGGGAAGGAGCGACACCTGGTCATCTCACTCCCCTGGCCCCCGCCTGGTAACCCTGCGCCCACCCCAAGGCCAGTGGGTGGTAGCCACCCCACCTCCAGGCTCCACTGTGAGGTGCTGTCCCTGCCCCCAACATGAGAGCTGGGGCCCGCAGCTCTGAGGTCCCCAAACCTGGCTCATGGGGCGTTCTGCCACCACAGCTGGTAATCAGCTCCAGCCAGCATCTTTAGCTATCTGCGCCACTGTGATCCTAGTCTTGCCTGTGCCACCCTCCCTAAGGGTGCAGCCTTCTCCAGACCTCAGTTTCCCCAAACAGCCCCCATGATTCTTCAAGGCCGGGCAGGCAGACCTGTAGGATGAGGGCAGGTCAGGAAGTCACACAAAAGGATGGGCCTGTTGCCTCCCTTCCTGCAGACAGGCAGGCAGGCGCCCAGCAATGCCACCACCTCGCCGGTGGCCGCGCCCGGTTGGGACAATAGCCACATGCAGCAGCCTGGCAGGGTCCCTGGTGGGGGGCCACACTTCAAAGTAGCCTGGGTGGCCAGGCAGAGCCCGGGGCCTAAGGAATCTGCCTTGCCTGTCCTGACTCAGCCTCCTCCAAAGGTGGCCTTGTTTTGCAGCCTTGTGCCCCTGAGAGCCATGCTCCCAGCTTCCTGGGCTCCCTGGGGTCCTGAGGAGGAGCCTTGCCAGGTGCCACAGCGGGCTGTGGTGATTTTCCGCTTGTGCCGGGAACCATCCTGGCTGCTCTGAGCACTTGACCCCAAGCCCTGCAGCCCGGGTTCCCTGGAAACTCAAAGGGACAATTGTCATTGCCCATGGGGTCGGGGGGCATGGGGTCGCTAAATCATTCTATGCAGAGAAACTGAGGATGTGAGCAGGAAGAAACCTCATGAAGACAGGAGGTATGGAGGGCAAAGTGGTGACCCCAGTTCTAATGCCCATACCCTGATTCTCAGCCTTGAACAACTCAGCGGCCCAGCTACACACAGCCATGCTCCCTGGGATGCCACACTCTGGAAGGGCAGGACACAGGGGAGGCTGGGCGGACACTGGGCCTTGGTCTCCCCGTCTGGGATATGGGACCCTGGCCACATTCCAAGGGCACTCTGCCACCTTCATGTATGTGGAGCAATGGTGCTGTAGCCAGACTCTGAGGGCCCTGAATGTCACAAAGGCGTCCGTAGCCTGGATGCCTGATGGGGTCACTGCAGAGGCGGCCAGGCTCAGGAGGTCCCCAGGGTCTGTTTGTCTTGGCTGCTCCAGGCTGCCCAGGCCAGGCCATTGTTCTGGGACCACACCCAGCCCTGGGGGGGTGTCGCTGGGTGGGGTCCCTGAAAGTCACGTCTCCCTCCAGGGAGGCTCTGGTTTGTACCCACTGCACGTCAGCCTCCTACCCAGCCCAGGCTCCCAGGGTTCTGACAGGACAGACCTCAGGGCCTTTGCATGGCCAGGCCCAACGCAGTCTCCCCTCTGGACACCTGTGCTCTGCTTCAAGCCCCGCCCCACTGCCCTACTTTAAATGACACCCATGGTTCCTGGTGTCCTTTATCACATCATTCCTTCCCATGTTCCCCATCACCGCAGCCTCTGCTCCTGGCATACAAGGAGGCTCAAGAGCTCTGGACTGCAGAGTGCATGCCTTTGCTCCACAGAAATCTCCTACACGCTCCTGTCTGTGGGGAAACCGAGGCAGGGCAAAGGAGATGACTCATGTTCACCAGGCCCCTGGTGCCAGGCATTTGAACCCTCATACACTACAGATGAGGAAACTGGCTCAGAGGTAAGGGTGTCGAGGAAGAAAAGGGGTGGCTCGAGGGGCAGGAGCCCTCCAAGGAGCCTGGAATACCATCTCCCATCCCTCTTGCCCCCATCTAGGGAGCGGTTTTCTGACGCCTGGGTCCCAAGATGGCAACAGGACAGCTGGCCCTAGGGAACTAGGCAGAGTGTGGAGGGTGCTGGGGCCCAGGAGGCATGGTCCCTGAGCCATAAGCACCACAGGGGTGGGGGCTAGGGGGCCAGATCACTGCACCCTGGAGGGCATGGGACCCACCTTCCTGCCTCTCTCCCCTCCCAGCCCCATGATGGGTGCAGCCTCCTGGCCAAGGCAAAAGCCAGCGACACAGACCGGAGCCTCTGCACTGTGGGCCCCTCAGCCTCTGCTGTGGTGAGTGCTGGTGTCGGGGCTGTGTCACAGCAGCGGGAGGCTGAGGCACGCAGGGCACTCACTCGGGTCCCCACAGGTGACAAGAGGCATCTGAGGCCCCGTTCGACTCTTCCCTCCCTTCCCTCCCGAGGCCGAGGCCGAGGCCTCCATCAATGGTAAGAGGCAATGGGGGCCAGGCCTGTTCAGCTGCGCCCTCCATTCACACCCTCAACTGCCACCCAGAGACTCTCCTGACTTGGGGCCTCTTCAATCTCAGCGATGAATTATGGGGGGAGTCTCGAGGATGGTATCAGTCCCTGGCGACACAGCTCTAGGCTGCTGGGCCCTGAGACCCCTGTGCCGAGTAGTGTCTGGTTATAGACTCCCTGCGCTAACATGACGGTGGGTTCTCAGCTATGGTCTTCACCACCAGCGGCCACTCCTGTGAGTGCTAATGTCCTGCTGCAGTGTCACAAGCCAGTCACACCAAGTTCCCCAGCTATAGGCAACCCCAGGGCTGGAGTGAGCTCCCCAGCTGCAGGCGGATGATATCAACAGCAGCCATGCTTTCCTGAGGACTGACATTAACAGCACAGCTAAAATCTTAGCTAGAGGACAGCTCGGCCAGTCGGCCTCGGCAGCTGTCCCCAGCCCGTACTGAGACTACCCCATGCACGGGGATCCTGGGGACTGGTGCCAGGCCCTCTCCTATGTAGCTGGCTGCCCTGCCCTCCCTATGGCCCCTGGCAGGGTCCACGCTGCCAGCTCCCGGCTCAGAGCTAACAGCACCAGTAACCTGTGCACATGGCACAGGCCACCCTGCTGGAGATGGAGACGGCTCGGCAGCCAGAAATCTCATGAGCCGCCAATTAAAACACAGGCAACATGAAGGCAGCCAAGGTGGGTGTTCGTGGCCCCAAAAGGGCAGGTGCCACGCTAGGGCTCTGTTCCATGGCGTCTCTTTGGGGGGCACACCCCACCTACCTTCCCTGTGGAGCGCACGCCCTTCCAGATGCAGAAGAAGCACACCAGCCAGACGAACAGCAGGCAGAGTGCCAGGTCCCACTTGAGTGCGCCGGGGTGGTCAATCCCAGGGGACAGGCTCAGCACGTTGTGCCTGGGGACAAGCACAGGGCCAGATCAATGGGCCGCCCTGCCCCCAGGGACCCCTCTGCCCCAGGACAGAGCTGCTAGAGTGCAGAGAGGGGGCTTGGCTGGGCATATGGTTCAATGGTGAGCACTTGCCTGGCACAAGACAGCCCTGGGTGCCATCCTCAGCACCCCAGGGAGAGGGGAATAGGGAAGGGAAGGAAAAGGGTAGATTTAGATGCCACATGGAGTGAATTGGGTTCAGCGTAGCCTGGCCCCGGGCAGGTCATAAAACTCTAAGCCTCAGTTTCCTCATCTGTAAACTGGGAACTGGCTCTCCATGGGGCCCAGGACAGCCTTCCTTTTTTTTTTTTCCTTAAATTCTTTTATTGGTACATTTCAGGTGTACGATCAGGACAGCCTTCTTCAGTGTCCAATGGAGAACACATGGCAAAGCCCATTGTGCTACCCATGGGGGATGCTGCTGGGCACCAGCAGGTGCTGCTGGCTAAGATTACTTGACCTGCCACCCAGAGACAGTGCCTGCTGTACCCGGGCAACAGCAGCAAGGCTGCCTTGCTGAGCAGGCACCTGCCCGGCTCCCAGCTCCCTGCTTGAAGGCTGCAGCCTCAGGACACAGTAACTGATGCCTCGGTTTCTCCTGTCAGAAATGGGGAGCTCACAGCTGCTTGGGATGCTGCCAGGAGACCCCGAGATCATCGTGAGGGGCCGCATCCTGTGGACGCCCTCGAACTGGGACCTGCTCATGCCCATCCTCTCATCCTCTGGAGGCCAACACAGGACCTCGAAGACTCTCAAGTCCCAGCTCCACTGCTCTTGGCACTGACACCGCCTGGCACATGCAGGACGAGAGCCCCTGCCACCGCTGGTCTCTCACCAGACCCACATTGTGGAGATGGGGAAACTGAGGCCCATCTCTGAAGCCAGTCCTCTGGTACACTGGACACTGAAGTCTGACTTTAAGGAAGCTGAGCCCTGGTGTGAAAGGGCCTCCTCCGCCCTCTGTGACACATGGACCACTGGGGCTCAGGACAGGACACCTCCAAGAGGCCAAGTGCCAGGCACGAGGACACAGAGCCTTTCAGCAGGAGGAGGAGGCGTGCATGTTCTGCCTCACTCCATACCTCCATGGACTCGGGTGGCACCGTGGGGACCCATCTGACCCTGGCTGCCATAGTCGTCCACGGGATGACACCTGCCGGCTGCCCCTGGTCAGGCACAGGGAAGGCACTGGGTTAACAGTGCAGACGTCTCTTCAGGTCAGAGCAGCTCCATCCCTGTGCTCGGGTCCCAGTGGTCCTGAGCCCACAGCCAACTCCTGCGATGCCCCTTCTGCCCACTCCTCCAACCTGGGCAGAGCAGTGATGCCGAGGCTGCTGTGAGCTCATGCTGGGCAGCTGCGGCCTCACCCCCAGCAGACAACACAGGCCGGCTTCTCTGCTGCTGCCAGTCATGGCTGGCGGGGTCTCACGGCAAGGGTGCCATCTAAAGGTTTGTCCTGACCAGCAAGTCCAGGTCCTCCAGTCCTGCACACACATGTGGGGAGACAGCGTTCATCCTCACAGGGCTTCGATCCAGGCAGGAGACTCGACAAGAACTGGCCCCGGGACAAAACATGAAGGCTCTGAGCAGGACCCAGGGGAGCAGGGTGTTCCTGCTGTGCAAGGCAAGGCCTCACCTAACAGTGAATTTTTTAAACCACTTTAATGTTTCAAAACCATTATTTTAAATTCTGAAAAAGTGGTGTGGAGGGCCACTCCAATGCCCTGGGAATGGAACGGATGTGTTTCATTGAGCACCACCATTCCCACTGCCACCCTGGGGCGGCCCAAACCCCTCCTGGGGGTTCGGTGGGCCCCTCAGTGTCTAACCCAGGGTCTCCAAGTGCCCGAAGAAGCAGCTGGGAGCATGGCCTCTCCCAACTCACACTCAGCAAACAGTAGCGAGCAGTGCCCAAGGGAATGTACCACGCAGGCAACTCACACGCCTGACACTGCCAGCCCTGGAGCCCAGGACAACTTGGGCAGCCTCTGCGCTGGCCTTCCTGGCTTTGAGTTCTCAGGGAACCCAGCAATATTCCCCCTCTGCTCCACAGCCTCCCTGTGGTTCCAGTTTCCCTCGGCCAATGGCCCCAAGCTGCCTCCTTACCATGCAGACAGACGAGACACCCCAGGCAAGGGGTCCCACACTGGCCTGGACCTCTTCCTCCTGGGCAGGCACTGTCCCACCTCTAGTAGCCACTTATGCTTGACATGGCCCTCACCCCTCCCCTCTCCTGACCTTTAGCCCAGATCTGTCTGGGGTCTGCCTGGGTCCTAGGCCAGAGCCTGCAGTGTGGACACTGAGCATTGGCCTGTCAGCAAACAGAAGGCACCTACCCAACACCAGCTGAGGGAATGAAGCCCAGTTGCCGTATGGAGAAACTGAGGCTCAGCTGGGCTCAGGAAGCCACTTGACATCGCCAGAGCTCAGCCTGGGCCTGTTTTGTTCCCTGTCTCCCCGCAGGCGCTGCCCTCATTGGCAACAATAGCAGTGACTCAGTTGGGCAGGGTCTGAGCTGAGGCCCGGATGTCTGCTCCAGCCGGCCGCCAGCCACACTGGGAGAGGAGAAGCATGGAGTGCGCCGATGGCTTCCTCTTGACCACAGGCCAACCCAGTGTTGGCGGCGCGCCCTCGGTACGGCAGCGGCATCATGAAAGGCTGTTGTCTGGCTGCCTGGCTCGAGCCTCTCCTCTGCCTCCTCCTAAGGAAGTGTTCGGCGGCTGGAGGCAGTCTAGGGACAGCCTTGGGGACATGGTCCTGGGGAGCATGCACCAGAGGGACAGGCTGGGCGGGCAGGAGGGAATTGGCTCAGCCACGTTGATGGAGCTGACGCTAGGGTCCATGGGTCTCCACCTCAGGGCTCTGCAGGGCTGGGGCTCAGGCAACAGGGATGGGTGAGGGGTGAGGCCCCAAGAGGAGACGCACAGCCCACGGGACCTGGCCCTGCACTGTGGATCTGGCCATGGGGACAGATGGGTGAGATGGGTGAGCCAAGGCGGTGGTGCCCCACGTCCACACAGGGCTCATGCTGGGCTGGGCAGGCAAGGAGGGGGCCGAGTCACTAGCTGGATGGGGCTGTGTCCAGGTGGGGGTCCCTGCCTGCTCTGCCTGGAGCCCAGGATCTTGGCTGCCCCAGCCTTGGTGCCTCAATTCCCAGACCTTGGTTAGCATGGTTGGGGGACACGAAGGCTGCATTGGCAAGGACAGAGTAGCTGGGAACCTCCCTGTGCCAGGCTCGGCATGGAGACCCCAGGGCGCCACCATGGGTGACACTGCTTGCAGGGGGCGGGAGGGGGTTGGCCACATCCATCCTGGGGGAACCCAGAGCCCCTGAGGGCTGGGGGCCCATCTACGTACAGCAGGTGCTCCATCTGCAGCCCGGCCACCCAGTGTCCCCGGGGAATACCCAGAGCATGGACCTCATCCCAGCCCTCTCCTTCTCCAGACCCTCCCATGACCCCTCAGCCCAGGGCACAACGCTCAGCCTCCCCAGCTTGATGTCATGGCTCCCCCTCCTGTCACTTCAGGCCCTGTCACTTCCCCTATGGCCTACGCTCCTGTTGTTCCCACCCATACCCCTTCGTGAGCTATTTCTTCTCTTTGGGCTATCTTTCCTCTTTTTGCGTGGTGAGCTCCTACTCATCCCTCAATGCTTAGTTCCTACGGCCCCTCCATTTTCAGATGGGGAAAGGAGGTTAGAAAGAGCTGTGTTCAAGGCTTCATAAGCAGCTGCGTGCAGACATGGAACCAAGAAGAAAAATGGGCAATCTATGGACATTAACTGCATGGAAACCCTCTCTCTGCTCCTCCTGGCAGGGTGAGGTCACAGTAGGAGAATGGCCATGAGAGGGCCCTGAGGGAAATAGCAGGGGGACTCAGGACCAGGACAGAGAGTGGGATAAGCAGGGAGAGCAGAGGCCAAGAGTCCCTTGGAGGGGTCCCCAGGTGGCTATGCAGCAAAGACACTGAGGCAGAGGGGGCAGGCAAGGATGGAACCCAGGTTGCCCATGATGGCCATGCTAAGAGCAGGCAGAGAGGCCAGGGCACAGGCTTGGGCCCTGCAGAAGGAATGGCACCCATCTGCAATCAGCTCCCAGGCACAGAAGCCAGGACAGATGCCTTGGTGCCCACCCTGTGTGTGAGAGCGGGCAGTAGCCTCAGCGCTACCTGCGAGGGCAAGAAAGGCCCTGGGTGATGGCCACACGGCTACCCACACAAAGGTGCCTCAGTGGGGCAGGGACGATCGATGGGCTCTCCACGTGGGTGACCAGCCAAGCCACAGTACAGCCCTGCACCCTGCAGCTCAGGCCATCGCTGGCAGCTCCTGAGTGCTGATTGGACAGCAGGGATGAGGGGCTACAGCATGATGGCCAGTGTCTAACAGGCACGAGTGGGCTGTCCTGTCCTGCCCCTCAGAGCCCTAGGGGTCCCTGACCTTGGTCATACAGCCTTCTGTACACCTGCACCTGCCCACTGCACACCCACGTGACTGGCAAGCACCTGTGCCAGCCTGCTGTGGACCTGTGTGACTGTGGGCTCTGCCATAGCCAATGGCAGGTGCCACAGGGCTCAACTCCCCCATAAAGGGACTGGGGCCATCCTGCAGGTACGAACATACACAGAGCCAGCAGGGATTAAAACAGCTCATGCCCTGGGCTCACCCATCTGTTGCTCCCAAACAGGCCAGCCTAGAGTGCAAGACCTTGGGTCACTTGCTTCAGGTGCCCAGACAATGCCTCCCACCCTGGAAAAGCTACCTCAAGGGTCCAAAGCTGCCTGCAAGGTCCTGGTCCTGGAGAAGCCCCAGGCTCAGACCACCCACGAGCAGAATCATGACCTAAACAGTGCCTGTCTACAGCTAGCAAGTTTGGAGATGGTTGTTATACAGCAAGAGCTGACTGAGACAAGCTGGACACGGTAATATATGCTTATAATTCCAACACTTAGTGGCTGAGACAGAAGGATCTCAAGTTCAAGGCCAGCCTGGCAATTTAATGTGACTCTTTCTAAAAATAAAAAAAGCTCAAGGCCGTGGATTAGCTCAGTGGTGCCACTGCCTGCCTTGAAAGTGCAAGGTCCTGAGTTCAGTCCCCGGTACCACCAAAAAAAAAAAAAGTTCAGATGCTACACATCTACCTTTTCGCCTTTTCATCTGACTGACTCCTTCATTTTCCACATGTATTTTTCTCTGTGTGATAACAGAAAATGCGTTTTTCTAAAACACATTAGGATCACAAGATTGTTTTTATAAAACCTAAGTACCTGTTCCTGTGTCTGGGACAGCAATTTTCACAGGGACCCTGGGGACAGGAATGACTCACTCCCCTTGGGGGACAGACAGCTGAGGAAACTGAAGCCTGCACAAGTCCAAACAGCAGGCAATGGCAGAGCTGGACTCAGCCCCAGATTAGAGCCCCGCCCGCCCCGAGAGGACCTGGTCTTACTCCCAGAACTCGATGACGGGGGATGTGAAGTTGACGGGGCTCAGGGTGACCCACAGGCTCTTGTTCCTGCGCAGTGTGTCCTCCAGGCACTGTGGCGTGTTCCAGCTGTGGTTGCAGTGCGCCCAAGGCAGCTCCTGCTGGAAGGACTGGAACAGGTAGTAGGTGGCCCAGGCCAGGATGACGATGTAGTACACGTTCAGCAGTGACACGATCACAATGGATGCATAGCCAATGCCTGCAGGACAGACAGGTGCACATCAACCAGGGCTGCAGGATGACACCCCAGGCCTGCGGCCAGAGGGGGATTTGACAGTAACCAGCAGATGTCTGTGAGATGGACGGAGGAGGACTGGGTGCAGGAACACATGAAGGATGGTCAGGGAACAGGATGGCTGGTCAGCCAGCACGCAGCTGGATGGATGGATGGACGGATGCTCAGACAGATAAACAGGTGTGTGGATAGACGGCGAGCAGATGGATAAATGTACAAGAGAGGGGAGAACATGTGAATGGTGGGTAGACAGGTGACGGATGGAGGGATTGGTAAACAGATGAGCAAATGTGCAGACAGGTGGGTGGGTGGATGAATGGATGGATAAACATAGTGGGTGGGTAAATGAACAGCTGGATCAATGCACAGATGGGTGGTGGGTGTACAGAATGGTAGACAGGTAAATGGGTGGATGGGGAGACACATAGATGAATGGATGGACAGGTGTACGGCTAGACAGATGGCTGGACAGAAGGACAGATGGGTGAGCAGGCGAACGGATGTGTGCCGGATGGATGGATGAATGTCTACTTGTTGCAGATATGCACTTTGCTGGCTGGAGGTGTGTGTGGTTGAGTGCTGGGTGGGTGGATGAATGAGTGGATGAGGAGGTGAGCAGAAGATGGGTAGGCAGTGTAATGACTGCATGGTTCACTGGAGAGTAAAATGGGTGGATGGATGGATGGGTGGGTGGGTGAATGGATGGATGCATGAAGGGACTCACACATATTCCCACTCTTGCCAATAAAGCCCTAACAGTGATTATCTGAGTGCATATTTAGTACCAAGCACAGGACTCTGCACAACCATGAATGTGGTGCCTCAGTACACCCAGCAGTTAGGCACAGCCCCGCCATTTTATCTGCACAGCAGCTCTGACATGTGAGTGTGTCACTGTGCTCAATAGATGAGGAAACTGAGGTACCGAATGACATTTCCAAGGCCACCTGACTGCGGAGGGGAGGACATGAGACTTGACCCCAGGCAGAAGCCACCTGGCCTGAGGTTCCAGGGAGGCACTGCCCCGAGCCAGGCACCACCCACCCCTCCCCTGTCCTTCATGACCTTGTCCTGTGCCACCCTATGTCAGCTCTGCAGCAGGTGCCTTGGCTGCATCCCCTCTCCATGTGTGATGCTCACCAGAGAAGAGGGGGCAGATCTTCTCCCAGCAGGTGATGCCACCCTCTGAGGTGTACTGGCCGATGATGACCTCCAGGAAGAAGACAGGCAGGCCACTCCCAAAGAGGAAGATGAAGTAGGGGATGAGGAACGCACCTGGGGAGAAGGCAGGACAAGGTGAGGGATGGGGAGTGCTGTGGCCCCGGCCCCTGTCACCTCCTCCTGGGGCCTCCACTACTGATCTGCCGGGTCCCTGGCCACCCACAGGGCCTCGAAGCTGTGCCCATGCCCCTGCTGTGTCCTCCAGCAAGACCATCTGAGGGGCCACTGCCTGGCAGGGAAGGCCCTCACCTGCTCTCTGGCCCCCTACCTGCATCTACTAACGGGCTCAGCAGGGTCTGCAAGCCCCAGGAAACTGGGCACTGGGGCTGGGGTGTTTGCTTTGCCCTGGGGAGCCCTTGGAGCCCTCTGGAGGATACTCTTGGGGAGCCAGGACCTCCGAAGGTTAAGAGACTGGGCTGTAATGAGTTCCCTACCATCTCCACAGCCTGGAAGGGTCAGAGCCTTCTGCAGGCAGAGCACAAAAAGCCTGAACCCCCCACAGCTGAGCAGCGATCTACAACTTAATGCGTCTCCACCACACATCTTCTGCCTAGATGCCTCTGCATTACAGCACCCTACGATGGCTTCCCATTTGTGGGGCACAAAGAAGCCAGAGTTGTGGACGGTGTCTGGTGAGGTTAGAAAAGCCTCCAAGCTGAGGGGTGCGGTGGGCTGACGGGAGGGAAACGGGGTCCTGCTCACCTCCACCATTCTTATAGCAGAGGTACGGGAAACGCCAGACATTGCCCAAGCCCACGAAGCCGCCGGCCACGGACAGCACAAAGTCGATCTTGCTGGCCCACTTCTCACGCTGGGGCGGCTTGCCCTCTGCCTCATCCTCAGGCCGCGTGCCTGGGCTCTTGCCTGGAGATGGCTTCAGGATGTCCTTGTGGAAGTCCTTCAGGCACAGCAGCTTCTCCTTAGTGGCCATGGCTGCGCCTCCTGCAGGAACGGAGACAGCCCATACCGGGCGGTACGGAGCCACTCAGACGCCGCCAGGGACTGGAACCTCCTAGCTCAGGCTGGGGACACTGGTGACCCAGTCACAGGTTCCAGGTTCCCAGAGGCCACATCTGTCACCCCAAACAGCGAGCCGCAGCCCACACCCTGATGTCACTCTCATCTCCTACAAAACCCTGCAGGCTGGGCCATCCCAGCATCCTCACATGGCAGCTGCCTGCTGCTGCCAGGCACAGACACACTCGATTATCTGAGTCCTGGCACTCTAGGGGCTGAGGCAGGACTGCAAGCTCCAGGCCAGCCCGGGCTACGCAGTGAGTCATCTCAAAAGAGACTGAAATTAACAAATTTTTAAAAAGACCACTCCAGTTTCACTAAGGCCTCAAGCCTGCCTACAGGATATGCCCCTTTGTGAGCATAAGTATGGATCCCAGGACTCAGACCAGGAAGTCTGCATCACCGGCAAGTGAGGTTCCCACCCGAGTACAGCAATGAATGTCTGTGAAGTACACTCGCGATTTCGGAACAATCATGTGTACACAGCAGAAAGAATGAGGCACTTTACCGGTGAGGCCTGAGCAGCACCATGCAGCTCAGGGGCAGCCCTTCCTGGACCATATGTGATGGGGAGGCCTCAGCAGGGCCAGGTAACCTCCATCTATACGTCCATCCACCCCGCTCGCCACCAGGGCTCGACCCCTGAAGGGCAGAGGCCATGGAAGGCGGGGGCCCTCCTCTGGGCCTTGACCTCCCAATCTGCAGGCCCAAATGGTGACAGCCAAGGTGGCCAACTCAGCACCACAGCCCTGGTGACAGCCTGTTTCCTTGATCCTAATTGGTGACTGAACGACAGGGGTCATGGTGCATGCCTGTCATCTCAGCATTCTGGGAAGCTGAGGCAGGAGGACTCCAAGTTCAAGCCCAGCCTGGGCAACTTAGCAAGACCCTGTCTCAAAACAAAACAAAAAAGAAACGGCTGCAGATGTAACTCAGTGCAAAGATCTGGGTTCAATCCTTAGTATATAAAAAAAAGGAAAATACTGCCCGACATTGAAATATCAGATTTCAGAGAAAAGTCGAAATGTCAAGGGTCTCTGGAACACAGAAAGGTCAGGATTGTGGGGCTCCTACTCCCCAGAGAGATCACAAACACCACCACACATTTGCCAGGCAGCCCCAACCACGAAGACATGGCCTGAGCACTTGCTCGTGGTGACATCGACTCCTGGGCCATAGCAGAGGCCGTGGGGACAAGGACCTGTTCCACAGATGCGCTCCTGGGGCCTGGCACTGTGCTGGGTGTGAGAGAGCAGTTGGCAGGTATTACTGGGTAGGTGGACCTTGAGTGGCCCCTGCACCCTGACCCTCAGCTGTGCACACCCCCACACACAGGGAGTTGCCAGCCTCGGAGCCTTGGACCTGGGCGGACAGGGACACATGGCCAGGCGGGTGCTGGGACCCGGAGAGGACAGGGACGTGCAGCCAGGCCCCAGGGGTTGCGCTGAGGGGCAGAGGCACAAAAGCACAACGCCGTGTTTCCCCCACGCCTCCTTCCTCTCCCTGGTCGGGTGGGGACCCCGATTGTTTCTCTGTCTGGCGGGGAGCAGACGGAGGCTTCCTGGAGCCCAGAGCCCTTCCTCTGCCTGGCGGGGCATCCGCACGCCTTTCTCTGCTGGCTCCCGCGGGGCCAGGCGGGCTCCGCAGCCCGAGCCACTGCAAAAATAGCCCGGCTGCAGCATTGTTCCAGCAAGAACCTGCGCCCCCTGATGCTTATCGGGCAGGCGGCATTGTGGCAGCAGGGTGGGTGCATAATTGGAGGATGTGGGGCGCGCACAGAACAGCCAGAGGTGGGCTGGGCCCACCCTTCTGGACATTGCCTGGACCTTGGTGCTGCGGGGACATCCCAGGGTCAGCCTGGCCTGAGCTCTAGGGGCTTGGGGATCCCAAACACAGGCAGAGGGGACTGGACAAGGAGGCCACCTGAGGGTCCTGCTCAGAGAACCCTTGGGAAACATGGGGGTTACCTCAAGCTCCTCAAGCTCCTCAAGATCCCAGTACTGCATATTCTGTTCTCCTACAAAATAAGGACCCCTGCTGGGCATGGTGGTGCACACCTGACATCCCAGCACTCAGGAGGCTGAGGCAGGAGGATCCTCATGAGTTCGAGGCCAGCCTGGGCTACATAGTGAGTTCAAGGCCAGCCTGGACTACATAGGGAGACCTTGTCTCAAAACAAAGAAATAATTTGGACCTGCCTATGGCCTGCCTGCAACTGGCCCAATGGCCCCCTTACTCCCTAGGAACCAGGGAGGTTCTGCAGCAGTCACAGCTGCTATCTAGGGGGTAGGACCCGAGGTGATCACTGTCCCTGAAGGATCATGTGCATGGGGCTACACCAAGCATCAGACCCTCACAGCCACCTCCCTCCAAACCCCCACCTCCACCTGGGAAAACCTGGGATCTGTAAGTCCCGGCACCTACCCTGCCTCCCCATCACCATGGCAACCTGGCCACCCACATGCTCCCCACGCAAACAGTGAAGGCAACCAGGAAGCAGTGGGCTCAGGGCCACCCCACGGCTCCCAGGCCATCTCTGTCCCTGCCACTGGCCTGACCCAGATGTTGAGGCCTCTTCCCAGCTGCTGACCTCAGGCATGGGGCTCAGGCTCTCTGGTCCCCAACCAGCAACTGCACTATGCGGGTGGTGAGGATCACCTGAGGGGTGCACAGGGCTGCTTGGACAGCAAGTGGTACGCGGCGGGCCTGCTGTCCCTGCCATCTCCATGTCCGTAGTTACTGTGGTCCTGCTGAGGGTGAGGCCACTGGCAGAAGTCCTGGGACACCTCCTACACCTCCTGGTGCCATCTCTGCAGCCTCCCCAATAGGCCAGTGCCTCCCACCAGGGGCCACCCGAAGGGCCAGAGAATCACCCAGGGGTTTGCTGGCCGCTGGGCCACGTCCTGCCGGCGTGACCTGTTTTCCTTGGCCTGGTGCCCAGGGTTATTTTGTAGCGGCTGACAGCCATAATTCCCCATTTTAAGAGCTTCCTCTTCAGTCACTACAGCTCCAGCGATTAGTGTAGATTCTGGCACAGAGGCCTTGGCAGAGCCTGCCTCACTGGTTGGCTGGAAACACTCACTTCTCTGTCTCCAGGCAGCAGCCAGATCCAGCCGTGCCTGAAGGCTGACCTGCATGTGGATCGCCTGGCCAATCTTGGCACAAATGCAGCTCCATTCAACCCACTGCAGTGAGGCTGTGGGCTTAGTGTAGGGCATTCCTTTACTCCCTAACCAGTTTTAAAGTATCACATTTTTGGACAGGGGTGGTAGTACATGCACTCAGGAGCCTGAGGCAGGAGGATTACAAGTTTGAGGCCAGTCTGGGCTACACAGCAAGACCTAGACCAGCCTGGTCTCTAGAGTAAGACTTGACTTAAAAGACAAAACAAAAGAAGTACCTTTTGAGTACAGTACTCTGGGCTGCATTAATTAGAAACTGTTTCCTATTTATCCATCAAACCCTTGGATTAGGGAAAATTTTTTTTTTTTTTGCAGTGCTGAGATCAAAGCCGGGGATGTGCCAGGGACCCTGGAGGAGAGGGTGCAGCTTGAGACCCAGGACACTTGCCTCCCCCAGGACCCCAGAAGTGATAGCAGGACACTGGGGAAACTGAGTCCCTACTGCCCCAGCTGGCCCACCTGCCCTGTGGCACCCACACCCTACTGCAGAGGCCATGATTCAAACCCACATCGACCCTTCAGCCTGCCAAGGACTCTGCCAGGAGGGCTGGGTATGAGACCCCTCTGCCCCCAGTGCCCACCCACCCCACACCCCATGGAGCCTGGATTCTGTGGACCCAGTGAGCTGCACCCAGAATTCTGATGGGTGGGGAGAGAACCGAACCTACCCTTCCTGAGTGTCCCCTCCCCGCAACAGTGACCTGGGCTTGCAGAAGCCACACCAAGCTGTGGGAGCCAGAGCAAGTTGACAACGTCTCTGCGCCTCGGTGTCCTCACCTGGGGAAGTCTGGAGGTAGAAGTCAGACTCACCCTGTGGGATTGCATGGGACAGAGGCTGTAAAGTGCCAGCTCAGGGCACACATGGCAAGTGATTGGCCCTGGGGACAATGGTCACATGCCTGGGTCTCAACGGCATGCGTGGCAGGCACTGTGCAGGGCTGAAGAAACATCACGGGGCTGGGGCCAGCTCTGGGGACCCTGATGTCCTGACTGTAGTTAATGACAACACCCTGCACACTGGAAACCAAGAGGGCACGGACTTCAGCCTCGAAGGAAAGGGCTGAGCACAGGAGAAGGCTCACGCGTACCACTCAGTCAGCGTCCTCCCTACACGGTGCACTGCTTGCCACTGTCATACACAGCTGGCAGCCCTGTGTGGAGCTCCACGTTGCCTCAGCTGGCCCTCCTCGAGTATTGCCCCTGTCCCCACTCTACAATGAGGCCCGAGATGATGTCATTTGCCTAGGTCACACCAGAGTCAAACCCCTGAGGAGCAGGAAACAGCTTCCAGTTCTGTCCTGGGCCCCAGTGTCCTCCTTCTCAACCCTTGAGGTGCCACCTGCACCTCTAATGAGCCCACTGTGTGGCCGGGCCAGCAGGCACACAAGGAACCAGGCTCAGGGAGAGCAGGACTGGGCACAGGGACGCTGCAGGAAGGGGCGGATGCCGAAGGACAGGTGGTGTTGTGCACAGGGTGTGCCTGGTGGGGCAGAGAGGCTCCTGAGTCCCCAGGAGGGTGGCCCCATCGTTGACATCCAAACTGCTCTCTCCAGGGTGCCACCCTGGCCCCCTGAACGTTCAACGGGAGCTGCTGGATAAACACAGTGAGCTCAGTGTTAAGTGCCAGCCCAGCACACAAGAGCCTGGGCTCCATCCAGGTCCAGCTCAAAAACAAAAACAAAAAAAAAAATCATAGCTCTTTTTTTTCCTGTCATAGAAAGCAGACCTTCAAAAGATTTAATCATTTAATTGGATCACATGATCTGTATCCTTTAGTCATCTGTTCCGAGAAAAGGGTAACTCAAGCATGACACCCCAGGGCCTCCTGGGGCCTGGCAGGCAAAGGCCGGGTGGCTAGGACCGGGTCTGAGACCAGACCACGGGGAAGGTAGCTCGAAGCTGCTCAGGCTGGGATCCACCTGGGGCCAGATCCTGCACATGTATGTTCCTGAGAACCCCAGATTCAGGTGCGCGCACACACACACACACACACACACACACACACACACACACACACTTCTTGTATCCTCAGCACCATGGGGGCTGGGTCACCTGGGGGCCCCTCTGGACATGCCAGCCTGTGGCCAGTCCCCATGAGGTCCCGTGAGCTTGCCAGGAAGCCAGACATCATCTTGCCCAAAATAAAGCAAAAAACAATGGGGAGCACTCTGGTCCTAATGAAAGTGAAGTCCAAAAGGAGTGGCTTCAGCTGGCCCCCTCAGGGACAGGGGACAGGCTGTCCCCACCTGGGCACAATGTCCCCTCTGCTGTTCCAGAGCACAGCCTGTCCACCGGAAGACCTTGCTACCACCCACTCAGCCCCAGGCTACAGCCCTCCCCGTGCCTGTGCCACCTCACTTGCCACAACTTGCAGGTGAGGGTACATGGTGTGTGGGGGGGGGGCAGCTCTGCCCAGTAACTGGAGGTCCCAGGTGACTTCTGGGCAGGAGCCCCTTGGGCTGCACCAGTCGGAGCAGCTCACCAGTAGGTGAGCAGGGTTTGCAGCCTGGCCTTTGGGAATTCCCGGGAGGGTGCAGGATGGGGACCCTGTCCACAGCCCCATCACTGCCCCTCATAAACTCAAGGTCTGGGGCAGGGCCCTGATCACTCAGTCCCCTCCTGAAGAGCCAGGCCCTGACCCAAAGGCCCAGAGACTCAGATGGGCACTGGAGAAGGCATGGGGGCTAGGGCACTGTGGCAAACCAGAGACGCAGGAGGCCTGGGCTGAGCGACAACAGTGGGGGCCTGGGCTTCCGACCACAGAGCTCCAGGAGACACAGAGCTCCAATGGAGGGCAGGGGATACAACTGACAGGGCAAGAGTCTCCACTGTCACCGGTCACATGACTGCCAGGGACTCAGGGTCACCATCCTGGCCCCCAAATGCTGAAGTAACACAAGGACACTGAGTTGAAGAGATTATGGCCAGGGGAGGGTGGGGACAGGGGGGGCCAAGCTGCAGCAAGGGGAGATTCAGGGGCCTGGGGACGCCAGGCTCAGGAGGGTCAGCTGCCTTCATTGCCCCAGTGACGTGCTCTGAGTGTGGAGGCTGTAGGCTTATGTCCCTGGTTGTTGGGCCTGAGAGCTCCGAGCAGTGGCTGTGTGGCCTCCCTCCCAGAGGGTGAGGGTGAGTCAGCGGTACTGTGGGCACTGACTCGCCGTGTCACTTCCCCGCCACCCCGGAAGTGGGCAGGAGCCAGGGCACTTCCTGGACAGCCCCAGAGATGGAGCGTCTGCTCTACTTCCCCTTTCATGCTGAGGACCCAGAGCACATAGAGGGCTGCAAAATGCAAGTGGAGGGGACCCCACCCCCCACGCCATGACAATACCGCTTGGGGCACAGTGTCCCCTCTGCCATCACCAGGCTCCCTGGAAGCCAGCCAGGCCACCCCCTCAGCTGGGCATTGCCTCTGTTTGTCAACAGCCTCTCCCGTGCCTGGTTCCGCTTTCCTTCAGTCAGGAAACGCCCCTCTCCCCTCCTCACTGCGCCCTTACCTCACTCTGGCTCAGGGAGCTCCATCACACAGGGCCAGGACTGAGCGGCTGGGGCAGCATGACAGTGTCCTAGCGCACCCGCCGCATGTTCCGGGCCCGGGCTCCTCCCCTCGCCAGCTGCCCCGTGTGTGGTGTGCAACCTCCCCTCAGCCTGGTCACAGCCATCCTCCACTGTCAGCTGCACCTGGCACAGGACTCATACATCAAGGTCCACCAGAGGGACATCTGGGGCCCAGGACACCAGTCAGCCACTGACTGAGCCAAAGGGTGGCCAGGACGTGTGGCCCCAGGCACAGTGCCCCATGAAGATTCAAGCTCTGCTGGGCTTCTCTCTGAGATGACCCCAGATCTTGAGAGGTTCGGCATCCATTGCACTGCCTGGTTCCTGGACATCTCCTGGGGGTGCCAGAGGCCAGCGCCCAGACCCACACACGGTCAGACTCGGGCCACAACAGATGGATGACAACACAAAGATCCTGACATAGGTCCTGACAAAGGTCCTTCCCAGGCAGAGCTGGATGGACCGTGTGGTCACGTGGCCCATCACACAGCATCACAGGAGCAGCCCCACTGTGCTGGGTGCTCTGACCTCCACTCCACCACATTCCTCACGCCAGACCTCAACTGCTGCCAGCCGGCAGAAGACAGTCTCTAAGTTCTCCACCTGGAGCCCAAGATCACTCTGTCCTATCCTCGGTGTCCGGCACCAGGCTCCTCATCCACCCGGCGTGAGGCCCCACACTCCTTGTCCTTGCTGGCATTACCTTCACAGTCTTGGTTTGTGCCCAAGTTCTGTGGCCTGGCCATCGAGCTGGGTCCCCCGCTCCTGCGAACCCCACCATTCAGCAGGCGCTTGGCAACCTGGGCAAGGTTCCGAGCTCTCCATCTGGGAAACGTCCCTGCGACCCAGAGGAACCTGGCACCCACTAAGATGCAGATGCAGGTGCCCAGACCTGCGGATTCCACGTCCCCTCTGCACAAGGGCTGGGGACCTGCCAGCCCTGCGAGAACTCAGCTTCAGGAAATTGGGAGGGGTGCACAGACCTGGCTTCAAGAGGCCGTGGTGGCACCCCGGGTGTCCGTGGCTCTCCTGCCACAGCCTCACCTCACCATGCCCTGTGGGTCGGGCACTTCCACCCTCCTCACAGGCCAGCAGGCCCCAGCTCAGGAGCCACTGCAAGCGCCACAGGGCCAGATCCACCCAGGGGGCCAGATCCACCCAGGTCCACCCCTGTGACGGAGAAATCAAGGCCAAAGTGGCAGGGCACAGGGTGACGGACTGAGAGGAGTGGGCACAGAGACAGTCTCCCCCAGGAACAGGGCGGTAGGGGCCTGGCTGCGGCCACTCGGATGGAGGGACACCCCTGTAGCGGGCTCTGTGTGGCATCACCTGCTTCCTAGCCAGGTCCCAACTGTCCCCACCCACACGCAGCACCTTCCAGTGAGGATGCCCTCCTCTGTGTACCCTGGTTCCCTTAATCACTGTGTGGGGATAACGACAGCACCCGCAGGGTGGCAGTGTGACAGGGTAGGTGACATCACTGCCCTCAAGATGGAGACAAAGTGGACCCATATTCTGCTAAGCTGAGCTCTAAGTGCAGCCCTGCCAGGCGTTTCCTGGGGGTGGATGGTGGCAATGAGGACTGGGATCAGACACCACTTGGCCCAGCCTGGAACTCAGGGCATCAGCCACAGCCCTGCCTCTCCCTGACTCCGACACTGACTGAGGGTGGGGACAAGGGATCTGAGGGGGCCTCCTGGGTCTGGATGCCTGGCCTGGGTGTGGGGCCCGATGGACGGGCAAGGACTGGGAGATGGGGGCTGTGCCATGGGGAGCTGCATCAGGAAGGACCGCAGCTGCAGCCCTGATGCCCCCCAAGGGCCCACCGGGCACCTGGCCCCCATCAGGTCCCCAGGTCACTGACCGATCCCCAGCAGCTCGGCACCCGGAGCTGACTCCAGGCCAGTGCTGTGACCCAGCTGCCGAGTGAGCTAGGGAGCCCATTCTGTGCCTCAGTTTCCTCTTCCATCAAATACAGTTGTGATAGCACTGCCTCCTGTGGCATGGTGCATCGTGCCCACAGCTACGCCAGTCTGGGGTGCCCAGGCTCTGACTGGAGATTACCTTTGGCCACTTCCCTCAAAGCCTAAGGTTTCCACAAAATGCAGCTAACGAGAATCCCCACCCCGAAGGCAGGAGTGGAACCCCAGCACTCTAGGAGGTTAAGGCAGGAGGATCAAGAGTTTGAGCCCAGTCTGGGCAATTTAGGCACACCTTGTGTCTGAATAAAAAAATAAAAAAGGAGGGGCTGGGGATTTAGCTCAGTGGTTCTGCCGCCTGCCTCACAAGTGCAAGGACCCAAGTTCGATCCCCCGTTCCAAAAAATAAATAAATAAAATAAAAATTAAAAAGCGGTAATAATGTTCCTTGATGGGGCTAAATGGGAGGAGGCCCCTTCCTCACAGGACACACCCCTCCATCCCAACCCCAGAGGCCTCCTGCAGGAAGCCAGCAAAGGCTCTGGGGCAGGGCTGCCTCTCCCTGGCGCTGACCAGGCCCGCAAGTCCCTATCAAGGCTGCCCTCTGCCTCCCTGCTTCCCACCATGAGCCAGGAGCCCACGGCTAGCAGTGTGCCAGGCTCGGCTGGGCGCTGTGACCCCACTGTGAGGGTTTTCTCCTTTCCTAGACCGCCCTCCTGGGGTGGCTGCTCGCTGTCTCCTAACATCCCGAGGTAAGGAGATCACAGCCCTGTGTCTGACCCCGCAGTGGCACCTGCGCTGCACTGTGGTGCCTGTCCCTACCCACCTGGGGTACTGGGTGACACGACTCAATGTGACCTGGGCCACAGGAGAGAAGCCCACAACCCTTCATTAAGGTGCTGAGGTCAAGACCTTTGAGCTTGAGTTGCAGCCCTCAGTCTGACCCAAGAGGAACAGGAGGAGTGGAGGTGGGGAGGTCGTTTGGGAAGTCATTTTGCAAATCACCAGCAAGGATTAGAATCCAGGTGTCAGCCTGGACCACACCTGCACCCTGCAGGCCTCGTGCTCCATGTTTTTGCGCTGGGCATGGAATCACCTGGACGATCACTAAACCACCACCAGGCCAGGAGAGACTCCCGAATTCAGCCTGGCTGAGTGCTGAGGTGGCTAAAGTCCAGGGATTAATCTCAGTGGTGGGGGAGAGATGAGAGGGGGAATCCAGGGCTGTCCCCAGCCTCCCCTCCCTGCCCCACACGGCTCCAAGCCCAATCCATCAGCTCAGTCACCTCCCACCCTCCCCACCCCCTGCCTCCAGATGCCAGAGAAGCAGCCTCCTCCTCCTCCTGGGCCAGGACACCTGCGATTTAGGCCACCTCTATAAATAGGTGAGAAAGCGTCCTTTAACTGACTTGTCTCTTCATTGGTCACGGTCCCTCCTAACCCTGGTGGCTAAGTTCTACATTAATCCTTTCCGCTCCCCGCACTCACTCTCAAGTCCTCACAGTCCCAAGTTCACTTCCTCTACCTACAACCCCACCCTCACCTCAGCCCCACCTATGCTGCGTCCCCCAAGCTGCCACTTTGGAGCAGGTGACCCCAGGAATGTCATCCCGAGATGGGGACTCTGCTGTGGCCTCTGCAGTGGCATGGCCGGTGGGAACAAGGACACCAGAGCTGGGCTTTCCAAACACCAAGCCATCTCCCTCAAGCACCAGCGACCTGGCAGCCCCACGTGGGGCAGCCCCATGGCGCCATGTCCAACAAGGACATCCGAGCCGGGCAGGGGTGGATTTGTCAGGGGCACAGCCAGGAGGTGGCAGCATGGAGCCTGTGGCTTCTGTGGCCCTGGTGGTCCCCATGCCCCTCCAGGTGTCCTTCCCTGAAGGGGTGGCCAGGTGAGCACAGCTTAGCACTGTCCAGGAGACAGATCCAGCAGATGCTAAACAAATTGGGGGACAGAGGGTCCCCCAAGGTGAAGTGCCCGGGTGGTGGAGGGGCACGTTCCAGCCCAGGAGGCAGTGTGGCATGGCACCGGGTGGGCAAAAGCACTCAGCTTACGCAGGGCTCACCGTCCCATCCAAGAGACCCCAGATCCCAGCCTGCCCTCCACCCCTCCTTTAGAGACCCCGTCACCTCCTGAAGTGCCCTCACCACCCGAGCATGCTTACTGAAGGCAGCTCTGGGAGGGAGGGTGACCAGGCCAGCCTGACAGCCCTGTTTCCCCAGTGCCCGTATCCTGTCTCCCTCACCTCCCTCCCACCCTGTGGGCCTATCAGAACCAGACCCGAGGTCCACTGAGCCCTCCATTACCCAGAGGGACACAGGATCTGGGGGTGACACACATGTGGCTGCCATGCGCAGCAGACACCACAGCTCTGCGTCTTCGAGTCCTGCTGAGCCACAGCCTGTGAGAGCCCTGCCCAGTGTGGGCCGAGGACCCAGCGCAGTAGGACACTTGGGAAATGAGAGGACAGCAAGAGGACCACGTGCTCACAGGGCCACAGGCTGTCACTTCCTGCCGCGCAGGTCTCTGAGGTCAGCCCACTCCCTCCTCCACTTCCCTGTGGACATCATCATGCAGGCACAGATGTGTCACCTCCCCCAACTTGTGTCCCTGACAGAGGATGTCACATGGACACACGTGCCGCCTTCCTGTCCCTGGATGGGCACTGCACAGAAAACTTCCTGTTATCTGGACCCACCATGGCTGCAGGTGGCCAGGGGCAAACACCCTGGGCAACTCAGCCTTGAAGACACGCATCAGAGTCCCTCCCCCTAGTCAGGAGGGGTGCAGGCCCAGGAACACAGGCCAGGGGCGCCATCCAGAACCACTTCTGGGTGCTCGTGTCAAGGCCTAGGTGGCCTGTGGGTGCCACCAAGCTGACCACGGGGTAGGGCTGACGATGGGGTACAAAGACAGAGGTCGACTCAAAGGGGAACCAGGAAGCCCTGTCGTGGCCATGTGGTGTCGACTCATCCTCCCTGGGGACAAGAGCGGGTGATGCCCTCTAGGAACAGCTCTTGGCTTCTGAGAAACCCTCTCCTCGAAGACACCCGCACCCAGGGGATGGCCCTGGGCGTTGATGGAGCACCGAAGACAAGACACCTGAGGATCCCAAGGGCTGCAAGTGTCAGGTCTGAACCTGTGCTGACTTCCCGAGAGGGAGATGCCCAGATGTGACAGTGGCTCACCCCAAGAGTGACCAACAGACCACACTTGCTCAGTGGGGCTGTGTGCTGTCACACATCAGGGCTGTTTTCCTCCCTAACCCTCACTGCCGGGGGGTGGGGGGCAGCCTAGTGACTCTGTACCACGCCGTGGTGATGCAGAACCGAGGCCCCAGAGAGACCCGGCAACCACTCTGGCCTGCATGGCAAGGCCCAGCAACACCTGCACCTCGGTGCCCAGGTCACAGCCCCTTCTACTTCCTGGCTTTTCCTGTCTTCCCAGACTGGGAGCTGCCCCCTTGGAGTGGGAGCCAATCACATCTGACTCCAAAGGCCTGCTGCTGGGCCCCCGGGTGGTGGTGCCACCCCCCCCAGGCCCACAGGCAACATCAAGCAGGAAGGGAAGCTGGGGTGACTGGGAGTCCGTGACGTGGTTCGTGAATCCAGCACCCTAGGGATGGGCAGCCCCTGCCCACCATGCCCACGGCCGAGGTTCGAGCCCCCATGATGAAGCACAGGTACATCTCTGCTAGGCTAGGACTCCGGTTCCTGGCACGGCGATGTGGAAAGACCTGCTCACAGACGCACATGGCATCACCCCGCTCTGCCCCATGCAGGACGCGGGCTACACTCGTACTGCTAAGCTATGCCCTTGAAGAGGCCTCGGATGCAGCTGAGCAGGGAGTGTCACCTGGCGTGCACAGGCCTAGGTTCCATCTCTAGCACTGCAAAGCATTAAAACATAGCAAAAAGGTCAGGGTGGTCAGTCGTGCACTGTGTGTTTCACCACAATTAAAAATAGAAAGGGATTAGACCAGAGAGAAGCTGCGGCCAGCGGATTCCTGCCGCCAGGGACTAATTAGGTAAATGGTTTGCCCAACACGTGAGGACCCAGGGCTGCAGGCTGTGCCCCCAACCCACAGCTGTGTCGGTAAACACAGTTTTACCCGAACACACAATACTCATTCACCTGCACAGTTGTCTGCAGTCTCCCAGCTGCCACTGTGAGGTGTGGCCAGCGGAGGGGACACCACACGGCCACAAACCTATAAAGTCGCTGGCCTTTTGTTTAATCTTCTAAGTTGAGAGCTGACAAACTTTTCTTTTAACCCAGAAATATGTCATGGGGGAGAAATCAGGATCACACAGACATCCAAGGGATCATTATGATCCCTTTCAAAATGAAAATTCTGGCCAGGTGACTGTGGTCCCTGAGGCTGAGGCAGGAGGACTGCTTGAGCCCAGGAGTTAAGGCCAGCTTGGGCCACATGGCAAGACTCTGCATCAAGATATTAAATTTTTAAAAGGAACACTTCAAATGATGTAACACAGATCATACTACGGTTACCTATGGTGGTGGGACTGCAGATGAATTCTGTTTTCTTTAGACTTGCCAGTGATTTCTAAGTTCTTTTCTTCTGCATTGCTGGGCCAGACCCTAGGCCCTCATACACACTGAGCATGTGGTCACCACTGAGCTGCACCTTGGCCCCTTTCTAAGTTTTGTGTGTTAACAATGTGTTGCTTTTATAACACACAACAAGCCTTCTTTATCACTGCACGGCCGTCTGGCTGAGCAGGCTGGAGGTGGCATTTTCAAGGACACAGGAGTCACAGGCTTGTCACACACAAATACACACACACACACACACACACACACACACTGAGGCTGGGCAAGAGGATCTGGCAACCTCAGCTGCTCCAAAGGAAGGCTGAGGCAGGAGCATCCCAAGTGCAAGGCCAGCCTGGGCTACTCAGTGAAAGCTGTGAGGACCCTCTCCTGAAGGCATCAGGCACCCGGGAGGGCAGACCTGGCCCTCAGCTGCCCTTGCCCGCTTGCACATGGCCACCCCGATCTCAGACAGGGATAATATCAGGCCCCCATCCCTGTCCACTATCCCATGTCCCCTGAGGTCCTCCATGGGCCCATTTCACAGGCAGGGAAGGTGAGGCTGGACAGACTCAGGGACCAACCTCAAGGTCACCCAGTAGCAGGGGCTGGGCATGAGGCTGCGACACAACCCTGGGGCTAGAACCGGAACCAAGGGCCCCCAGCTCACAGCTCCCAACAAGTCAGCCAGCATCTGCTGGGAGGGTCACCCCCAGGAGGAAGCCTGCATCCCAGAAGTGACCTGGCTTTGTGTGACAGTGTGCAATCATCCCAACATTGGCTGTGTCCAGGGTAAAGGGCCCATTCCACCAAAGCAAGCCCAAGCTGGGCATGGTGGCATATGCCTGTCATGCCAGCACCCAGGAGGCTGAGGCAGGAGGATCTCGGAAGGTTTCAGGCCAGGCTCTGAGGGGTGCAGAGGAGGTGTGGGAAGCTTAGGCCCCGCAGAAGGCGCCATGGGGGGACAGGTGCACATTCTAGCCAGAGTGGAAGGTGCCTCCTGTCCCAGGGCCCCTGCCACTCATTAATCAGCAGGAGGCCTGGGGTCCACACTGTGTGCTCCAGATCAGGGCCCCAGGTTCTACTCCCAAGGGCTATTCAGCGTTGGAAGAGCCAATCACCTCTCTGGGCCTCAGTTTCCCTCCTTGCCCTGCAGGCGGCATCAGCACCCACCTCCCAGGGTCTTCGGAAGCTTCAGCAGCACTTGGCCAGAGAGGCATAAAAGCCGCCCCTCCATCGGCAGCCTCACCCCACTGAGCGGGCTCCAGAGCAACCGTACCCTATGCCTCCAGTGACGTCAGGCCTTCCCCTGCTCTGGGCCAGGGATGTGCAGGCCTGAGGCCAGGTGGAGGACACATTTCCATGGTCAGCCACTGCTGACAGAGCCCCAGGCCAGGCAGGGGGTAGGTGTCCGCCCATGGGTGGCAGCGGCCGAGGGGTTCCAGGGCAACTCCACAAGTGGCTCCAAATCAGCCAGACCCACCCCTGGGCCTACCAATCTTACCCCACCCCTACCCCAGCACCACCAACAGCCGGGGTTTCACCCCCTGCACAGCAAAAAAAGAGAAAGAAGAAGCTTCTGTTGAGGATGGCAGGTGTTCATGTTCCAGGGCAGAGTCCACGGGTGCACACAGAACAAATCATTGGCCACTGGGTTTTCTTGAGACAGGATCTCACTATGTATTCCAGGGTGGCCTCAGACTCACAGTGATCTTCCTGACTCAGCCTCCTGAGTGCTGGGATGACAGACATGTGCCACCACGCCCAGCCACGGCTATTGTTTTCTAAGAACCGAGGATAGCCTGGCCCAGGCCTGGAGCTCAGAGGGTACACAGGCCACTGTTGGTCTGTGGTGTGTTTCCTGCCTCAGGCCAGGATGAAAGGCTGACCAGCCAGGGTTGAAATCAGCTACTTAAGCTGCAGATGCCATTAAAGATGAATGTGACCCTGAACTAAAAGCAAGCCAGGCAACACTGTAAATACCAGGTAATCAGCAGGGTCCTGAAGGCTAGAGATTAGATAGTGGAGACGCTGATGCCCGCCCGCCCGCTGATGCCTGCCCGGCTGGGGCCCATAAAACAATGGCCCTGCTCTTGCGAAATCCAGTAGGACTGGGTAAAGAGGTGCCCCGTGCCTGCTCGCTGCAGTGATTCAGCAGAAAGCACAGGGCTCTGATTCAGTGGAAAGCACAGCACCCGAGGGTTCCCACAGCGCAGACAGAGGGACGAGTGGCCCGGGCTAAGACCAGGAAGTGTGCCCAGGTTGTGGACGTTCACCATCCTACTGTGCAAGCTCTCTCAAGGCATTCAAGATTTTAAAAATAAAGTTTTGGGGCTGGGGATTTAGCTCAGTGGTTCTGGCATCTGCCTTGCAAGCGAAAGGTGCCGAGTTCGATCCCGGTACCAAAAAAAAAGGAAAGAAATGTAGAAAAATAAAATTTTGGAGTTGGGTGTGGTGGTGCAACATTTGTAATCCCAGGAGGCTGAGGCAGGAAGATCTCCATGAGTTCAAGGCCAATCAAACTAAATAAATAAGTAAATAAACAGGCCCAGCCATCCCCAGCACCCTGGGCAGGTCCCATCCTCCCAGAGAGCTGCCCCTGGGTGCCTAGGACAATGTCCCCAGACCCAGGGAGATGTTGTGACTACTCACAGGCAGGAGGCTCCTCAGCGGGGTCTGTAGTTCCAGATCTGGACCTGCACAGAGGAGGGGATGCCATCAGGGTGGCTGTGGCTGGGGAAGGGCGGGTTATGCACCCACGTTCAGGCCCTGGCTCACACTCGGGCACACGCACCTGCAATCATACACCCCCACTCACACTGGGGCACACGAACCGAAGGCTCTGGGAACACGGTGCGGTTCTGCTTCAGGGTTTATGCTCTGTGTTCTTATTTATTTTCCGTGGCATGGGGATGGGATCCATGAAGGCGGCCTTCCTCCCACACAGGCTTCTGGCGCCCGCTGCATGGGGAGGAATGAGGCCCCTCAGACCTTGCACACTTGTTGGCTGAGGCAGGAGGCTCTCCCAGAACTTGCAAATGGGGACATGGGGACCTTGCCTTGCACTCCTGTTTCCATCTCGGTGAACAGCCAGCCTAGGGCTGGTACGACATGGGACCAGGTACCCCCTCGCCTGGGCCTCGGAAATGGGAGTGACATCAACAGTCCATGAGCACCCACTGGGAGCCAGGTCCCAAGCCCGGGACCAGGACAAGGGTGCCATTGAGGCCATCTGCCGGGTGGACACGCAGCCTGTGACAATGGGTGGGGCGGGCCACAAGGATCTCAGTTCCAAAGGGTACTGAGGAGGTCAGTGCTCATGGGACAGAGAATGGCGTTTGGCTGTGGGCCTGGCCTTTGGGCACCATGCCCCTCAGGGGACACTGACGCTCCTCCCCCAGTCAGGACCACCCCAAGATGCCCCCACTCCAAAGGGAACGATGGCCAAGATGCCCAGGGGTCTGGGAGGGCCTCACGCACCTGCAATGGAGAACAGCAGAGGATAGAGAATGTGGCGGGCACAGAGGGATAAGGAGCCCAGTGAAGGTGGATAGCTCAGCCTCCTCACTGAACACAGCGCTTCCTGTTTGCTTAGATTTCGTCTCAGCGAATTTCTGCCTACTGTAACCCCAAGGGTGCAGATATGGCCCTGCCTTGGACAGGCTGCATTGCCTCAAGCTCCTCTGACGTCTCTGAGACTCACCAAGATGAGGGCAGGGGGTGCTAGGCCACAGATGTTGCCTGCAGCACGGTGCTCGGGCAGTCCCATGTCTGTGGCCCTCATGTGTCCCATCCGGCCACCCTTCTTGCAGTGTAGTCCATCAGGAAACCCAGGGGACCCTGAGAAGGGACTGCGTGACAGCCCGGGTTGTAGCTGCGTCCACTTCCGGCTGACGAGTCCACGGACACCTCCACTGCGGCCCATTCCAGCCAAGGACAGGTGGGCATGCAAACACAGGGTCCTAGCTGGCAGGAGGCACGGCCCCTCACTGTCACCAAAGCCCCCAAACACCATGGGGCACAAGGAGGGGTCATTGTCCCAGCCAGGCCCCAGGTTGTGGCGGGCAACCTGACCCGTAGGGAGCTGGAGCTCAGGGGCCGAGACCGGGCAGCCCGCCAAGGCCTCCCCGACGTGCATCCTACATCCTACTTGGCCGCCGTGAAGTCTCCTGCAGCTTTTGGACCAAGGACTCAGAGCAGCAAGAGGCTTCCCCTAGGCAGCCTTTCCAAGATGGCACCGGCCCAGGGCACAGCCCCGCCAGCTCCCAGCCCAGGACTGGGGCGAGTTATCTGAATTTGGCCAGGCTCGGGTCTTCCATGCACAAAAAAGGAGGATAATGGCCAGATGCAGTGGCGCACCCCTGCAATCCCAGCACCCAGGAGGCTGAGTCAGGAGGATTACCTTGAAATCGAGGCCAGACTGGGCTACACAGCAAGGCCCTGTCTCAAAATAAAAGGCAGAGTGCCTGGCTAGCGTGTTGGAGGCCCTGGGCTCCATTCCAGCACTAAAAGAAAGACTTCGAGTCTGATTCCAGTCCTGGGTCGGCACCAGTTGTCACCACAGCTCCTGTTCATCACCCTCTGCCGGGTCCAAGACATGACCAAGCCACTGAGGCTGCCCAGATCCAATTCCCAGGCCTGAAGTCGGGTAATGAAACAAGATAGGGAGAAAAATCCCCAAATTCCCACCCCTTGGGCTCCATGTGGCTCAAAACAAGGTGGAACCTGGTGGATCTGTGGAGGAGACCTGTCAGTCACCACCCAGCAGTGAGACTCAGGGGACAGTCCCTGGGCCACAGATTCTGGCCTGGCTGCCTCTGTCCCTCTCTTTGGACTCAGATCCTTCGTGTTCAAAGGCATAAGGCTGGGACCCATTGCCCAGGAGGAGCAGTCGCTGAGGATGCGGAGGTGTGGGCCAAGCACTCTTCCATGACAGGAGAGAGTGTTCGTGGCTGGGGCAGGGCAGTCACCAGGTCCTCACGCAGCTGCAAACCCTGCAGGTACTCAAATGAGGCCTAGACTTGTCCCCAACACCTGCACAAAACCAGTCAAAACTAACCCTAACCCCTGGGGCCGAGCAGTCCCAGGAGAGCTCTGGGCAGGGACCCTTTCAACGAGCCCCTCAGGTAAGAATGGGAGCAGAGCCTCCCTGGGACCTGCGGGAGGAAGGAGCTGGCAGCTTGGGGCTTTTTTTTCTCCCTCTTTTTTTTTTTTTCCTTTGGTCTGTTATTGTTGTTGCGGAGTTTTTTTGAGACAGGGTCTTGATATGTAGCCCAGACTGGCCTGGAACTCTCAGGTCCTCCTGCCTCAGCCTCCTACCACACCTGGCTTAAAGTCTGCTCTAATCTACACTCTTCTAGGTGCAGTAGACAAAAGACTCCACTTGTCCCAGAGGAAGTGCAGGAAGTGCAATGCCCTGAACCCTGCATCTCTGACCGGCATCTTCGGGGCTCCAGATCCTAATCCAGTGAAGGCCGACAGGCACAGTGCACCCGGAAGGGGCCACGGGGAGGGCAGGGCCTTCCCCTATGGGCGTCCCTCTTGCACCGGGACCGACAGTAGGAGTCCCTGAGGCCACAGGACTCACAGGGCAAGCAGAGGCCGGGGACAGCCCAGACTGCATGCCCCCCACCCCCACGGGACTGTGTCTTCTCTCTGCAGTGCTGGGAGTTGAACCCAGGGCCCGGGACATTCCACACAGCACTCTACTGCCAAGCGCCAGCCCGGGCCCAGACCACCCACACATTCCCGCCACAGCCATCCTGTGGGCAGGAGGCAGGCACTGTCACGGGCTGCATGCCCCTGAGAGCTGGACACCCACTGCCAGTGGAAGTACCTTCCCTCCCACAGCCCCAGGCAGGGTAGCAACCCCTGCACTCAGGGACGCTAAGGCAAGAGGACCACAATATGGAGCTCAGCCTTGGCAACTTAATAAGACCGCATCAAAATTAAAACTTGAGCTGGTGTGGTGGTGCACGCCTATGATCCTAGCACTTGGGAGGCTGAGGCAGGAGGATTGCTATGAGTTCGAGGCCAACCTGGGCTACACAGTGAGTACAATGCCAGCCTGAACTACATACTGAGACTGTGCCTCAAAAAAAATTAAAAATTAAAAGCTTAAAAAGGGCTAGGGATGTAGCTCAGTGCAAAGGCTGACGGTTCAATGCCTAGTACTCCAAAAGACAAGGAGAGGAAGAAGAGGAGGAAAAAAAGGAAAAAGGAGAAGAGGAAGAGGAGAGGGGGAAGGAAGAGAGGAAGAAGAGGGGGAGGGGAGGAAGAGGAGCAGAGGAGAAAGGAGAAGAGGGGGAGGGGAAGGGGAAAGAGGAAGGGAGGGCGGAAGTAGAAGGGGGAGGAAAAGGTTGGGGGAGGGGAGGAAGGAGAAGGGGGAAGAGGAGGAAGACGAAAGGCGAAGGGGAGGGAGAGAAGAGGAGCAAGAAGAGGAGGGCAGGGGGAAGAGGGAGATGAGGAAGAAGAAGGAAGAGGAGGAGAGAAAGAAGAAAGGGCCTCGGGCTCTGGGCAGGGAAGGCCCGGGTCTCTGGGACTCCGGTCTTCCCACAGGCTTCCCAGGTGTCAGGGCCATTACAGGGCTCAGAGAGCAGAACCCTTCCCACACAAAGCTCCGTTAATTCAGAGCAGGAAGAAGGGGTGATGGGAGGAAACAAGGGCCTGAGAGCTGCTGGAGCCCGAGGCTCTCAGACTGGCCAGACTTCAGGCATGGAGAGGGCTCTATGGCAAATGTCAGGCCAGGAAGCCTCACACCAGGAGTGGTAGACTTGACCTCTCAGCACTGGGGAGCCATGGAAGGTACCTGAGTGGGAGAGGGGCACAGAGGCCGGTGAGGAAGCAGCTGCCTTGGGCTGGGTGCTGTCCTCCAGAGTTCACAACCAGTGCCATCTGGTGAGGGAAAGACAGTCCCTGAAACCATGACCAGAGCAGCCTCAGTTGGGAGGTGGGACCCTAAGGACCTCCCTCCACCCTGTCACCCTCCTTCTGGGATCATCACTCTCCCTGTCAGGCCTCAGGAGCCAGTCTTGGACCTGCTCAGGGACCTTCCCGGAGGCCACTCAGCCTCAAACCCCTTCCCACCAGCTGTGAGGATGCCAGAATTTGGGATCACGACCAAGGCCAGAGCGGGTAGGGTGGCACACGCCTGCCATCCCAGAACTCAGGAGGCTGAGGCAGGAGGAGTGCCATGAATCTGAGGCCAGCCTGGACGACATACTGAAACCTTGTAGAAAACAAACAGCAGCAACAGAAAAGTTCAAGGACAGGGCTGAGGGGAGAGCTTGCCTGACACTTGTCGGGTTCTGGGTCCCACCAGCTCCAGGAAGTCTGCGGCACAGGCGGGGCCTCCACTGGCTGCCGAAGAGTCACCCACAGCCTGGCTGGCTGGGAGGGAGTGCCTGGGGGCAGAGGTTCTCAGGACAGCTCCACCCTCCCTTAACAGGCCAGGCTCACTCCAATTCCATGCTCCACACCCACAAGTGGTGGGTAGGGAAGCTCAACGGGGTGACCACAGCCAAGTCCCCTCCTCGCTCCACCTGGCCCCAGGCTCCGCCTGCCCGGGAAAAAGCCACCCGAGTGTCCACCCCCTCACAACTACTGGGGCTCAGGGCAGTGTTATTTATCACTGCCTTCCTGCCCGTGCCCAGCATACACTAGGTGCTCAATACACAGGCAGTGCAGTGAGGAGAACAAGAAGGGCTCAGGTCTCAAGCAGCTGAACCCACCCTGAGTCCTGATCTCTGGCCCCTTGGAGCCTACGCTACCTTCCTGGTGAGCTCATCTCTGGGCTTCAAGGACACCTTTACCCCTCGACAGATGCTCAGTAAGCAGGGGCTCCCAGGTGGACATAGAGGCATACCTAGGGAGTCCCAGCTATGAGGAGGCTGAGGCAGGAGGATCTCCGGAGCCCATGAGCAGGAGCTCAGCCTGTGCAACACAGTGAGGCTCCATCTCAGAGAAAAAGAACAAGAGAAAGGTCCCTTTCCTGGCCTGCCCAGGCCCGGGCTGCTCCTCTGTCCTCCCCCAGGCAAGTCCATGGCCACAGGGGGTGGGGAGGACCCATGGTGGCCCCACAGGCAGGGCCCACAGAGAAAAGGGCTGTTGCTCCAGTCTGATGGCACCAGGCACACAATGGTCTGCTGCCGAGAGACCACGCGCAGAACCAAGAACAGTTCGATGCCATTCTGCTCCGACCATACGACACCCAGCCTGCTGAGCAGGTCCTGAAGGAGCCGGGTCCGAGAACGTCAGAACAGGAAAGGGAGCAGGGCAGGAAGGCAAGGTGTGCAGGCGACACACAACTCAGGCCTTTCAGGTGGTGCTGAGGACACACATGCTTTTAATGATCTGAGAGGACGGCTTGTAAGTCTGCAGTTTTGTATCATTTGAGGTGTATTATTTTTGTGATTACAAGTGAATCTTGAGCCAGGTGTGGTGGTGGATGTCTGTAATCCCAGCACTCGATAGGCTGAGGCAGGAGGATCACCACGACTTTGAGGCCAGCCTGGGCTACATACTGAGTTCAAAGCCAACCTGGACTACATAGCCAGAGCCTGTCTCAAAAAACCAGAATAAATCAATAAATAAACGTGAGTCTTTTGGCAGTTTCTCCTGAGTCAACATGTATGCAGTGCCACTCCCGGGTAGATGAAAACGTGTCCAAAAACAGACTCCTGCACAGACGCAGGCAGCCGCTTGACCTGCCCTGCAGCGACTGTACTGCCCCTCACCCACAGGACGATCCTGAGACCCTGGGGCTGAACAGCGGGGACAGAGTCACACCAGCCTGGGATGCTGGCAGCCGGCAGACGGCAGGGCAGGGCAGGGCAGGGCAGGGCAGGGCAGATCGGTAGATCAGGCCCCTACGAGGTTAACCACACAGCTGGTAATAAAACAGTTACAACGATGCGGTAATAAAGTCACACTCAGTAGTCCTCCTTTCCAGCATTTTCCTCTTAATGCTCTGGGCTATCGTTCATGAGGGGTGGGGGAGTGACGAGACCCCAGGGAGCCAGTGGGGATAGGGCGCGACCCCAGGGACAGGGATGTGTCCCACAGGAGTCCCTCGAAGGAGGTTCTAGACTGATTTCTGGTGACAAATCAGAAAGTGGTGATCTGAAGAGGTGGGTGGGCTAGGGTGCAGCAAAGACTAGGGTTCCATCCCCAGTCCTATGGCAGTGGGGACAGAGGACACGGCTTCGGGGTGAGGGGAGGCTGAGTCCTGATCCTCACACACTAGTTGAGCCCCACCCCCATGGTGTTTTTATTTTACTTGTTCACCCATGTGCGCCTGGGGTGCCTGACCACTGCATCACACCCCAAGCACCTCCAGGACTTTTTCAAAGTCAGGGGAGGTACCGGGGGGAAAACCCAGCAGCCCCAGAGCTCTGGGAGCTCAGGCCGAGGCAGGAGGACTGCTGGAGTCCAGGAGTTCAGGGCCAGCCTGGGCAGCACAGAGACCCTGACTCAAAGTGGGGAAAAACCTCAGAACACAAAACTTTTTAAGATACAGATTCCCAGGCTCTGGTCCCACCTCCATTAATTTAAAAAGTCTTCCAGATTATTCATTTTCTTTGAGACCAGGTGGGGCTAAGGTTCCCAGAACGGCCCCCAACTTGGGCACCAGTGATCCTCCCGCCTCAGCCTCCCTAGTGCTGGGCACACAGAGGCCAGGGCCAGGTGGGCACTGTGCCCTGTCCTAGGTGTCTAAGGCCTGGCCACACTGCTCCCCACCCCAACACCTCTACCCCTCGTGGGGCTTGTTTTGGGAACAGAAAAGCCATTCCTCGCTCTGTCTCCTCCACTCTGGCGGCCTCCAGATGCAGCCTCAGACTAGGTGGGGTGGGAGGGGATCCCAGGCCCAGTCGGTAACTCACCCTGAAGGCCCAGGCTGCACTCCAGTGAGGCCACAGCTGGGACTTAATGGCCTGTGTACCTGCTAAACAGCATGTCCGGGCCGCGCCCCGTGTTTACAGAAAGTGCTCAGGGCAGAACTCGCTGGCACAGAACTCGCTCTGTGCCCTGCCCACCAGCGACCCCGGGTCTCCTGGAGCCCAGCCCAGTTTCTCACTCAGCATGGGGCTCTCCCGGGCACCTCCAGGCTCCAGGCTTCTACAGCTTCTGCCCTGCTGTCCCCAAACCTGTAGGATCCTATTTCTATCTCTGCTGCCCTCCGGATAAAGCTCAAGACACTTACCCAGCACCCACAGCCCCATCGTCTGACTCCTGCCAAATCCTGTCTGGCTCCTGTTCCTCTCTTGCGCCGGGACCCAGGGGACATGTTCCACAAACACGCTCGGCCACTCTGTGCCTCAGTGCCTTGGCACCTGTGTGCCCCCTCCAGGAACACTGGCCATCCTGGTCTCGACCATGGAAGACAGCAGCTCTGACATGGCCTGCCCTCGGAAGCCATGTTCCCCACCAGCAACACACCAGGTCACCAAGTCTCCCTGTCGGCAATACCTCCCAGAGCCCTCGGCCCAGCCACAAGCTCCCGGAAAGACAACCTTCTACTCCAAACCTGATGCCACACAGAGCTCCCTCAGCTGAGGTTCAATCACCAGCTAAGTTCAGGGCTGCAGAAGGAAACTCCTTCTCTCCCGTAGGCCACCGTGGGTGCTTACAGACCCAGCCCTCCACAGATCTGAGCCCCAGCCCAGACAACCTGGTGAACACCAGACGCACATGTGTCAGCTCCAAGCATCTGTCTGTGTCGGGCCCTTTGGTAGAGTGGGTGCCCTAAGCTGCTACTGTAAGGGGCACCCCAGTTCCCACCCAGGCCCCAGGGCAGCAATAAGCCGCATTCCCATTCCTGGAGTCCCTGCAGCTGACTTCCGCCCTCCTGCACAGGAATGCACTCAGTGACCACAGGTGCCATGTCACTGGGATCTCTGGAAAGACCATGAGACGCTCCCGTTCCTGGAACAGACAGGGTCTGGACATGCGGGGGTTGAACAGTCCTCTCCAGGCTCTCATCCAATCCCCCATCCCCCCAGAAATCAGTGACCAAACCTCCGAAGTCCAAAGTCACTGCTGGCCAAGTGGGCTGCCCTTGCCCCCCCCCCACAAAGTCTTCTATTAGCCCATCTGTAAAATGGGCAGCACCACCTTGGGCCAAGCAACACTGCCAAGCAGCTGTGACCAAGGGGACTGGGAGGCTGACCACCACCATGGGGTGTGATGCAGGGCATTCCCAAAGGACAAAGGCTTGGCGCTGCACCTGACCCTTGCCACATTCCACAGTGACCCAGGCCTCATGACACCCTCTAATCGGAGCCCACAGCCCCACCGGCTTTACAGCTTACTTCGGCTTAGGCAGCCTGGCTCAATCCTCTCCAGGACACGGCAGGCGGGGTCTGTGTCCTCAATGCTTGGGGAATCACCAAGGTCACAGCCCTCTGCAGCCCACGGACAGCGTGCCCTGCCCATCCTAAGGATGGGGAAACTGAGCCCAGAAACAGCTACTTATAGCCAACAGGGGTACACCCAGGTCTAAGACAACTTCCAGCCATTCTGCCGGTCCCCTGGGGTCGAGGGTTCTCGAGGTAGCCCCAGTACGCCCCCTGCATGCTCCTGCCCGCCTCACCCTCCAGCTCGTGTCACCCCGCACAGCAATGACTCCCTGCGATGACTCCCCGGTCTCGGGCAGGCGGGCAGGCGGTTGCTAAGCGCTCACCAGCTCGCTCTCATAAAAATAAACTCCTTCTGGCTACAGACGCTGGACCAGATCCCCTCCCTTCCAGCCAACAAAAAATTATTTTAATTTAAAAAAGAGCTCCTCCTTGACATTTTTGTGCTCCTTGGCGGTGCCAACTCGGGGCGCTGTGCTCATGTACACATGGGGCCCGCAGACCCCTGATCTCGGCCACCATGTCCTCCACCTCTTGGGTAGGGGCTTGCCGGAGGTGGCACTGGAGCCCGGGCAGGACTAAAATAGCCAGGCCAGGCTGCCCAGCACCCGGCGACAGTGTCCGGCACACCGTTGTCAGTGCCCAGCACCAGGCGATAGTACCCAGGCCCAGCGCTGCCCCGGCCCAGCGCTGCCTGGGAGACACGCGAACGATCGCCCCGGGACCACTCGAGCCCTGTCCAGTGCACGGCCAGTCTCTGTCCGCGAGCCTCCGCGCCCACCCGGACCACCTGTCCCCGAGGCGAGGCCGCCCGCCACCCGCCCCGCACCGGACGGCGTCCGGGCACGGCCGCTCAGGGACACACGTGCATACGGCGGGGACAGCGCCACGCGCTCGGAATCGGCCACACGGCGCCAGTCGGCAGACGCTGGCGAAAGGCTGAGGACCCGGGGACCTGGGGACCCAGGCACCCCGAGACCCGGCCCGAATCCGCCGCCCCCGCCCTGGACCAGGCCCGCCCCGCGGCCACCGCGACTCCCGCCTGCGAAAGGACCCGCCTGGGTGTACCTGGGCGTGCTTGCGCAGCTCCTCCCGGCCGGGCTGCCCGCCGGCCGGAGCTTGGGGCGCGGGGCGCGGGAGCTGGCTGGCGGCGCGGAGCGGGAGGCGGGCGGCTGCTGCGTCCCGGCCTCGCACGGCTGTTGTCTGAGCTGGCGGCTCCGCAGCGCCCATCCTGCCGGGTGGAAAAATACCGGCGGGGCGGGGCAACGGGGGGCGGGGGGAATGGGCGTGGCCCGGTGTGGAGGGCGGAGTCGGGTCTGGGCAAGGGCGGGGCAGGGTGGGGAAGGGCGGGGATAGGAGGGGAAGGGCGGGGCAGGGGCGGGGCCGGATCCCGAGTACCGCCCATGCGCCCGCACACGCGCGCGCCCGACCCAGGCGGACAAAGAGCCCGGCCGACTGCGGGGCGCGCTCCCTCGTGCGGACGACCACGCGGGATCTGCACGGCATAGCTTCCCGACGCGGTACCCGGACGCTGCCATTCCCCACCGGGCCCTGGGGAGCCCAGAGCCGCCCCTGCGCCCTGGGCTGCTTCCGCTGGATCCCCCCACTCGAGGTCGGGAACGGGGGCGAACAGGATGGCCGCGGGCATCTTGGGCTTCGTTTTCAGTGGGTTGCGCGGCGGGGACGGCTAGGACACAGGTTCCACCGTGCCTGGCCAGGGCTGCCCACGGGCGCGGGCGCTCCCAGCCCATGGACGACCCACGCCCCTCCCCGCTGGCTCCGCCCTCGCACAGGGCCCTGGCGCCGTGAACACGTCGGGGCTTACGACTTGCAAGCCAAAGCAGAAATGCTGAGCCCCCGGGAGGACCCGGGCACGGTTCCGGGGTGGCCCCTGCACCTAGGCCTCGCCAGGCTTCAAGCCCCAGGGGCATGACCATGCCCCGCCCAGGGCAGATAGTAGGGGGAAAGGTGGGGCAGGAAGTGGGGGGGGGGAAGGAACCGCTGTGCCAGCCATAACCCTAATCAGGTCCGGGAGGCACAGAG
This sequence comes from Heterocephalus glaber, assembly GCF_000247695.1. The sequence goes on from NW_004624872.1 coordinate 1,319,582, forward strand.
CCTGAGAGCAGCAGGTTGGTTCCCAAGGGCCTGGCACAAGAACCCAGGCTCTTGAAGGCAGGCCATGGTGCTTGGGCCCCTCTAGTGTAGGGAGTCTCCGGGCTTCCCGCAGGGCAAGTGCTTATCAGTCATTCATTCTGCTATTTATTGCTTCTTGGGTTTTTTTGAGGCAGCATCTGGCTATGTGGCACAGGCTGGCCTGGAACTCTCAGCAGTCTTCTTGCCTCAGTCTCCTGAGTGCTGAGATCACAGGCATGCATCGTCATGCCCAGCCACACTTACTATGTTTTAAGACCAATCCATGCTATGTTGCCCAGGCTGACCCTGAACACCTGCGCTCTGGGTTCAAGAGATCCTCCTGCCTCAGCCTCACCTGCCTTTCTCTACCTGTTATCTGTGTCAGGGTCCATGTGGTACCTGTCAATGTCAGCCTTTCATCCTCGGAACACTTGCCCAAGACCAGCACTAGTATTTCCCCATTTTACAAAATGGAAAATTCAACTGCAGATAATCAGCCCACCCAGGAACCCATGTCTGAGGACCACGGGGCTGGGAACCACAAATCTCATGGGTAATCCAGCTGAAATTCTGGCCTTAGGCTCCAAATGTAACCAGTGAGTGCTTGGCCCATGCGCCCTAGATTCCTCCTTACACAGCACACGGAAAAACAACCCTAGAAGCTTGATGTGCTGTGCATATTTATATTCCCAGCACTCTGGGGGCTGAGGCAGGAGGATCTCAAGGTCTAACCCAGCCTGGGCAATTTAGCGATTTAAAGAGACACAGACTCAAAAAATAAAAAGAGCTGGGGGATGAAGACTTTGGGTTCGATCCCCAGTACAGTATAGCATGCAGGCAAACACACACAGTCCCAGAGAGAGGAGAGAAGGGGCCAGGAAGTGCTCCCTGCCTCTGCCCCAGGGAATGCTGGGAAGGAGCTGGTCCCATATGAGGGGCACCAGGGTGAGCCTCTTGGCCAAAGTGTGAAACAAGGCCTTGTGCCTTCTCTGAGCCTTATTCCTCATCCATAACTCATAGTAAGCCTTGCCTCCTCATTGATCTCTATGAGGAAAAGGCCAGGTCTCAAACTGAGGGCCCTGCCCTGGCAGAGGCAAAGGCAGGAAGGTCCTGCCTGCAGCAGAGAGCCAGCTGTGTACAGTTTCTGGAGCCCAGGGGCCTTGTCCCCTCGAATGGAGGCCACAGCTACCTGATGGCTCCTTTGTGCCACCTGCTGGCCCTGGCCCTGGCAGGCAGAGCCCGTGCACCAGGTGAGCTCTTAGCAGCAGAAGGGGCCTTTGAGGAGACAGCGACCTCTGATCCCCAATCCCTGACCCCACTTCTGGGCTTGGCTCACACTGTGCCTCACACATGAACCCCCAGCCCACTGTCCTCTGCCCTCCTGGAGCCTGCAGCCTGACCCAGGCAAAGCCCAGCAGGACCTGGAGTGCAGGGGATATCGGAAGCCACCATGGATATGGCCAGCAGGTGTGCAGGCAGTCCAGCCCGAGGCTCACTTCCTCCTCCCCTAGGTGAGCATACAAGACAGCCCCAGAGCCAGACCTGCCAGGGACAAGGATAGAGCATGGTCCATCGGCAAGTGCTGCAGATGCTCTCCAGGGCCACCCCAGGCCACCTCGGCCCCTTCCTCTGGAGCAGGACGGCCAGAGAACAGCACACATCTGTCACCAGCGCCTGATAGGAACAGAGGCACCAATGGACCCGGGCTGCTGAGAGGAGAAGGGTGACTCACAGTGGGCCAGAAGAAGATAAAGGGGTGTTGTGTTTTGAGACGGTCTTGCTATGTAGCTCAGGCTAGCCTCAAATTTGTAGCAGTCCTTCTGCTTCAGCCTCTTGAGGGCTGGGATTACCGATGTGTGCCACCATGCCCAGCAAGGCTCTATCCTGGGCCTGCAGGGCTGTATGGGGAGGGACCTGTGCTGCCTGAACATTGCCATGCACCTGGACATCAGGATGTCCAGTCCAACAAGACTTCCGGGATGACCCAAGGACCGTCTGCCAGGACTAAAGGCAGAAGAGGGCGTGGCGGAAATTGCCAGGTCTCTGGGATCCAAAGATTCTTTAGCCAGGTGTGGCCACACCTGCAATCCCTGTACTCTGGGAGACTGAGGCAGGGAGATCACAAATTGAAGGGGCCGGGGATTTAGCTCAGTGGTTTCGCTGCTTGCTGCGAAAACGCAAGGACCCAAGTTCAATCCCCAGTACCAAAAAAACCCCAAAAACAAATTGGAGTCCAGCTGGACAATTTAGTGATTTAGTGAGACCCAACCCCAAAATAAGGAAAAAAGGGCAAGGGATGTAGCTCAGGGCAAAGAGGCCTTGAGTTCAACCTGCAGTACTACAGAGAAAAGAAAATGTTAGGTGAAGAAAAAGAATTGTGTACTGAATTCACATGGACTTCTCTTTATCCCCTCAACAACTCAGGGTAGTGCTGAGGTGTTGGGAGCCATGGATCTGGGGTCTGGTAGTCCTGGTGCCCAGCCCGGCGGTCCAGCTCAAGGGCACATGCGCCACCTCTGCATCTGTTCCCACCTGACTCAGAGCAGAATGTGCTGGGGCCCCCTGAGGTCCGCTGCAATCCAGAGGCTGGCAGTGCCCAGCCAGCAACCCTTCAGCCTGCTCCTCACAGGGCACCTGTTCCCACATGCATGATTTCTCTCTTCCCCAGGAGGCCCAAGCAGACTCACAGTGGCTCCTGCCCTGACAGCCGCCTCCTCACCCTGCCTCAGTTTCCTGTCTGTCCCAAAAGCAGGTTAGTCAAGGTGACCCAGCTCAGCCTCTAACTGAAGATCTTGCCCAGGGCCATGTCAGTGTGCAGACTCCACCCTGCAAGTCTGGGGGCCCGGGCTCTGGGTCCTCATCCAGCCCCTGTCTGCCACAGGGACCCACTCCGGGGACCCCTTGCTCTGGGGAAAATCTAAAACCCCAGGGCACAGCTGGGATGCGGCCCAGTAGGGAGCATTTGCCTGGCATGCCTGAGGCCCTGGGTTCTGTCCTCAGCACCAGGAAACGGAATCCTGATGCCCCTGTCTCCCCTCACAGATTCTAATTTAATTGGGCACAAAGCCCCCCCCCCCTTAAACTAGGCTCTCCACATGAGGCCTGGTGGCACATGCCTGTTATCCCAGTCTCCAAGGAGACGAAGGCAGGAGGATCACCTTGAGTTCAAGGCCACCCTGGACTTCGTGGTAAGACCATGTCTCAAAACCTAAACAAGAAATAAATAAAAAATAAGGCTATCCTGGTAGTGGATGTCACCCTGACGCCTGGCTGGGGTGCCGGGTGCCCAAGTAATCAAAGCTGCCTATTGGTCCCCAGGTGGCCAGCTTCCCCTGCATTCTTGCCTGAGCTTCTCCTTCTTATATTTGGTTATTTTTCTCTCCTTCCCAAACACAACAATTCAAACTATTCCCAGCCTGCAGACAATAAACAAAGCTGGGAGGCAGCCGGGAGGGGTCAGGTTTGCTCCCACTTATGGCCTGATCAGAGGCCACCCGGATTGGGTCCTGACGGGTAGTCTGAGCCTGGCGGGTGGCCTGGCTTCAGTCCCAGGGTCCCCAAGTCCCTCGGTTTAGATGACCAGGTACCCCTCAGGCCACGTCCCCGGGAGTCAGGGCTCAGGGGGGTGAGTGACCTGCGCCCGGACGCACAGTGCAGCTGAGATGGCCCCTCCCTCCCACTCCTCTCGGTTTCCAGCTGTGAGTAGCTGTGGGGCCCCGGGCAGGCTTGGGTCAGACCAAAGGTTTTCCAGGGGTCAGCCTGAGCTGAGCCTCAGTGGGCCCATCTGTAAATGAGGCCCAGCAACACAGGAGAGGCCAGGCCTAGGCCAGAAAGAATGGCACTTAGGGCAGTCACCCTGGTTTGTCACCAGGATGGCAGGGCCAGCGGGAAAGCAGACTGTAGGCCAAAGGGGGACAGGAAGGAGGACCAGAAGGGGGGAAGAGTCATCCGAGCTCCCAGGAAGCTGAGGCAGGAGGATTGCCCCGAGTTTGAGGTCAACTTGGGCTACAGAGCAAGACTTTGTCTCAAAACAAAACAGAAAAAGATTCTAAGTACTGAGAGGGACCCTGGGTGGGTCTGGAGGGCAGCAAAAAGCCACACCCTCACTGTCCAGGTGGTCAGGGTGGGTGGTGGCCACTGGCCCCATTCGAGCTTAACCCTGGCCTGGGGCATCACCGTCCACACTGCTTTGTCCCTTTTTGACTCCCATGCGGCCCTCTGGGAGCTGGGCAGAGGCAGGGCTGTCCCCAGTAGGAGCCTCTGAGTGGCTGGGGCTGCGGGAGGGTGTGGCATGGGGTCAGAGGACCCTGACATTCTCCATGCACAGCTCTGTGACCGTCACTGGACAGTGACCCAGGCCCAGTGGCCTTACAGAGCTCTAGCCCACGGCCACTGCCAATGGCAGTGCTTGACAGGCCTTTGGAGGTTGTAGCCGGTTGTTTGCCTCTGGGACAGCCCCAGGCCCCGACCAGGACATTGCTGATGTATGACTTCCTGCACAGCACCCAGGACGTCTGCTGCATTCAGCCTCAGCCAGTGGTGTGCTTCGTGGCTACGGGCAAACCAAACCTTTCTGGGCCTCAGTTTCCTGACCCATAACAGGAGGGTGAGCAGAGAAGGGGCTTCCCCAGAGCCAGGGCACTGGGGTGTCCCAGAGTGTGATGTCCCCAGATACTGAGGGAATTCTCAGCCAGGCACGGTGGCACACACCTGCAGCCCCTGCAGTCTGGGAGGCTGACGCAGGAAGGACACAAGCTCCAGCCCCACCTGGGCAACTTAGTGAGACTCCATCTCAAAATAAAAAGTAAAAAGGGCTGGGGTGTACCTTATGTTACATGTGCGAGACCCTAGGTTTGCTCCCCAGTACAACGAGATACAGCTAGAGATAGAGAAGAAAGGGTAAGGTGGGAGTCTCCGAGCTCCTCCCACCCATCTGCCCTGGTGTGCAGCAGGAAACTCTCCTTTCCGAGTGGCCCTGCCTCACCCTGCTGTCTTGGTGTCTGTCTCAGCTCCAAATTCTCCTCCTCTCATGAGGACATGGGTCCTGCTGGCTTGGGGCCCCCATGACCCATCACCTTAGCTGGAGACCTCCGCAAAGATGCCATTTCAGCCTCAGGAGCCCCGAGTGAGGGTTACACTCGTCTGTGGTGGGGCAGGGACACTGTGATGCAGGCCGGGTGAGTTGAAGCATGGGGAAGTCACAGTGGGGATGAGGGACAGACAGGTGAGAGGCTCTGCCTAGGCTGACCTGGGAGGGCAGTGCAGGGACAGGGATCAGGCCCTGGCCTGCAAGGGGAGGCAGGGCACTGGGACCAGCTGTCACCTCTGGGAGTGCGAAGGGGTGGAAGGAGAGCTCAGGAAGGGAGGATCCAGACCACACCAGCACTGTGGTGGCCCTGTGAGGACCCAGTGATCCCCCCACCCCTCCCATGCTGGAGATGGGGCCAGAACCTCACCTATGCTAGGTGGCCAGGCTCCCACTGAATTAATTACACCTGCAGCCCCAAGGTGGTTATCAGATCCATGCAGTGCAGAACACACCTTTGTACGCCCCCTCTTCCTGGGGAAGGAAGTGTCTGCACAGACTCCCAGAAGGGTCCCCAGCAAACCTCCTTCCCCTGGGCCCAACTCTTGGCTCTTGGGGAGCAGGGTTCCTCTAACTCTGGCCACGTGGGGTTTAACCATGCAGTTCCCTCTGCTGGATGCTCTTCCTCTCCTCCTCCTCTTCTTCCTCGCCCCTCCTTTTCTTTTTTCTCCTCCTCCTCCTCTTCTCTCCTTCCTTGGTCCTAATAAGGATTGAACCTAGGGCCTTGGCACTGAGCTACATCCCCAGCTCCCTTTTATTTCGAGACAGGGTCTCAATAAGTTGCCCAGGCTAGGCTCAAACTTCAACCTCCTGACTCAACCTCTCAGAGTTCTGGGATTACAGTGATGAGCCGTTTCTCGCCTGTGGTGGGGACTGACCTCAGGACGTGGGGTGTGAGCTGTCCTGGCATTCCAACCTCTGGTCTCAGTTTCCCCACCTGTGCAGTACAGAGGCCTCCCCTCTCTCAGCCTCGACATCCCCAGCTCAGTCCCTGCCCCCAGGAGACGCTTCTTATGGGTGTGCCTGACACTCCTGGCTTGGGCCACTCGGCTGCTGGCTGCTCCCAGGGTTCAAGCCTGCAGTTCCCTGGGCCTCTTTTATAGAACCTTCCATGGGTGCCTGCTGTCCTCTGAATGCCCACTGACCTCAGCTCAGCCCTTGAGGCCCCACATTGGCCCCTCCTGTAGTCCCCAACCCTCCATGCCCACCTTCCCTGGGCTCAGGGCTCCTCCCATGTGGGTGCCGAGCTCTGTCAGCCTCCCACCAGCCTGGTGCCTCTGTCTTCCCAACTCCTCCCAGACTGAGGAGGTAGGGATGGGTCTGGTCCCCCTTTTGCCCCAATACCAGGCTCAGGGGCAGGGGAGGGGGATGACACACACAGAGGCTGGTGTTCCTGTGGGGTACATGGGCCTAAGTGAGCCTAAGGGGCCAGGTCCTCTGTCCCACTCCTGGGACCTTGGTGGTAGCCACCCTCACCTGTTCCTTTTCTCTGGAAGAGCCTCCTGCCTCAGCCTCCAGGATGCCTGCAGGGTATCACTGGGTGCTCGTGCATGTGGTTGGGACGTTTGTTGGAACCAAAACTTTGCTCATCTCTGGCAGCTTCCTAGATGTGGGCTGTGGCCAGGATAGTGGAGCACCTAGGATCCTGCGCCAGCCACTGCCTTGGTGGTCAGGGAAACAGGCTCAGAAGGGAGTGGCTGGCCTGAGACCACACACAGGAAGCAGAGGGCACCATCTGACCTGTTGCCCTGGCCTGGAGCAGAAAGAGACTGTGCCCCATCCCTAGGTGGCAGCTCTGGTCTGTCCCCTCCCTAGATGGCCCCATCACCCTGCACCCCAGGCATTTATGGAGCCTGAGGCTGTTTTTCAAGCCTGCTGGGCCTTTCTTGACCCCCAGCCCAGCCTGGTACACAGGTCCGGCCAGGCATCGGCCAAGGGGATGCTCAGAGATGCGGTGCTATGCTGCCTGTGACAGGACCATGGAGGCCAGGATACAAATGTGGTCACAGCTTCATGGCTTTTGTGACAGGGTGTGGTCCTGAGGGTTTTATTCTGTTCATCACTGCCATCGTTAGCATCCCTGTGGCGCATAGGTGAACTTTGTCCCAGCTGTGTGTGCAGGAAGCATGGTGTGTGGGTTTGGTGCTCTCCGTGGTTCCCAGAGTCCTTCAGGGTCTGTGGAGAGGAGGCCCTGCACAGGTGACACAGTGGCAGGCTGCTGCCTTGTCCCTACCTCCTAGGCAGAGGATGCAGTGGCTCCATGGGCTTCACTCGACCCGCTGCCTGCCTGACGGTAGCCAGGGACAGAGGCCTGGGAACCACAGTTTGGTTCAGGGCCTGGAGGTTCATTCTGATGTGGAGAGGCGCTTGTCACCCCACTGTCACGTGGAGGCAAGGGGCACCTGTTGGAGGCCTGGAGAAGAACCTGAGACCTGAAGGAAAGATGCTAGGTACCAGCAAGCTATGCACCGGAACTACAAGGCAAGGGGCCAGAGTCACCCAGGAGGGATCGGCAGGGACTGCGGTGAGTCCCTGCAAGGGCTCTGTGAGGCTCTGTGCTTCACATTTCACAGGGAAGAATCCAAGGCTCCGCAAGGTGCTGCCTCCGTCTCAGTGTACTTGAAACCTGGAGCAAGCCTCCTCCGAGGCCCCTCAAGACTGCTGCCATGAGCCCCTACCTGGCCACTGCCCTGCGCCTAGACGCTGGACAGGTGTACAGGTGACTGCGCTGTGGGAGGTATCACAGGTGAGACCTGAGGCCTGGGACCCTGTGTGAAGGTTTCTCCTTTCACGCGCTCATGTGCATCTGCAGTTAATGGACGCCAGGGTCTCGTGTGATTCTCAGCCTTCATGTTTTGGGTTTCTCCTGTGTGCTGGGGATCATGTGAGCCCAGAGCCCCACATGCTCACACCCAGGCCTTGGTTTCTTTTTTTTTTAAGTTTTCAATGAATGTTATTTAGTATTATCCCAGTGGTACAAAAAATAACACTGATTGAGAAAAAAAATTATTTGTACAAGTTATATGGTACTATAGAAAATTCAGAAAGCATAGATAAGCAAAGTGAAAATGAAATGACCTGTAGCTATTATCAAATGACAACCAAACTCAACATTTCTACATATACACTTCCACTCATATTTATACATTTTTAAATAAAAGTGAGATCACATTGAGCAATGCTGTTTTGTAATTGAAGTTCCCTCCCTATGATATGTTTTAGACATTATTCCAGATTGATACAGACAGTTCTCCTGCATGATCTTTTGTGTTCATATTGTTGCTTCACATTTTGCTCAGTTTCCCAATTGGACATTTACTTTAGGAAACTATTCCAACATAAAGAGGAATTCTATGCTTCAGAACTTTGCCATATTCAGAGCTTTCATACTCTCCTGGGTACTCCACATTTAGAACGGTGCCCTGGTTGTAGCTAGCGAGGAATGCACAGTCTCAGGATGTTCTTGTGATTTCTCCCAGTCCTTCCTTCCTTGGTGTGAGTTCTGTTACTGGTGGCATACTGAAGTGCTCTTCTCCTCAACTCCAGTTTCTAGCATATCCAGAGGAGGGGAAAATCCAGTCCCTACAACTACTCTGTCATCACTGTGGCAGCATGTACACCTGTGGAGTGCCTGGCAAATGTGACTTTGTTAACATTGTGTATGGAGAGTTTCTAGAATGAGTGCTTCTAGAATCTCCGACGAAGTCCCCCTTGGGCTGGGATTACAAGAGTCCCGTTCAAAGCCACAACAATGCTTATTACATCCAACAACTCTTCAAAGATATTTCCTGGAAGACCCTAAATTCTCCAGGGCAGCTTCTTACACCCCTCCTAACCCAACCACTGGAGACAAATGTAGCTTCTAATCCCAGGAGACTTTGCAGACTAGGTCATCAGGTAACTCAGTATGCATTGTGTATTCTGTGCATGAGAGAGGGCACCCATGTATGTATCACACCATGTAATGGTATGTAGTAGGAGCCATAGAAGCCAGGAGTGGTGGTGTGCACCAAGTGGTTCCAGCACTTGGGAGGCTGAGGCAGGAGGATAGGTGTGAGTTTGAGGCCAGCCTAGGCTACATAATGAGTTCAAGACCAGCCTGGACTACATAGGAAGACTATGTAGTCAAAAATCCAAAAAACCAACCAAACAAACAAACAAAAGCCATATAATTTTATCTGAATGATTGCTACATTGACAAAATTAGCATCTCATTACTTATTTAGTCTTTTTTCTGCTTTTATTCCTCTTTCTAAAGATTCTTATGAATATTAAAATAGGATGAAGACTTAACTCAGTGGAGAAGGCACTCAGTAAATGATATTTCCCTTTCTCTTCTGTTGTTATAGGGTATTGTGGTTACCAAAGCATTTTAATTTTGATGTCCATCATTCCTTTGGGCTTCTCAACCATGAGGGGGTGGCAATATACTCTTTTGCGGGGGGGGGCCAAGGTCTTACTATGTAGCCCAAGCTGAAGGCCTTGGTTTCTTTATCTGTGGCATGGGGTCCACCTCATGACAGCAAAGATGAAGACAGGCGCGTCTTCCCAAGCGTCTGGGATGGAGTGGTCCCAAGGCTTCCACTGCAGTTTGGTCTCGATTCACTCGTTCATTCTTTCGTCAAACACGCACCACACAGCTGCTGTGGCCAAATGTGGCCCTAGGATCCCACAGGGACAAGGATTAGGACCAGCCTGGGCAGCTTCCATCCTGAGGGGACCCGACTGTGGGGCCAGGGTTCCCGGTCCCCCACACTGCCCTTTCCCCACCCCAGGGAGGCTCCTGGATCCCAGGCCCCTGGCAGCACGAGGGACCAATGCCCTCTCTGACCTAGTGAGGCCGCTGAGACCTCAGGCAGAGGACATCAAAAGCTCTGGGGTGCTGAGTGGGCCTTTGACGGGGCCCTGACACTCAGGAGCGTTACAGTGCTCCCCTTCCTTGCTTGGAAGGCTTGGGCTCAGTGTCCCAAGGTCCGGGGCCCTGGTGGCTGAGCTGTCCTGACTCATGTATGGGCAACTTAGCCAATCAAGGTCAACCTTGGACAGGGGTGATGGTGGCCCAGGAGCTCAGTCCCAGTGCACTGGAGGGGACCAGAGTAAGGTGACAGTGACTGCACATGGGCATCTGTGGCAAGGCCACAGCAGTGGAGGCAGGTGGGTTTCTGGGTTCTCCCTGGGGAGCTTCAGAGCTGGCACCATCACGGCGCCCAAAGGGAGGGCATGAGGACATTGCCTAGGACACACTGTCCTGGGCACTCACGACAGTGGCCTCTATGTCCACGGCCCCACAGCCACAGGCTCAACCTAACTTGGTCCAAAAAGTCAAAAAAGAGCGTCTGTACGCAACAAGCAGAGACTTTCCTGCCATTACTACCTAAATGACAGAGTGACAACTGTTTACACCACGTTGGAATTGTGTCAGGAGTTGGATGTCATCCACAGGTGATTTGACGGAAGAGGCGGACAGGGTGGCGCACACCTGTGATCCCAGCACTCAGGGGGCTGAGGCAGGAGGATCACAGATAGTTCAGGGCCAGCCTGGGCTACATAGCTAGATTCAATCCCAAGGTCATAATAATGATGACAATAATGATGGCTGACCCCTTGCACTCTCGAGGTGCTGTTCCATGCTTCACCCTGCAATGCTGCCAAAAACCCTGCTGCCTTCTTGTCTGGATGGCAGCCCAGAGAGGTAAAGGCACTGGGCTGGGCCACACAGCAGGTGGGCCATGGGGATACCCAAGCTAGGATGGAAGAACTGCAGGTCTCTCTAGCAGTGAGAGACACCTGGTCCAGCTGGAAGCGCACGCAGACACCTGGACAGTCACCCGCCACCCAGGACCCCGTGGAGCCAGGGTCAATGCAGGCCGCAGCCACCTGTGGCTTTCCTCAGGAAGTCTGGGTGCTGAAGCCCTGGGTGGGCTGGGCCGTTGGTCTTGGGCTCTGTCTCGCCCCGTGGGGATGCAAGCCCAGCATGGCCAGGAGCCAGGTGAGGGAGCCGCAGCCACAGACCCTGGGCAGGGTGGTGGCTGTGAGTTTGAGTCCTGGCTGGGGGATTCTTTGCTAGTCTCTGGGCCCCCAGAGCCTCAGTTTCCTCACCTGCAGTGGGGTGCTAGTGTCCACCCCTCAGCTGTGCCCGAAGCCTGGAGCGAGGCAGTATCCAGCCTGAGCTGGGGCCACTTCCCCTGTGCTGAGCACTCAGCCTTATCCGGGTCAGGATCAGCCTGAGCCTAGCGGGAGGGGAGCCCCTGTCGATACGCATCATACCCCGGGAAGAGTGAAGACGTGTGTATCCCCATGCGCCACCCGCCTCTGCAGAGTGGCCATGTGGCCTGTGCGCTGCGACCCTAACACCTCGGAGCTCACTCCCTCGGCCGCAGCTCCAGCCCTCCCACTGCCCCCTGAGCAAGGGACACTCGGGCCCAGGGCCTTCGCATGGCTCCCTTCCTGGAGGACCCCTTCCTCAACACTCACATCCCCTCCCTCGTCTCCGTGGCCTGAACTCCAATGCCCACCTGTCCCTGAGCTTTTCCTCCTGTTTAATGGCACCACCCACCCAGGGTCTTTCCCTCCTGTTTCTCTCAAATTTGCAATGATCTTCCTGCCTGAGCGTCCCAGGTTCTGGGATTATAGGCATGTGCCTCCACACCTGGGTTTATTTTTATTTTTACTTCCCCACCCTGGGTTGCCTCCTCCTTCTGCAGCCACTCTGAGCTCTCTGCACCTCTTCCCGCTACCTATTCTCCTCTTGGTTCCAGTGCACATCTGTAATCCCAGCACTCAGGTGGCAGAGGCAGGAGGATTGTCTGGGCTATATAGTGAGTTCAAGGCCAGTCTGGACTGTACACAGCAAGATCCGGTCTAAAAAAACCAAACAGATGGTCTGTGGCTATCCTGCTTTTTCACCACCACAGAGAAATTTTCAAGATCAACAATGCTCCAAGCTTGAAAATGCAAAATGAAATTGTAAATGCTCCCATTATGGACAGAACTTTTGTGCTCCCCACCTGCACCTTGCAGATGGGATGGTGCAGCTGGTCTCTGATCAGCTTGGGCGCCCCACCATCTCCTGGGGTCCCCAGGGTGTCCCAGCAAGGAGCATCTGCCACCTGCTTCCTCCTTCGAGATGAGGTCCTCTGCGTCTCCATCCTCCAATCTCGAGGGTGGCATCCATGTGATGCCGCAGAGATGCACATTTTCTCCTGGCTCTCCTGGGGTCCCCGCTTGGCACCCTGGCTCTGTGCCGCTGGTGACCCCGGGAAGACACGGGAAAGGCCTGGGGGTGGGGAACAGCAGGGGCAAAGACTCCAGGCCCAGTGGCTGGGCCCCAGGAGGAGCTCCCCGCTGCACTGCTGCCTCTGCGAAGGCTGCAGTTGGGGTCTCCAGTCCCAAGTGTGGTTGTGAAGTGCCCCAGATCTGCCATCTGCCCTTCCAGGGTCCGGAAGGCGGAGTTCCTGGTCTCCAGCCTAGTTCCTCTCACCTGCAGTATTGGAGGGTGGCAGCGGGTGCCTGGGCTGAGTTCCTGCTCCCTGTCCCCACTCCGGGACCGAGGTGGGGAGGGCTGTGGGGTGTGTTGAGGCCTCGGGACACAGCCCTGGGCTTGGCCAGGTGGTGCTGATGGGCACTGGAGGGTGGGGTCCTGCTCCTCTCTGGATGTGTCCTGCCCGTCTGGCTGCTGGGCTCCATCTCCTGGGGTTCTCTGATGCCTGACTGCAGCCCAGAATCCATGTTTCTGGGCTGGCTCCGGCCAGTGGACACTGCCTTAGCTGGCGCTGAGAACCAGACCCACAGGCTCTGCTTTCGGAGTCACGAGGGCCTCTTCCTGGTGCTGCCTCAGGCGGGGCAGCCTCGGGCCACTCAGCAACCTCCCTGAGCCTCCACGTCCTCCTCTGTCAGTCGAGAACGGTCAGGAGGTAAAGGGTAACTCGCAGATCCTGGGAAAATCACCCAGGGCTCAGCGCTCAGAAACAGCAGTGAGACCACACGTTCGCAGGGCCACCAGCTCGAGCATCCAGAAGATGGGACAAGGGCCTGGGCAGGGTCCTCCTCGGCCTCCAGGGTGACAGGAGGCAGCCACCACCTCATCCAGCACTCAGCCCTGCACAGCAGGACCCTCTGAGCTGGCTGTCACCTTCCCTCTCGCAGCTGGGGACTCTCAGGCAGTAGAGCGAGTTGTCCAAAGCCACACAGCTGGGCAGTGGCAGAGCCGAGTCTGGGGTCCAGCCCAGCTGCCTTCAGGGACCATGCATGTGCTCTGCTGCTCAGTGCCAAACTCACAGGCCAGGCACACGCTGGGATGGGGGCCTACAGCCCGCAGAGGGGACACTGAGTCTTGCTGAATCATCCAGGCTCGGTTTGGTTTAGACTTGGGAATCTTCTGCCTCAGCCTCCCAGACTGCTAGGATTACAAGTGTGCACCCCGCCACACCCTCCTTACACTCACTTTTTTGTGTATTCATCTGTATCTCCTGTCAACGGTAATTAAGTACCATATACCTCTCCTCTTCTGGGTTCTGAGTAGGCAGAGATGAGACAGACCCTCTGCCCACCCCCTAGGGCTTATTAAGCAGTGGAGTAGACACTAAGCAACTCCCCCAGGGCCTGGAGGAGAGATTGATTTTGTGTGCAGACATCTAGGAGGGTGACCATGAGGGGTGGTTTTCAACTGGGTATTGAGGGATGAATAGGAGTTCACCAGGAAGAGCACTAGGCAGAGAGAATGGCAAATACAGCATATCCCTGTGAAGTTGCCCTTCAGAGTTCATGGTCTCAGTCCTTTGCAGAGTTTTCCTTAGAACCTAACTAATAATTGTTCACAGGAACCCCCACAATTTCACAGAAACTGCAAATATCCTCAATTTTTTTTTTTTTCCTTTGGTGAGAGGTTTGCAAGCAGCGAATTGGAGAGCATTGTTTAGTTCTCTTTGCTGCTGATTGGCTGCTGCCCTGTAACCCACCTCCAGCAGATGCACCAGCATTCTGGCAGTAGAACAGGCTGCTGTACTGCACGTAGAGTGTTCTTGTTTTGTTCTTCTTAAAGCCCAAAGACTCCTAAGATGCTGAACCTTCTAAGGCTTTATTAAGACAATATTTTATGAAATTAAATTACGTAGGGCCGGGGATTTAGTTCAGTGGTGCCGCCGCCTGCCTTGCAAACACAAGGTCCCGAATTCGATGCCCGGTACCAAAAAAAAAAGCAAAAAAATTAAATTACACAACTGCCGGAGACATCACATATTTAGGGTTTAAACTATAAAATAGGCACCTACAAGCATTTTTCTGCCCATATCTAAAATTCGTGGGTTTTCACAATTTGCAGGTGGTCCAGGAACATCAGCCACACGGGACATGGCAGCCTGGGGGCCACCGAGGGGCCGACACCGAGGGGACGTGGAACAGCCTGGGAGGTCGCCAGCCCCTGCTATGGCCTGGTTGCCGTCCAGGGCCCAGGGTAGCACCAGGAGGAGGTGACTGGCAGTTAGGAGGTGGCAGCGCAGCCCTGCTGCCGGGACTGGGACGTGCAGCAGTCTCTGCTCTGCGGTCGGGAAAGCATTCAACGGAAAATAAACACTCGGTTCCTGTCCTGACCACGGCAGCGCCCACCCAGGCCGGGCTGTGTGGATCCGGAGCTCCCTCTCTGTGGCACTGTGTGGAGCTGGGACCTGACACCCCAGCCCCACCCATCCATCACCAAGGCCGGGAGTGCAGACCCTCCTCCTGGCCCCTGCTTCTTGCATCCCTCCTGGGCCGGGGCGCTCACACCCTGACCTGCTGCCTGTGTTCCTCAGGCATGAGTCCCTCCACGCTCCGCCAGCCTGGCCTCCCCCTTGTCCCTCTCCCCAGGGCCCAGGGCCTTCTGCTGTGCCCGTCCTGGAGCCAGCCCTACTGAGGTACAGGCTGCATCTCCTCTGGCTCTGTTGGGCCAAGAGGTCCCCTTGCCTCAGCTGGGCTGGGCTGGGCAGCTGAGGGGTCGTGGGAGCCCAAGGTTCTAATCCAGATAAGCTACCCCTGGCAGTGCTGCTCTGGGAGGTGACTTGGTTTACACATCTCAGAGCTGGGTTGGGGTGAGCCGCTGTGCCACGCCGTCCGGGACCTGCCCTGGGCCCGGTCACCCTGATCCTGTGTGCTGTCCCTGTGGTGTCACCCACTTCCCAGAGCCCCTCCTTCATGGGCAGAACCAGGTGCCTGTCCTGGCTGTGGGGCCGAGGACCCCAAGGTCGACCCCACGGCATCCCGGCTGCCTGTCCCCAGCCTTGGGCACTGCATCTCCCGAAGCCTTAGTTTGCCCCTCTGGATGAGGGGACAGGACCTCACCTCTGCCCTGTGTGCTCCTGCCACCCTTGGAGGGGCACCCCATGCGTTTGGAGACGGGGTGGCAGGGGCTGGGTCATCACCCATGTCAGGTTGTGTAAGCCCTGAGACATTGTCCCCATAGATGTGACAAAGTGCTGGCCGGTGGCTGACTGGCCCGAAGCTCCTGTGCAGGACTCGGGTGCTGATGGAGCTGCAGCCTGGGATGCACACATGGGAAAGGCTGCATTCAGGGAGCAGCACAGAGCCTGCTGGGCTTGGATGTCCTGCTGCTCCCCCTGCCATTCAGTCGCTATCCAGTAGCTGGAGGAGTTAGAGGAGCTTCCACACAGATGCAGGTTGACCCTGTACCGTTATTTGAGTTTTTATTTACTAGTTTTGTTTGTCTTTTGAGACAGGTTCTCTCTATGCAGTTCAGGCTGGATTTGAACTCACTATGTATCCCAGGCTGGCTGCAAACTCACTTTGATCCTCCTGCCTCAGCCTCCCAAGTGCTAGGATAACAGACACGTGCCACCATGCTGTTCACCAGCTGTGAACGAGCACTCTCTAACCTCAGGGTCCCTCACCTTTGCTGAGAGTGCCTGGTGAAACCACCCCCAGGTGACAGTCCCCAGCAGTGTGGGACAGGACCGCCCAGGGCTCAGACACGATAGCCCAGGCTCCGCACTGCACGTCTTTCTGGCTCTGTCCCTGGCTCAGCTGTGCTTGCCTGCGAGGGCCTGGCTGGTGGACTCCTCCTTGGGTAAGTTGTGCAACTCCCTGCCTCGGGCTCCTGCTCTGTGCAGTGGGCATCCTGAGGTTCCTGGGCCCGAGAGCTCTCGGGTGCATTATTAGGGAAGAACCACGGAGGCTGTTGTTT
This sequence comes from Heterocephalus glaber, assembly GCF_000247695.1. The sequence goes on from NW_004624872.1 coordinate 1,335,859, forward strand.
TGTACCCAGGCCTGCCCTCAAAGATCAGGCAAAGATCAGAATGGGATCCCTTGTGTTGGAGTTCAACGTCCCTACGCCAGATTGGGCTGGGTACCTGACCTTCCCGGAAACAGAGATGAGAGGAAACACTGGTTTCCTAAAGAGGCAGTGCCAACCTCTGGATAACAAAGCTGCCTCTGCTTTACCCCCTAGCAAAGAAGTAACTGGAAAAGACCTGACGTCAGTGCCCTGAGCTTGCTTGGGAAGGACAGACCAGGTGCCTGTGCAGCTGGCCTACCCTATGCTGGGCATGCACTCCCTGTCCAGCTGTGCCCCACCCCTGCCTTTGCCTGTGTTTCTGCTTCTTCACGCTCTTCTGTGTCTACGAAACCAACCTCCTCTGCCCAGGTCCCTGCAACACTTACTCTGGTTTATGGAATGAACTGCTATCCAGTTCTAGGGCTGAAAACAGAGCCAGTTAGGACAGCTCAAGTAATTGTCATTTTGTCCTTTGACAGGATTAAATGAGTGAATGCAGAAAAAACAGAACAGTGCCTGCACCAGAGGATGTCCAAGAAAAATGTCCTTGAGAAAAGTCCAGTACCACTGGGCATGAGGCACAAGCCTATAATCCCAGCACTTGGGGAGGCTGAGGCAGGAGGGTCCCAAGTTCAGCCTGGGCAGTCTAATGACTTATTGCTGTAGTCAGGATCCACCATGGGGGTGAGAATCCTGGGCCCTGAGCCTGTTCCTCATCAAAAGCCTGATTTGTGTTTTCTTCTAAGAACAGTGACTCTTCACTTGTGCCTGCAAATGGCCAGGAGGTACTACAAGCAGAGCGAAGTTTGATCTTCATTGTGTTCCTTGTCACTGTAGGTCTCCGTGTCACGCCCCTCCCCACTCCGCCTGGGGCACGTTGATCACTGGCCAAGTGTCTGTGCACAAGTTGGCCAGGGCTAATCAGACCTGAATTTACAGGGTCTCAGCCCTTTGGGACCGAGGCCACCTAGACAAGGGGTCACAGGACACCTGACCGCACCTGTAAGTCTGTGCTGTCGTCCTGAAGCCACTTGGATTGCAGGACAAGCAGCCCGCATGACTGAGACCACACAGGGACAGTCCTGTCATGGATGGAGCGCAGATCCCAGAGCAAGAGACCAGGGCTGAGGCTGCACCGAATGGCCTGGCCGCCAGCAGTTTCTCCGAGCTGCCTCTGCCTGACCATGTCTCGAAGACACCTGCCCTCTCCTCGTCCCGCGTCAGCCTGAGCTTCCTCCCCTCCTGCACACAACCTCTCCCCATTTCCTCATTAGAGCTTTGTGCCTCTGTTTGAATTCACCCCCTCCTGTCCTCCTGTGCTGTTGTTTTCTTAATATTTTGTGTTAAATCAACACTTTCATCATTGTTGTTGTAAGTCATTTAAAGTTTTAATTTTTTTCTTTTTTTTTGAGACAGAGTCTCAATATGTAGCCCAGGCTGGCCTTGAACTTACAGCAATCCTCCTGCCTCAGCCTCTAGAGTGCTGGGATGACCGGTGTGCCTACCACACCCACACTGAAGTAATATCTTCTAAATGAACACCAATTCATTTTCTGTTCACTAACAGCCAGCAACTCACTTCATTTTGGTCCATGTGGGGCCCACACCGGGGGTCAGGGCCTCCTTATTATGGAGCCTAGGAACACACGTGTGCACACATGCATGCACACCCTGCCATCCATGTCCCAGGAGTGCCTCATTCTTGGGTGACACTGGGTCTGGCTCAGTGGACAGGGCTGCTCGGCCGGAACCCTCCTGCCTCAGGCGGATGCGACCCAGCGGAGGCTCCGAGAAGGCAGTGGCCTGGAGGGAGCCTGTCCCACGTGCCAGTTTGCTGTGTGCACTGTGAAGGGCCGGTCTGTGTCCAGGACGTACGAGTTCAGTGACAAAAGCCCCACTGCCCTTCATGGCCCTGCTGGGCACAGTGAGCTGGTGCCACCCAGGTCTCCTCTGGCCAGCAGGCAGCGGCAGCCAACTGTGCCCGAGGTCACCTTCCAAGGGGACAGGGATGGGCTGGGGGTGCGGGGCTGGCTTTTGCGCCCTGCCATGGGGAACAGAGATGTTGCTGTGTCCAGCATAGTGCTCCGGGAAGGCTGGGGACAGGTGCCTCAGCAGCCCTCGTGTGCCCACCCGCCTGTCCCTGCTGCTGCCAGTCCTCAGGCTCCCAGCCAGCACCACCTTCCCTTCCCCCTCGCAGTCAGCAGTAAGGTCCCTGATGTCCAGCCCCTCTGGGAGCTTTTTGATAGAGTCCTGTGGCCTCTGAGCTCTGTGGTTACAAATAGAACCTGAGTCATCTTGGAGCCTGCCTGGCTCTGCACAAAAGCCCGTGAATGAACAGAGAAGGCCGTGAATGAGTGAGGCTGGCTGGGGGTAGGGATGCCCCTTTCACACAGGCCGTGACCCCCAGAGCCCTGTCTCCAGGGCCATGGGTGCTGGCCCTGCCCATCCCTGGCTCCACCCTAGCCCTGGGCCTTCTGTAGCCTCTGGCCTGGGACAGCAGGGCCCAGCCTGGCCAGGCCCTGCCCTCCCTTCCCCAAGCCGAGCGTGCTGGGGGAGTGATACCCCTTTGCTCCCTGAGCAGTCCTGGGGGACCTCACCCATCATGTGGCCTGGGTCCCACAACCAGAGTGTGGGAGATGGCGGGGCACCAGTGCAGGGCGCTGGTCAGACCCCCTCTAAGTCGAAGTCCTCTTGGTCACACCGCCTGCCCTGTGCTCAGGCTCTGGAGGGATGGTATCCCTGGCTGATTCTGCAGCTGTGGAAACTGGGCTCAGACAGGTGACAGGAGGTCTAGGGCCACACAGTAGTGAAGATGGAGCCGCAAGAGCCACTGCACACACCCTTGGCTCCTGCACCCCTCTGGCTTCCCTGAGAATCATCCCTTTTCTTCTGGCGCTGAGGATCAAACCCAGGGCCTTCGCACAGAGCCACACCTCAGGCCCTTTCTATTTTTTATTTTGAGACAGTTTTCACTAAGTTGCTTACACTGGGCTGGAATTTGTAACCCTCCTGCCTCAGCCTCCCAGTGCTGGGAAGACAGGCATGCACCTCCATGCCAGGCTTTCTTTTTTTCCAGTGCTGAAAATGGTGCCCAGGGCCTTGAGCTTGCTGCAGAGCCAGTGAGTTGCACCTCAGCCCCCAGGTGAGGATCTGTAATTGTGAACATCCTTGGCCCCACCTCAAAACTATGGGACCATAGGACAGGAGGTCTTTGGTCCCAAAGGACACTGCTCTGCTTCCCGCAGCGGGGCCCCACATGCCGGTGGCTCAGCAGTGGAGGCCAAAGCCAGGTAGGACCTGGCTGCTGTGACAGAAACAGCTCTGCAGCCTCAGGATGGAAGGGAAATTCTGTGTCACCATAGTAGCTACTTTATGCCCTGAGGATGCCCACAGTGACCCATTTTCGATGTTAACCTTCACTGTGTCCACCAGAGTGGCCTAAGGAATGTCCAGGGATTTTAGTAGGGCAAACCCTGGGTGTGTCTGGGGCTCATGGAGGCCTGGCCTTGGGGGGTCTATGTCTGGTCACTGGCCCCATCCTCTCTGGTTCTGTACCCTGCTCTGCTACTGGCTGCAGTGGCCTGAGCAGCTTTGCTCTCCCATGCCCTTCTGCCATGATGTTCCTGCCCTGGAGCAGCTGACCATGGACTGAACCTCCTGAAACCACAAGCCATGTTAAACTCCCTCCTTTGGATTTTGAGCGTCAGCATTGTGTCTCAACAAAGGGGAAGTGACTGAACACAGGACAGGGAGGTCCCCAGGACATAGCACACCCTGTCTGAGCACCGCTGAGATCCTATGCCAACTGGGGCTGGCACTATCCATGTGTGTGGAAGGAGAGGAGGGATGGGCCAGGCAGTGCTGAGTGACCGGGACGGAGCCAGCTGTGTGTGACCCTGCAGCCCTGTTGCTCTCTGAGGAGGCATGGTGAGGGTGGTGGTATGTGGCAGCCTTGTCCCTGGTTGCTGCTTCTCCCAGCCTCTTCTGGGACACATCCTTCCTGGGCCCTGAGGTTGCCAGCTGCTGTCCTCCTCCAGGTCCCCTCAAGCCCGGCCACAGCTCTGCAGAGTCCTCACAATGGGCTTTGGCCCAGGACTAGAGGTCCCAGGGGCAGCAGTGGCCTCTGGCTCTTTTCTGTCTTCCACAGTCCTGGCACAGTGCCCAGGGACAGGCATAGTAAACTCTTTTGCTCCTTTTGTGGTTTATAGAGCCAGGGTAGAAGCCAGGGCCCAGCACACATTGGGCTGTGTGCACTGCTGAGCTGCATCCAGCTCCGTACAGCTGTGTGCGTGCATGCATGCATGTGTGTGTGTGTGTGTGTGTGTGTGTGTGTGTGGTGT
>NW_004624872.1:1358359-1375595 GCF_000247695.1 Heterocephalus glaber
CCTTCCTTCCTTCCTTCCTTCCTTCCTTCCTTCCTTCCTTCCTTCCTTCCTTCCTTTCCTCTTTTTCTTTTTTTCTGGCTGGGGATTGAACCCAAGGCCTTCTCACTGAGCTACATCCCCAGCCCATTCTAAAAACTTTATTTATGTATTAGTGAGACAGGGTCTCACTAAATTGCTAAATTGACCATGCTGGTCTCAAAATTGCAATTCTCTCCAGACGTGGTGGCGTATGCCTGTAATCTCAGCACTTGGGAGGCTGAGGCAGGAAGATCGCTGAGAGTTTAAGGCCAGCCTGGGCTACATAGTGAGTTTAAGGCCAGCCTGAACTACATAGCAAGACCCTATCTCAAAAACAAAACAAAACAAAAAATTGCAATCCTACCTCGGCCTCCTGGGGATTACAGATGTGTACCACCATGCCTGGCAGCCAGCGACTTTTTTTTTTTTTTTTTTTGTACCAGGGATTGAATTTGGGTCCTTGTGCTTGTGAGGCAGGCAGTGCAATCACTGAACTAAATCCCTGGCCTGCCAGCCACTTTTTAAGGGCCTCCTATTCTATTGCCTCCAATAATTCTGGCAAATTAATCACAAAGCAGGAGTCATCAGCCTCACCTTACAAGGGAAAAGACAAAGGCACAGAAACACAAATAAACTGCCTAAAAGTCCACTAAGAAGGCATGGTTCTGCCTCAAAGATGAAACTGTGACACCAGGAAAGGAGGAGGCTGGGCGGGTGTCTGTGGGAAAGACACTTCCAGGGGCCATGGCAGAGCTGCTCACAGCCTCCAGGACTCAGGGCTTCTGCCAGCTGCTCCTTATTCAGACTCAGGTCTCAGTGTGGGCAGGAAGGTTGGGCCCCTGAAGGGCCCAAGTCCCCATGTGTCTCTGGGCCACCATGCTGGCCTTGGCTGGGCTCTGCTCTCCATACCACAGCCAGGCAGGGCCCTGGGGGAGCAAGGCTAGGGGGACCGGGGCAGGGGCAGCAAGCCCCGAAGGCTGTATTCATACTGTACCCTTCACCACCCTGTTCGCAGTCAGAGTAAGGCTCAGGGCCTGGAGAGAGAAGTGGACGCTGCCTCTGGGCTGGAGCCATCACTCTGCGTTCTCATGTAGGCTGGAGCCCGGAGGTGTGAGTACCATGGCCATTGTTGTCATCTGTCTCAGAAGAAGGCCCACAGACAATTGTGATAGAAGGCCAGCCCTGAGGACCAGCAGGGTCCACATGGATACCTTGAATCAATCATAGATTGGAAATGTCCTTTAAGAATTGCATTGGTCCCTGAACCAGGCATAGTGGTACACATCTGTAATCCCAGCACGCAGGAAGCTGAGTCAGGAGGACCACAGCAAGTTTGAGGCCAGCCTGGGCTACATAGTGAGTTCAAGGGCAGCCTGTACTTCATGGCAAGAGCCTGTCTAAAAAAAAACAAACTGCATGTGTCACAAATCTCTCTACCCCCACTTCCTAGACACCCAGGGCAGCTGTCTACACAACATTAACCTCACCTCAGGGGTTGCTCAGAGGGCATGTGGGGGCAGAGTGCTGTGCAGAATGGAAGGAAGCCCTTCAGATGCAGGCCCTGCACCAGCCCCTTGGGGATGGAGGGGCTACCATGACTAGCATGAGGCACAGATCACTTCCTGGGAGCTGAGCGACGGGTGTGAGCCTCATGGACCCTTCACGATGTTCTGTGTCTTTACAGTGAAACAGAAGAAATAAAGTTGCTACCCTCCAGGCATCTTTCCTGGCTAGAGATGCTAAGAGATGGCAGTGCCAGGCTGGGGGCCTGGCCCTCAGGTGCCTCCATCATGGGTTCTGCTGAGCACCACAAGGAACCAGGCAGCCCAAGATGTTCTGATGGGCCCACAGAGTCACAGCTGCAATGTTGGTGGCGTCCTGTGTCCCCAGTGAGTGACATCCACGTAGGCTCTCTCTGGAGGACCCCAAGAAGGAGCCATGCTGCCTGGGGGGGTGGGATTCTTCTTTTTTTCTGTGTGGTACTGGAGAATTGGACCCAGGGCCTTTGCACTGAGTTATATCCCAGCCTTGTTTGAGACAAGGTCTCACTAAGTGGCCTGGGCCAGGCTTGAACTTGCAATCTCCTGCTTCAGCCTCCCAGAGTGCTGGGATTACAAGTGTGTACACCACACCCAGATAAGTGATTTCCTCTTTGTATTCTCTCTGTACCTTCAAGATTTTGTTATGTGGACATGGAATCTCTTCAAAAATAACTAGATAGATACATAGAAGTTGAAAATGACTCTTTTTTTGAGACAGGGTCTCACTATGTAGCCTAGGCTGGCCTCAACTTGCAGTGATCCTCCTGCCTCAGCCTTCCTAGTTCTGGGATTACAGGCATGCACTACCATGCCCTGTGAAAATGAATTGTTTTTAAAGCACATCAAAATTTTAGAAAGATGGAATTTTTTGAAAGGCATGGGAGAAGGTAAATAAGAGACTGTTATTCCAGCCTTGACACACTCTTTGACCAGTGGGTAAACTGCTCACTGTCTCTGAGTGCATTTCCACCAGCTAGGAGATATTTTTGCTCCACGTGAGAAGGGCCATCATGCCACACATTTCCTGTTCACATCAGAGTCCATGCGGCTGGGGCCCCTGGCGGTTGTGCAGTGAAGTGTGGGCAACTGGAGGAGGCAGCCTTGCTGTGAGCTGGAGAGAGCTGTGGGTACAAAAGGCAGGAAGAAGGAAATCTCTTTTTTCTTTGGAGGAGCTCCAGTCTTTGCCATGACCTTTGGATATTGGTCTCCAGCCCCTTCAGCCTTCCAACGCAGACTCCTTGGCTTTCTGACACAGAATCATGCTGGTGCTTGTGCAGTGAGCTTTAGGGCCCTCAATCTTCAACTGCTAAAGATCCTCAGCTCTCCAGTGTACTGACTGCTATCTTGGATTCTTTGTCTCTGATCTGATAGGTGGTCACTGGGATTCTTCTGGTTCTCATCTTATAAAGCTACCTTATAAATCCTTTGTATACACATAATTTATATAAAATCTGTTCCTCTAGTGAACCCTAACTAACACAGATTTTGGTACTGAGAGTGGGATCATTGCTGTAAATACACCTGGCTATATGGTTAAAAAGCCTTTGGAATTAGTTCATGGGAGGAGTTTGGAAAGTTTTGGAGAATGCTGGCTAGAGAAGCCCTAGAATGCAGTAAGCTGTGCTTTATGGGAGATTCTGGTCAGAGCTCAGAAAATCAGAATTCTGATAAAAATGCAGAGAGTAAAGATTGGGCTCAGGAGATTTCAGTTAGGAACAAGGAATCCATTGGTAGTTGGACTCAAGACTATGTATGTTATGCTCTAGCAGAAAAAGTGTCCACATTTTGCTCCTCTCCTGAGACTTTGCAAGAGACTGAGCTTAAGGGCAATGAACTAATGAGTCCGAGGGAGGAGATTTCAAGGTAGCCTAATGTTGAGGCTGTGGCATGGGTACTGCTGGAACATTTCAGCCATATCTACCATGAGAAGCAGAACCAAAAAGCAGAGCTAAATAATTTGAAAAATTTAGTTAGTGGCTAAAAAGGAAGCTCCTGTAAAGTTGGGACCTGTAAAGTTTTGGCTAAGGAGATCTTGGTTGCTAAAAAGATTAGCATTAAAAAGAAGCAAAGAGCCAGGCATGGTGGCACATACCTATAATCTCAGCACTTGAGAGGCTGAGCCAGGAAGACTGCTGTGAGCTCAAGGCTAGCCTGAACTGCATAGTGAGACTCTATCTCAAAATACTCAAACCAGGGCTGGGGATTTAGCTCTGTGATGCAATGCCTGCCTCCCAGCACAAGATTCTGAGTTTGATCCCTGGTACTAAATAAATAAATAAAATAAAAAGAAGCCAAATACTCTAAGTCAGGATAATAAGAATGATGTCTTGAGGACATTTCAGGAATCAGCAAGACTTTGCCCGTCTCAGGCTCAAAGATGCAAAGTTGAGAGTTTCTTTGAGAAGAGAGCCCAAGAGTACAAAAGTGAAAGACTTTACCTTGAGAAGAGAGCCCCAGGGTGCTGTATTCTTTCTGGGCTCAAGAGGGAAATGTTTCCCAGAGTTAAGCCATCCAGACACTAGGAGGTCTCTACAACCATGAGGCAAGGGGGCCTGACTACTGGTCGAGCTGGCAGCAGACCTTGGCATCATCCATGTGATGCTGGTTTTATGTGTGTAGAATGCAAGAGCGGTGAGATCAGGGAGGCTTCCACCCAGATTTCAGAAGGAAGGCTTGGAGGCTAGGCAGTGTGCTCTGAGAAGGCAGTGCATGAAGCTATGATATGAAACTGGAAGGACAGCAGAGACCCCAGGAAGTTGGAGAAGCTAGGAATGTGGAACATCTAAGGAAAGCCATAGGTAGTGATCAAACCCAGACCAAGAGAGGGGCCATGAGGGTTGGAACCAGCAACTGAATAGTGCTGGGATTACAGACACTACTGTGCCTGGTGGAGTTTAGATCTTTAATCCCCTCCAAAGACCTCGTGTGAGGACTTGGCCTCCAGCCTGGTGCTATAGGAGGTAGGGTTTGGGAGGAGGAAGGTCACTGGAGGTCACTGGAGTTGTACTGTTGGAGGACATTGGGACCCCCACCTCTTCCTGTCTGTCTTTGCTTCCTAGCCACTATGAGGTGACCAGGCTTATTCCATCACAAGCTCCTGTTGTGATGTGCTGCCACAGACCCAAAAGCCACAGGGCCACCGGACCACAGACTGGAGTTTCTGAAACTGTGAACCAGAGCCACAGAATGTTGACTGACACACTTCTGTTGTCCAAGACGCTTAACCTGCAGCTTTCAAAAATGTGCTAGAACAATGATTTCACTAGAGAACCCTTTGCATCCATCTGCAAAATAATTATCTTCCTACCCGTGCAAATCTAGGCTATTCTAAATGAGAGATGCCCAGCTGTGTGGTCTTGTGCAGTGTACAACCTGAACGACATCCATGATTTTCCACACCTCTGGACTAGATGTTTAGGACAACAGAGCTATGAACTCAAGCAGAAAGGAAGGACATTTGGACATGGCTGTACTTGGCTACATCAAGCACACACACCAGACCCTGGAGGTGACCACTCTGTTCAGGTTTTCCTTATACTGTCCAGCCTCATAGGATGTGAGTTCTAGTCCATTTCCCCTGCCCCACAGTGCCTCCCCACAGATGCACTTGCCCCAGGGTCCTGTGGACCACGGTCTACACTACTCCTGGATCCATAGTCCCCCGGGTGGCCAGCGTACCTTCAAAGGACAGGGCTGATCTGCAGAATCTCCCCACTCCTCAACTGGGAAGCATGAATTAAACCCAGTGAGTGGTTGGTTATGTAACCTCCCGCCCGACATGGCCCCTGGGATAATCAGCTGACTGTGGCCCCAATCCCGGGGAAGCTGCTCCACTTACATAAGGCGTGACACTGCCTGGAGATTTAAATACACCTCCACCACACCCTCTCCCTTCCCCCCGGCCTCCCCCACCACACTTCTGACACACCAGGGTCCCCACCCTCAAAATGTCTGTCAGACACTGAAGCTCCTTAGCCAGTCCGGGCTCAAGCACACACAGGCTGACTGACAGAAGGCTGTGCTCATCAGAGGGTTCAAATTATCACCTAAAAATAAATCACCTAGCTCTGCGATGACAGCTAATCCAGGAAGCCAGGGGGCTCTCCCTCAGAGTTGTAGACGAGCTGGAGCAGAGCCAAGACCTTCCTTTCAACAGAGTGGCCAGTGTGAAGGGGAACTACCCATGCAGTGAGCTCCCCGTGGCTGGAGGTGAGTAAGCAGGACTTGGGGATGAGGCTAAGATTCCTGCATTCCACGGAGCCTGAGCTGGGAGTGGCACTGATATAGGGTCCGACGTTGTGCCTAGTGGTGCTGTGGAGGGATGGCAGTGGGCTCCGTCTCCAGTGCCTGATCTTGTCTCTTGGGAGCAGCTTTGGGAGCGCTGAACTCACAAAGGAGCCCTGGGCTCAGTGAGCAGAAGCATTGCTCAGTTGGCAGCGTCCGCAGGGTACAGGAGGGCAAACAGAAGCTGTGCCTGTGCCAGCAATGCAGCCTCATGTGTTCACTGAGCCCTGAGCACAGGTGACCCCTGTGCAGGTGGGAAGGCCCCACATGGCACCACACAGGGACATTGCATGGCACGGGGACACCACAGGGCAATGCCTGCCCAACCTGTGCCACTGTGCCTGTCAGCCACTTCCTGATAAGCCGCACCCCCACAGCCTGACTGTCTCACATCCTCTCTGGCCCACAGGGCTCTCTCCAGCCCTCCCACTGCCACTTCCCAGGGACAACTGTTTGTCCCATCCTTGCTGAGACACAGCCCCAGAGAGAGGTGGAAATGCTCCCCGGGGCTGTGCACTCTATGAGTGCAGAGTTTTAAGATAAGAGGGGACCGTGGCTCCTTGGTCCAACCACCAAGTTGGTCCTTTGGAGAAGAGGGGACCCTTGGCAAAGGCATGGACTGCAGGACCTTGGCCTGGACGTCAGCGTGGGGGACCCAGCCAGGCAGCTCTGTGTTTTGTCACATTGTGCTTGGTTGTACAAGGAAGGGCGGGGCCAGGGCCACAGTACCTGCCTGGGAACAAAGACAAGGACCTGCTCCCCAGTGACAGGTGGCCTTGGAGCTGAGCCCCATGGATGCCACAGACACCATTCCTTCCAGATAAGCCCAGGGCTTGCTCCCCAGGAGAAAAGTTGGGTGAGCTTCCAGTCACCCAAGTGGACCCTGGGATGCTTCAGCTTCTGGGCTGGAGAAAGGCTGAAGCCTTTCTTCCTGGCGCAGTGGCTGGAGGCTGCTGGAAATCATAGAGACCACTCACTCGCACTTGGCCTCAGACTGCTCTTCACCAACAAAATCTTCCCTGGAATCCCGGGCTGTGAAGAGGAAGGGGCACAGGCTGACCACGGGGGACCGGCTGTGGCCCCTCTAAAACGATAGTGTGTGCCATGCCCAGTTACACTGGCTGGGAAGAGGGGCTGTGATGCCCGCAACACTCCAAGATTCTGTGATTGTCACATCTATTTCTGTCACCTGTTTGCCTTCCTAGTGCTGCATTGCTGAGGCTGACATTTAAATCCGTTTGCATCACAGAGCCCCCACCAGCTGGCACTGGGGGGTAGGAGGTGGGTGAAGGGGCCCTGCCTGGCAGATGGAGTGGGCGCGGCTGCCCGCATGCTGGTGTGGTCAGGAGCATCAGGCGTTGCCTGGGAATATTGGAAGTGAGATGAAGAGAGAGCTGGCGCTGCCACAGAGCTGGGGTGCATGTGATGGCCTGGTTCCCACCTGTCTCCTCTGTGTGTGGTGTGGCCCAGGCCTTTGACTCTTTATTGCCCTAGCGGAGCCCTGCTGGTGGTGAGCCCAGGGTAGCTGTGGCTCCAACCTGGGCCGCAGTGTGTGTGGTATTCGTGCCCTTTCCAGCAGCAATGGGAATGAAGTCTTTCAAGACTTTTAATGACTGCCCAGTGTGGTGATGCACACCTGTCATCCAGCACTCAGGAGGCTGAGGCAGGAGAATCACTGTGACTTTGAGGCCAGCCTGGAGTACATAGCGAGACCCTATCTCAAACAAAACAAAACAAAATTAAATAAAACTTTAAATGACTTACAACAACAATAATGAAAGTGTTGATTTAATGAAAAATATTAAGAAAACGACAGCACAGGAGGACAGGAGGGGGGTGACAAACTGACAAACATACAGATGGGGTGGGAAGGCCAGGGGCTGGAGATGGTGTGGACCCCACCACTCGGTCCCCCTCAGGGTCCCCCACAGGGGCCTGGGATCTGCCAGAGATGCCGGAGCTTGTGGAGGGCACTCGGAGGGGCCTAGACAGCAGGAGGAGCATCCCCACCAGGGACATGCACACCTTGGGGCACACGAGCGGGTCCCTGGGGATCAAGGTGCCTGGGAGACCAGAGCAGGGTCTCCTGAGTGACCTCTGCTGCTACCCATGTCCCAAAGAGTGTGTCTGCATGGTGCTGAGGCACACAGCGCCGCCTGCCTTGGGCACAGCTCCGAGCCCCGGAAAGGTTTGTTTCTTCCTTTTCCTGTGAGGTCCGGAGCAGGCAGTGGAAAATGACTTTGCTCTCTGGACTTAGGCCCTGGGCTTTGAACCCGCACAACTTGCAGGCTCAAAACCTGCTCTGGCTGTGGAGCTCTGCTAACTTCAGCCAGATGCTCAGGGTCTCCTGTAAGGGTGGGATCCTGTAACTCTTGGAACGGAGTCTCAGGTGCACGGCGGGAGGCATGTGGGCCTCAGAAGTATGGACCACAGATGCTGTCTCCAGGTGTAGCAGCCTTCTCCGAGGCCTGTGTATAAACCATGACTTCCGGGGCACTTTACTCACAAGTCATTGTCTCTGGAGACAGTGGCTGAGCAGCCAAGCTGGCCCCATGTCCACCCCAGCAAGGGCAGAATGGGTACCTGATCCACAGCTTTGACCCCGCTACCACAAGGGTAAGAGTTCCCAGAGAAGTATGAGGTGCTTTTTCCAAAAAAAGAATAAAGAATGCCAGGCAGGCAAGGAAAACAGATGTCCCCGTGTCACTATGCCTCTTTGTGCCTCAGTCTCTCCTGAGGACAGGGCCAGGCCCTTCGAGGACAGTTGAGGGAGTTTCACAGTGTCCCATGGCTGAGGGCCTGGCTCTCAGCAACTTGCATCCCATAAATGTCAGGGATTTTCCAGAACTGTTTTCTACTGGGGCACAAAAACAAGCTACTGTTGGCCAGATGCTCCTGAGGGATGCCGCATGTGCTTCCCTCTCGGGGATGGCCACAGAGGCCTGGGAGTGGCAGCTGTGGGTTTGAGTCCTGGTCCAGCTCTGGGGTTTGCTGAGCTGGGTGGGGACTTCAGCCCTTGGCCCAGTGGTCACAGCTGTGGCCAGCCCTGCCTGGGCTCAGAGCCAGGTCCAGATGCAGATGTGGGTGCCACTAGGCCGGGGGTGGAGGGCAGGACAGGTGGCTGGGGGAAATGGCCTCACTGGCACTGTGCCCGATGGCTGACTTGGACTCCAGATCCCTGAAGCTTCTGGTGCTGCCCAGGGCAGGGAGCAGGCAGCAGCTACGGGATCGGGGGAATCATTGTCCACACCAGCTGTGTCCCCTGCAGCTCGTCCTGTTCCCGAGCCAGCACTCCGGTCTGTGACTGATGAGCCACCTATCTCTCTGTGCCTCAGTGTCCTTGTCTGCAAAACAAGAAGCATGCACCTTCCTCGAGGCGGGGCCGTGAGGGTCAGGTGAGGTGAAATCACAGAACACTTGGAACAGGATCTGTAGGAGAAGCAGAAATCCCATAGCTACACAAGTGCCTGCTAAGCGTCTCCTCAGCGTCACCATCATCCCCTCCTCCTCCATACCCTCACTGTGGGCTTCAGCCCTCAGGCTCCTGGGCATTGTTGCAAGGTCCACAGGACAAGGACAGGCCCAGCCTCCTGGACCTCAGCTCCGCAATGCCCTGCACTCCTGGAAAGCCAGTGGGCGCAGGAGCCAGCAGTGAGCATTTATGGAGCACTTGCTGTGTGCTAGCCCTGTGCTGCACTCACCGAAGGTGCCGTCTAGTCACTCAGGGAAGCTAAGGCAGTGAGGGGTCAGGTCGCTTCTTCCCATGCACGCCAGGCAGGGTTCATGGCTGCAGGCGTGGCCACCTCAGGATGAAAGTGATTTACAGAAGCCTCCTGGAAGCCTCAGGAAGGCTGCAGAGCCAGGCTTGCAAAATGGAGACGACAGAGGGGCACTGGTGCAGGCAGGGGCCAGGGTTGCTTCCATGGCAGGGGCGTCTCCGCCAGCACCCTATGCAGTGCTCCCCGGCCCTTTGTATTTTGGCGTCTGTCACCAAGCATTCAGTTTTCTGGTCACAGCTGTGATCATCTGGGCCTCCTTGGCTTCTGTGGTGAGGAGTACGTGCTACCTCCCAACAGCTCCTCAGAGAGGGGGGAGCTTTGCACTAGGAGGGACAGGGAAGCCAGCTATACAGCTGGTGGGATCATACAACTCTTTGAATATTGTTTCCCCCAAGGAGGTTGTACCAGTCAGCTCTGCTACATAGTGCCATGGAACAACCACCCCAACCTCAGTGGATTGAGACAAAAGCCACTCACTGCCAGGACTGGCATGTTGACTGGTGCTCAGGCTCGGCTGGGCCCTGCTGGTGTCCCCAGGAGCTGTATCTGTCACTCTCCCAGGGCCTAGGGTTCATGGAGTTGTGCCCATGGTGAGACAAAGGTAGGCAGGAGAAAGCACTCACTTCCTAGGGACCAGGACCAGGGCTGACATCCTCACTTCTGCTGCCTTTCAGGGGCTGCAGCAAGGTACATGCTGAGTCCCAGGCCTGCAGGCAGGTGTGCCCTTTCCCTGTGGCATGTATATGGCCACAGAGTCCCTCTGCCTCCTTCAGTGCTGTCATAGCTGAGCTTCTCAGAGAGACAAAACTGACAGGGCTTGTGCAGAGAAAGATAGGGGAGGGGCTGGAACCCAGGGCCTTTGCACTAAGCTACACTCCAGCCTTTCTTCGGTTTTATTTTGAGACAAGGTCTTGCTAAGACATTAAATTGCCAAGGCTGGCCATGAGCTCACTATGTAGCCCAGACTGGCTTTGAGCTCGTGGCAATCCTCCTGCTTCAGCCTCTTGAGTACTGGGATTACAGGCATGCACCATCTCACCTGGTTTTTGATCTTTTTCACTTAGCCCATTGAGTCAAACGCATCTCCTGTCACCATCTTCATGGGCACAGTACACAGCTGTCTGGGCGCCCTGCAACCCAGCCAAGTTGGCATTAAAGTGATCCAGTACAGAGACTCGGGTGCTTCTGCAGGCCTCGGGCAACAGGAACTGAGGATCTGGAGCCCCCTGTCCTGGCCCACATGTCAGTCAAGTTGTTCAGGGGGTGGCCATGCACGAAGATGGAAACCGAGCCTTTGAGAACATTTCTGGGACTCACTGCCTGATCTGGACTTGAAAATGAAGCCAGTTACCATCGTTAAATTAAATTGTAGTACTTTTGTCTCTGACAATGATCCATTAAACCAGCGTGTAGTGGGCCCTGCTGCTGGAAGAGCACTTGGGACAGGGGTTCCGGGTATTGGCTGAGGCTGTGGTTCATCCCCAGCCCCCACTCAATGCCCAGGGGAGGCAGCTGGGCCACAGGTCACCCAGGAACTTCGGCGGGGCTGAGGTGGGGTAGGGATGGTGGTGTCAACTTAAGGACCTGCTCATGCTTTTCCTGGCCACTCCTGGGAGGCCTGGGTTTCCATGGAGCCTGGGTGGTGGCTTGGTGGCCTCAGGTGGTCCCTGCCCTCACAGCCAGGGTCAGATGAGCACTACATGCTCTGTGGCTGTCTGAGTCAGGCTGTTTCTGTTGTTGCTCAACAGGCCTAGGAGAGGGGCTGGGCTTTTTGTTTTTGTTTTTTGTTTTTGCAATACTGGGGATTGAATCCAGGGCCTTTCCATTGAGCTACATCCCCAGCCCTTTTTCACTTTTTTTAGTTTTCGATAAGTTGCCCGGGCTGGCTTGAACTTGTGATCCTCCCGCCTGGGCCTCCCCAGTGCTGGGATTAGAGAAGTGCACCACTACGCTCAGCTAAGAAACCACACACACTGTAAACATGTCAGCTGTCTGGCTAGGAAGCCCATTTCTGGGAGTTTTCTCGCAGACACAGGGAGCCCAGTGGAGAGGGGTTACTCACATTCACTGAGACATTTTGGGGAGGAGTACGAGTGTGCATCTTTGGGCCTTGATAAGAAGCTGGCTGAATAAATCGTGCTTCATCTTAGAATGGCAAAGCAAGGAAGCTCTTGTTGGCAATACAGACCCATCTACAAGAGGTATGAAAGGAAAAGGAGAGGCGTCTAGACACAGTGATCCATAAAAGAATAACTGGATATATCAGACCGCATTTAATTTAAAAATGTTCTGCAAAATCCCTGCTAAGAGGATGGGAAGACAAGCCACAGCTTGGCAGCAAGCATATCTGGCAAAGAACTTGCGTCTAGGATACATTGGCACACTCTAAAGTCAAGAGTAGAGCCGGGTGCTGTCATCTCAACACTAGGGAGGCTGAGGCAGAAGGATCATCTCGAGTTTGAGGCCAGCCTGGGTTACACAGAGAGATCCTGTCTCGAAAACAAAAACAAGTGGATAGTAAGAAACAAACAAAAATGGGCAAAAGATGGCTGTACACTTCACGGAGGAGGAGGCATGGATGGGGAGAACCAGGAGGAACCATGTCCAATGTCATTGGCAACGAGGGTCATGGGTTCTAGTCGGGACAAGATCTCCCACAGCCCTATTAATACAGGGGGCAGCAAACTCGGACACTACTATGGCCTGGCTCCTGGGTCCCCAAACGCCCTTGTGTTGAAGGCTGGGTCCTCGGCCCTGGAACTGTAGGAGTGGGGCCTGGAGGAAGAAGCTGGGCCAAGGTGACTCGGCTGTCCTTTTCTCTTCTCCCTCAAAATGTGCGCATTCCCTGCAGCCTGTCCCCCTAGGCCTTGAGCACAGGCCAGCAAACCAGGGCCGGGGGCCCAGGACTGAGCCACTGCGAGCCTTTCTTCTCCGTAAGCTGATGGACGCAGGCACTGGGCGTATGGCAGGCCTGGCTCACACTGACCCTGAGCATACCCGGCTGCTCTGGAGCGCGGCCCGTGGCTGCCCCCGGGCGTTTATCCCGAGGAGCCTGGCAGCGTGTGAACATGGACACTCAGCAGCACTGTTTCACGGCCCGGCTGGAAGTGGCACCTGTGTCCCTCAGCAGAGGGAGTGGGGAAGAAGAAGCAGCCATCAGCAGACTCGGCTGAGGCTGAGCCAATCACACAGCTCTGTGCCCAGCGAGTCCTGCTCCAAGACACTGTACCGGCGACGAGGGTGCAGAGGTGGCAGCCATGCACCCTCAGCCATGGGGCCCGAGGCCAGCACCGGGCCAGGGTGTGATTACAGAGTGGTGACCCCAGGGAGCTCCTCTGTGGCTGCTGGTTACACAATCTGTGTGAGAATATCTGACAGAACTATGCATAGACAACAAAACCACCCCAAACCACAGCTGCATGTAAACACCGGCAGGATCCAAATCGGGCCTGGCTCTGGGTTCATGATGTGCCCGCCCTCGCCGGCTTCCTGGTTATGCAAGATGGTATCGAGGGCCAAGGGACAGGGGAGTGCTTAGGGCTATCTCTGCAACTTCTCTCACGGATTCCAAAAATCAACTCTGGAAAAGTAAGTCTGGAAAGTAAGGATGGTTTGAAGCTGCTCTGCTTGATTCAGTTTTTGTGTGCTGTAAAAGCATAACGGCCCGGTGGAGCCTGTGTGCAGCACTGCTGTGAAGCCAATTGAGTGTGGTCCCAGCTGGAAGGGCATTTCTGGGGTGACAGAAAAGGGACCGAGGTGTTTGAAAGAGGTGGAAGCCACCCTGCGGTGAGGAGCCTGATTTTCCAGTTTTCCTCCCAGTGGTATTTTCTTGGTTGTTCGTGGTGGGGGAACAGCTCCCCCGCCCCTGCCCTGCTCTTGAGAGTTGAGTTTCACGTTATAGACTGGGTGATGTCTGTCCCTGTGGCGGTGGCTTAGGAGTCACGGGACCGCCGCTCAGTTTCCGCAGGCTTCGCAGTCCCAGGCTGGGGTGGTAACACTGGTGCAGGGCGGTAGTGCACTCTGGGCGTCTTTGAGGGATGCTAATCCCAATCACAAGGCTCCACCTGGACCTGAGGACCTGATCCCTTCCTGTTCCTTCTCCCTGGGGAGACCCAGTTTCCATATATGAATCTGGGGACACAAACATCAGATGGCAACCTGATGAAGATCACCTTCTTTTTTCCTTTTTTTTTTTTGGTACTGGGGATCGAACTCGGGACCTTGTACTTATGAGGCAGGCAGTGGAACCACTGAGCTGAATCCCTGGCCCCCAACAGTTACCTTTTACAGCTTTTAATTCATTTTGTGAAAAGCTGAGAATAGGGCTTGAGGCAGTGGGGAACTGAACCATTGGTTTGGCTCAGAGACCCTCAGAAGGTCCCTCCAAGGCCAGATGTGGTGGCCTGCGCCTGTGCTTCCCCAGCGGTCAGGAGGCTGAGGCAGAAGGGTGGCCAGCCTGGACTACATAGCAAGACCTGGTCTCAAAAAAGTCTAAATAAATAAAATTTTAAAATAAAAGCAAGTGGGCCGGGGTTTAGCTCAGTGGTGGCCGCTGCCTGCCTTGTAAGCGCAAGGTCCCGAGTTCACTCCCTGGTACCAAAAAGAAAAAAAGGTTCAGGCTAAAAATAAAGGCAGGTGACGCTACATGGTTTATTCAGGGCTTCCCTCAACATCTGTCTCTCTTGTACCTTCTGCTTCCTTCTCAAAATTGGGGAGCGGGGTAGTGCTTCCTCCCCAGCCTGTCACCTGGGTCCAGTGAGCTCAGACAGGGTGCCCCAGTAGGAACCTCAGAGGCTGGGAAGAGTCCAGATAACCATCAGGGGGAGCTGTGGTGCAGCGACATATGAAATATCACACAGCCTGGAACAAGAGCTCAACCCAGCCACATGCAATGATGCAGCCCCAAGGGGGCAGGGAGCACAGACTGTTTAGCCTGGGCTAGAAGTCAAGGTCTTGACCTCCGGGGGAGAGGGGTGGGGCCTCGGGGGTACCATCACACCATCTGATCACTCACAATGACATGTCCCCAGGATGGGAAAGGGAGACATTGCACTAGGCCATGCTGAGCCTCAGTTTCTCACTTGGTCAATGCCTGTATCAGGGTTCTGTGCTGGCTGCGGGTGTTGTGAGGGTTACACAGGGCAAGTTGTCAGGGTGTGCTTGCTGTGGGTGGGGATGGACCATGGGTCTCTGAGCTGAGAATCATGGGTCACTAGGAGCCGCACGGCAGGGAGAGAGGCCTAGCGTCCCACCTTGGTTCTGAACCCTAGGCAGCCCTTTCCCCTTGTTCCAGGCCAGGAGAGGCTCACGTCTAATGGCAGGACGTCCAGCCTTGCCTGAAATAAACCACAACTGAATTTTGTCTTTTTCCTGCCAGCCCTGTGTGGGCCCCTGGGGCCTTGCTGAGCTTCACCTGGCCCTTCATGGGCCTGCTGTGCCCAGGTGCTGTGTCTCATATGTCCAGACCCCACGGTGAGTCCCTCACAGCCCCAGATCCTGCTGGGTTGGGGGCATCCCTGCCACTGTGGCCTGGTGTCCAGCCCCACAGGTGCCAGCTCTTGTGCTCTCTTCCCTCTGAGTCACTGTCTGCAAGTGGCCCCAGGACAGTGCCAGCAGCCCCCTTGTCCTGTGTCTTGGGCTCTCTGTGGGTGCTCCCTGAGGCTTTGGGTGGAGACGCCCACGCCTCTCTCCAGGGCTGGGTCATCACCCCTTGGCCTCGGCCTCACAGCTCCACAGAGATTCGGCAAAGCTGGGAGGTTTCCCGGCATCCTTGTCAGGCCTCCTCCTATGCCCAGGAACCCCCAGAGGTCGGTGGTACCTCACAAGGGAGGAAATGGGCTCCAGAGAAGCATAGGAACCCCCCAAGGTCACACAGCCAAGACAGCTGGGGGCACTGTGGCCTGAAGCCGCAAAGAGTAGGAGCCAGGGCGGCTGAGACAGGGCCGTGCCAGGGGGGCAGTCTCAGAAATCAGCGGGTTTTCTAGCCGGGTGCCAGGGTGCTAGCCCTGCACTGCCTTCTGTGCTGTGGTGAGGAGATGGGGTCAAGGCTGGGCCCCTCCTCCCTGATCCCTGGGCCCCCTGTGGACTGGCTCTGGGTCCCTGTGACCGACCTGACCCCGGCTTCCTAACTTGCATGATGAGCCCAGCCTGGGGACAGCATCCAGACTGTTTTGTAATCCCTGCATGAGAGTCCGGGCTCCAGGATTCATCCTGCTCTACCATTCTGGCCTTGTGGCCTGGGGCCAGTGCTTGACCTCTCAAGGCTCAGCTTGCTTCTCTGCAAAATGGGCCTCCAGGCAAGACTGCAGTGAAGATGAAGAGAATCCTGGTCCCAGGGCTCCTGAGGGGCTGGCACACTGTCGGAGTGCAATGGACATGAGCTGCTGTCATTGGAGTTCAGGAGGGGACAGATGCATGCAGGGTCCCAACCCAATGCATGGACCGCCTCTTCTCCTCCTCCCTTCTTCCTGGGAGCAATCCTGGGAGACTTCCAGGAGGGTGCCTCTGAGCTGCGTCCAGCAGGGTGGGGTGGCTGGTGGTTTTCCCTGAATCTGAGCCTGACCTGAAGGAAATCAGCAAGGAGGCATTTCCTGAATCCAGCCTGAGGGTGCAGAGCTTGAGGCTCCACTGGGCCAGGATCTGAAGGACTTGGGAGAAGGCAGATGGAGATGCTGCCACAAGGCAGGCCTGGAGCTCAGATCCCCATCTCTTCTGTGCTGGGTCTGGCAACACCTGAGGGGAGACACAGGGTGGGGGCAGGGCACATAGTTGGGGACAAGCACTCACACAAGCCACTCCCTGCCCATGATGCAGGGGAGAGGACTCATTAACCTGTCAGGTTTCATGGAGGAGGAGGAGAAGGAAGTGGAGGAGGATGAGGAAGAGGAGGAGAAGGAAGAGGAGGAGGAGTCAGTGCTGGCGCCCCTGTATCAAGCAGGGCTGCTGGGAGCCTCGGTGTCAGTTGGGGTGAGGGGCTGAGGTTGTGCTGGGGATGGGCTGATGGGCAGGGAGGGTGCATGGGGGCACCATCCACAGGCTCCTCATCCTCTCTTGCCATAGAGGGGACTGCAGAGGCTGCTTCACAGGGGCCTGCAGAGTCCTGGACTCCAGAATTCTCATCTTCCAAGAGGCCACTGGCCCCAGCCCTTGTGGATTCCCAGAGATGTAAGCCGATTTTATCACATATTCTGTTTCCACAGTACTTCTGAGAATACAAAGATACTACAGGTTCTCATTTGATGCTACCTAGGGTCCATTTTGAAATTCAGTCACTTTAAGATTTGATGAAATGGGGCACCAAGCCTGCCTCACAAGCGCAAGGTCCGGAGTTCCATCCCTGAATTGGAATGCAGTACATCTCAAAAGGGAGTCGATCATAAACCATTATCTCAAGGTACATTTCTAATCGGAATGTCAAGATAAATGTTTGAGGCAGAGAAGTTCAGCTGATCCCAGAACCTGGAAGGAAGCTCCCCGCCTCTGTCCTAGGCTCCTAGGGCAGAGAAGGTGAGCCACATGGGCGCCAGAAGCACCCCCTCCCGTGGAAATGAGAAGACACATAAACAACTCTCAAAAACAGACTTCTGGATCACCTACAGCAACCCCAAAGGGAAA
>NW_004624872.1:1378339-1411039 GCF_000247695.1 Heterocephalus glaber
AAAAATGTATAACTGATACTGTGTAACAGGAAGAAAAGGTCTAAAAAAGCAGAGGAATTGGGAGGGGTAGGGGAAGGGAAAAAAGGGAAAGGAAAATATATGAAAAGAGGAAAAAAAATGGAAACAAGGTCTTTGTGAATAGGGAAGGGTGGAGGGGGTGAAGGGAGGGCAAGGGAAGGGAAAAAAAATAAGCACCAAGATATTCATGTAAAGGTACAAGATCCCAATGATGAATGTAACTGTATTTTATACTGAAAATGTACCAATAAACTTAATGGGGGAAAAAAAGATTTGATGAAATGGTAGCCAGATGTGGTGGCGCATGTCTGTCATGCCAGCACTCAGGAGGCTGAGGCAGGATAGTGCAAGATCCTGTGTCAAAGAAACAAAAACAAGATAAAACAAAGAATTTAGGAAACCATCCTCCTTTCTCACCTGGACCCAGAGCTGGAAGCCAGCAACTGGCAGTGAAGCCCATGATTTGTCTAGGTGCTACCTTTATGTTATTTTTCTTTACATTTAAAATTTAAATTACATTTGGATCTTTTTTAAAAAACTTATCTTCCTACTGAATGATACAAGTGTCTGTAATCATGGATTTGAAGGACAAATACTATTTTTCTTAAAAACCTACCAAATATGATTTGATGGGTTGTGTCGTATTGCACATTTATAATCCTAGCCCTTGGGAGGTTGAGGCTGGAGGACTGCAAGTTCAAGGCCAGCTTGGACTGCATAGTAAGACCCTGTCTCAAAAAAATACCAGATAAAACCAAGACAACAAGAAACCAAATGTGCTTTGGTGATGTGGATCCCGCACCCCTCACCCCCAGGCCCTAACAGTGATTTGTAGGTGCGGGCCACGCAAGCCCTCTGCTTTCTCATCCCACAGGGCGGGGGGCGGGGGGGGTATGCCGAGAATGCAGGGTTTTGGGGACTGTGAGGTCAGGTCCCCTTTGGTGCTCTCTGGGGAGAGGGGCTCCAAAGGGGCTGCACTCCGCCAAGCAGCAGCACCGCCATCTAGTGTTCCAACACATTGGGACAGTTGGGGACATGACAAAGAGACAGATGAGTGGGAACCGAGGCAGCCTGGCCACACATGGAGTCGTCAGTGGGCAGCAGAGGCAGCGCAAGTGTCCTCTTGAGGGAGGGAGGCTGGGAGAAGTTGCAAGGTGGCATCTCACAGTGGCCAGGTACACAGCCAAACTGTGCAAATCTGCATTCCTGGTGGGGGAAGACACCCCGCAGGCTGGGGCACAGGTGCCAGTCAGGGGCACTCTGTGGGTGCCTGCAGTGCAAGTTCCTGCCCACCTGAGACCCCTGTGCCTGCTGCTCTCAGCCCGGGCACAGCACCATCCCCAACAGAGTCTGGTTGGGCAATGCCATGACTTGGAAGTGACTTGCAGGCAGTGTGCAGACTGTCGGCTGCACAGAGTGAATTCAGGGCCGAGAGAGCCAGCGGAAGCTCGGGAAACTCAGGGTGGAGCTCGAGGATGAAAGCAGCAGGCCTGGGAGGGAGAAGGGACACGGGCCCAAGGCCTGGAGGGGACAGGTGCCTGGCGGTTTCCTGTCTGCCACCCTTACTTCTGCATCTGTCTTTCCCCCTTGGTATCTACCTACCCCACCTTCTCAAGCCATGAGCTACCCATGAAGTTGGTTCTCCACATGGTGCGGGTGCCTTACCTGCCGAAGGAGGTGTGCTCTTTCTGCTGGAGTTGCCACTCTGAGACAGTGTAAACCCAGATCCTTGTCACTCAGAGGAAGAACTAGCCAGAGAATAAGGCCCAGGGAGGAGAATGCAGAGCCAAAGATGCAGAAAGGTGTTTCTGTCCACAACACATGAGCACCTGGATGCAGCCGCACCTGAAGCCATTTCTCCTTGGACTGAAGCTCTGTGGCCTTTTCTGATCTGGGGGCTGGGCTGCTTTACCACCTCTGTCTGCCCATTGTAACCCACAGCTTCCTGGCGTCAACACTGCCTGGCTGGAATGGGGACTGCAGTGAGGGAGGCTGGGGTGGGAATTGTAGAGTTTGCCTCTCTGAGCCAAACCAGAAATCTGAAACCCTGCCGCTCCCACCCCATGACTCCATGGCAGCTCCTTGGTGTCCAGAAACCCTTGGAAAGGGGGCCAGGGACAAACGTGGCCTGGAGCAGCTCCTGACCTTGGCTTCCTGGGGCTCTGGAAGGAAAGAGACTTCGTCTTCCCAGCCCACATGGGGAGGCCAGGAATCCATGCCATGAGTGGCCAGGGGACAAGGTGATGGGTGCCTGTGTGTTTGACTGCACAGATGTGTGCACACTTGTGTGTGTGTGCATGTGCACACATGTGTACTCCCTGGCTGCCCCTCTGCCACTCTCTCACGCTCTGTGACAGGTTTGATTGCTCCCCAGACCCTGGTCCCGGCAGAGGACCCTGTGGTGGGTGGGGGACACAGGCCTGCTGATTCTGTATCTAGTTCCTCCTAAGAACAACATGTGAGGATGCCCGGGAGCCCTGAGGGCAGGGCCTGTGTCCCATGCCCTTTCCAGCACCAGGCCTGGCACAGCACCTGGCTCAGCTTATGTGAAATGCGTGATTTCCATTTGGAAAACAGAGCCGACGAGATCTTGCTGAGGATGAGCATTCAGAAGTGTGCAAAGCCAGAGGGGAGGGGTCACTTGAGTGTCCCTGACGGCATCTGTAGGGTGGACCCCAGCCCCTGCTGCAGACCCATACGGCTGTACCTGAGCCCTGGTCGGAGATGGCACAGACCCACCTGGCTCTCTGGAGAGCTGAGTCAGAGCAGGCACAAGAAACTGCTCACTGAAACGTGGCACCCACTGAAACACAGAAGCTCAGAGAAAGAAGTGTGAGTGGGCGTGGTGGGCATGTGTATGATCCAGCACTTGAGAGGCTGAGGCAAGAGGATCGCCATGAGTTTGAGGTCAGCATGAGCTACAGAGTGACACCCCGTCCCAAAAACCCGAAAAATAAAAAAGAAGTATGGAAGAGAAGTTTCTTAATATGATAAAGGATACCTGCTGAATGCACGGACACACACACACACACACACACACACATACACTTATGACTAAGATCGTCACTAATGGTGAAACACCAAGTGCTCCTCTCCTAATCACAGGATCGTGAAGAGTGTGTGTTTGTATAGCAGAACCTGACCATTTCAAGGAAGCGCGACCATATATTAAACAAAAAGGATAAAGACTGGGGAGGACACACAGTGCCATCATTGCCGCCATGGTTTCAGGTGACGGTGCTGTGCACGGAGGAGCTCAGCAGCCTCCGAGCTGTCAGCACCAGTGAATGAGTAGGCGGGTTGCTGGCTGCGCTCAGCATGTGAACTGTAGCAGGCATAGGCACCAGCAAACATTGGACAGGGAGACATTTTCAACGTCACTCACAGTGACACCCACGTTACTGAGAGCACACGGAGTAATCTAACAAGAGGAAGGGCAAAACCACAGCGTACCAGGCTGGGGACTTAGCTCAGTGGTTCCACCACCTGCCTTGCAAGCACAAAGTCCCGAGTTCAATCCCTGGTACCAAAGAAAAAAAAAAAGAAAAAAGAAAAAGAAACCCACAGCACACTGCAGAGAAGTTAAAGGACTCAGGCACTGAGGTCAGCATGCCTGCACTGCCCGGCTGTGCCAACACTGTGTGGTAACGATGTTGCACTTCCCCAGTGACCTGGCTCAGACCCACCCAGGGTCCTGGCGCAGAGAACCTGCACCCACCTTCGGGCAAACGCAATCCAACCATAAAATACAGATGGGATTCAAGCCCAGGGCACTGTGTGTGTCTGGATGGTGCCCCAAGGCACAAGTGTCACCTGCCACCAGGGCCAGGTGAGAGCCCACAGCTCCGTGGCAGCTGCTGATCCCAGCCTCTTGCCATAGCCACAGTGCTGCTCAGACACTGGGGGGCCCATGCACAGGCATGCTGGGGTTAGGGTTTCAGTGTGTGCATCCTGGGCTGGGGTGCAAACAGCTAGCTCCGAACACATAGTTTGTTTCTGTTATGTTGAGCTGCTGTGTCGTGTTCCACTCTATGGGTTTGTTGTGTGGTTGAATTTCAGTGTGTTATTCCCTGTTGTTGGACATGTAGGTTACTTCTTGTTTGGGGCTGTTATGAATATGCATGCTGTGCACACTTAAGTTCCTGAGGGAACCTGAGCTGGCCCATTGGCAGAACAGCCTGGCACAGCTGACTGAAAATCCAGCTGGGGAGGAGGACTTCAGGAATGGCTTGATCTGGGCACCTCCAGTCCCATGGTGCCCATTCCACTTCCTACCGCCCTCCTGCTTTGTCTTGCTGCATGCAGAGATATTCTCAGGTTGCTTATCTCCCCATGCCCTCCTGCAGTCCACCTTTCTCCTGTGGTTATTGCATCAGCAAGCATTTATGGAGGTGGCCTTATGCCAAGCCCTGAACTCTGGGTGAGAACAAAGAGTAACAAAGATCCGTCCTGGCCCAGAGGAAGTCACTGCCTGCTGGGAGGATGGACAGATGCCACCTAGGCCCACCCATGACCCTGCCCGCGCCTGGGGCTGCACATGAGGCCAGCGGTTGCAAGACAGAGGACAGAGGCGTCAACAACATCCTGTTTGGGGACAAGCCGGCCAGACGCAGTCTTTGTTTCTCTCCTGGGACCTTCTGCTGTGTCACAATGAAGACTTCCGAGCATACAAGTGCAAGGGGCTGTTTGTGTGCCTCTGAGCAGGCGTGTTTGTCTTCAGAACTCAGCAGGGACAAGGTCCCGAGGCTCCTTGTCCTGGGTCGGGGACGTGGTGTCTGTTCGCTCAGTGCTCTTCTCTCCCCAAGGGCCGTCCACTCGCGCCAGGCTAAGGGGATGCAGTGCTCATTGGCTTTGCCTGCAAAACGGTGCTGGGGTCCCAGTCACATCCTGGGGTGGCCCTGAGGACAGCCCAGCACTGCGGCCTCTGTCCCCACGCCGCTGCAGGACAGGACGTTCTGACGCAGGGCTCGTCCTCCAGGGCATACAGTCCTTTCCCCGTTTCCTCCGGGCCCTGGGCCAGGCTTTGGGGCAGTGCGATGTCGTGAAGACTCTATGCTCTGTCCCCATCCCACAGTCTGGGCGGAGGGATAGTGTCACTGCTCCTGTGTCCCTGACAAGCATAACTATGGGTCTTGGGGCAGCGGGGGTGACTGGGCTTGAGGAGGGGCTGAGGATCAGGTGAGGAGCACCTGCTGGCAGGGGCATCGGAGCCCCAGAGGTCTGAAGGGTGTGTGTGGTGGTGGGGAGGGAGGGAGGCAGCAGGGTGGTGCTGGCGGGGTCGTGAGTGGCTGTGGGTCAGACCAGGACAGTGTAAGCCAGCTGCGTACTTTCGTCTGCACCAGGCCCCAAACCTTGCCCGGTGTGTCTGGTCCTTCTGCCCATGGTAGGGTCTTTATAACACGTCTCCTACTGCTAGGCGTGAGAGGCTGAGGCAGGAGGATGGCAAGTTTGAGCCCAGCCTCAGCAACTCAGTGACTCAACAACACCTTGTCGCTAAATAAATAAATAATAAAGAAAGAAATAAATAAAGAAAGACATAAATACATAAATAAATAGAGCTGGGATGTAGTTCATTGTGAAGGGCCTGGGTTCAATCCCCAGTGCTGCAAAAATAAAAAACAAAAACCCTCTCTCCCCTCATGCCCAGCCAAAACCTTGTGGCTACTGCCCTGTGACAGAGATGTCAGACCAGGATTGGGGTCACTGGCCAGCCAAGCGAAGAGCAAATGGGTGGTCAGATGTCCATCGGGAGTGACAAAGGACACCAGGCTGCCCTTCTTATATCTCCAGCCAGGCCTGAGCAAGGCGCTGTCATCGTCATCGTCACTGAGCAGGCTGTGATGACCATGCTGGGCATTCAACGTGCTGCACTGGTCACTGCATCCGTGTAACATGGCAGCCTAAACTGAATGACTTCCACCCATGACTGCTTTTTTTTGAGAAAGGGTCTTGCTGTGTAGCCCAGGCTGGCCTTGAACCTGTGGTGATCCTCCTGCCTCAGCTTGCCAAGTGCTGGATTACAGAGATGCATCACCATGCCTGACAATCATGACTGTTTGTGCAGCTCAGGGTTCGCCCCGGGCCCATCAGGTATGTGGCCCTCTGCTGCTTACAGCTCTGCCCTATGTCCTGCAGGTGAAGGCCACTGTATGTCTGAGGCTGTCTGAGGTGGGGTTGGCGCTGGGTCGCTGAATCATCAGGTTGCACTGGGCTTCTTCCTGGGGAGTGTCAAGGTCCTTCCGGGAGAGGGACGCTCAGCTGACCTGATGGGCTACGAGGCCATCACTGTGGAAAGTGTGGAGAGAGCGTCGCCAGGTGACAGGAAGCCCATGAGGGCTGGGCACAGGGGAGGTGAGATGCTGCTCAGCTGTGCAGGCGACCGCCTGACGGCCGTCTTCCAACTATACCTCAGCAACACACAGGAGCCTCATGAGGGGAGCACCTCATCACAGGCCAAGTCCTGCGCATGGTTGGGCTCATGGTCAGCATATAGCCCTTGCGCGGAGTTAGGCGGCCTCACATCACACTGTGCACTCCTGATGTGCAGACATCGCCAGTGCTTTGCCCACTTTGACCCACCAGCCCTGCAGAGCACAGCCATCCCTCGTCATCACAGGGTGGTTTCAGATCACTCGCACAGCTGTCTCTACTGAGAATGCTCACACCCCGTACACAGGACGGGCTACCTTCACGGGTCACCAGTGCGTACCCTCCTGCGTGAGGTCGTGTGCTGCATAACCAGCTTGGCTCACTGTGCACACCTCGGCCTGTGCTGCATGAGAGGCACCGTGTAACACCTCATACCATGTAGATACCACGGGAAGCCCCCAGCCATCATTTGTTGTCCCCAAGGGTGGGTCATGTGACACACAGGACACATACTTGGGCCCATGTTTGCTGAGTGACTGAGTGAACAGAGCCCCAGCCGCACAGGGGGACCAGATGTCAGGATAAGGGTCACAGGGTGGAACTGCGGAAGGTCATGCTCAGGATGGCAAGGGCCTCAGTCCTGTTCCATCCTCTCACCAGCTCCAGCCCTGGCCAGGCATGAACATACCACAGACCCTGCTGCCTCCCACAGGACCATCCCCTTCTATGGAGCCTCAGCAGCCTGGGCCCCAGCCCCACCTGGCTGAGCCCAGGAAGCCTTTGGCTCTCCTGGCCTCTGGACCCACTGCACGTATGGGGTCAACTCTGGCTCCCACTGCAGCTATCCACGGGCCACGTGATGCATCGCAGGTGCCACAGCCCCAGGGCCAAGCTGGGCCCACAGAAACAGGAGGAACTCATCAGTGGACAGCCCTCTCCCTGTTCCCACACATGTTCCCACCATGTGGGGCCCTATTGTGCTGAGCAGCCTGGTGTGTGGTCCTGTGCTGTGTGGGGAGATGGCACTGAGCACATGCTGCCTCCTCTCTATCCCAGTGGTGTTGCCCTCTACCCATACCCACCGCCTTGACTTGCAGGGAAACAGTGGTGCCTGAGCTTTGCCTCGGGGTCTGTGTCCAGGCAACCTAGCTGAAGATGAAAAGGAGAATCTGAGAAAATTGTCAAGTCACAACCACTCAGAAAAACCCCAGGTCTGATGTCCCAGTGTGGCAATGGTATGGAGCAGTGGGGACACTCAGAAGAGGCTGCAGAGCAGGAAGTGGAGCAGCCACTCTGAAAAACGTCATTTCTTAAGAGGTTTAGCACACACTGATCACATGGCCCAGTCTCCTGCTTCTCAGTATTTACCTGGGAGAAGGAAACTGGCAAACACATCCACGCAGCCTTGCACATGCATGCTCACAGCACTCTCTTCACACTCCATCGAGGCAGTGGCGCATTAGTACCTGGATCCCTGCATGGCAGGGAGACGATGGATGTTGATTCACACACACAGGCAATGCTCCAACATCCCAGGTCATGCCATGCAAGACCCCTCCGGCCAAGCACAAACCTCGTCTACCCTGATGGTTTCTGGTGGTTCGCTGTGTGCTGCACGGAGCACCCCGGCCAAGGAAGAGCATGTGTTTGGTTCCTTTACACAAAACCCTGAAGCACGCACTCAGGCCTGCAGTAGGCCAGGGCACAGGGCAGGGTGGGCCACAAGAGGACACCAGGGAGCTTCTGGGTGATAAGCTTTGCATCTTTCCCAGGGTCCCCGGCCATCAGTGAACCCACAAAATCGTCAGGGCAGCAATGACTCCGGTGTTGTTTAAAGCATTTCAGGCCCCGGTTAAGGAAGAGTGTGTCCGAATTCCTTTTATGAAACCAGCATGACCTTGGCACCAGGAACCTGGCGGGAAGTGTCCATGGAGAGGGCTGTGAGCTCTGTGTGCACACCTTGGGGTTATCACGAACTCTGTAAGCCGTCTGCACAGCAGCCGATCTCAAGGCGCAGTTTTGTCTGTTGATTGATGACAATGTGTTCCTGTGGATTTTTTTGCTTTTTTTTTCTTTTTCTTTTTGGTTTTTTGAGACAAAGTCTCACACAGCCCAGGCTGGCCTTGAACTTGTGATTCTCCTGCCTCAGCCTCGTAGGAGTGGGGATGACAGGCATGCACCACATTAACACAAGGTCAGATAAGAGGAGGGAAGAGGAGGCATGGTGGCCTCAGTGACTGCTGGCCGTGGGAGGGTTTCTCACAGGTGATGGGGACCAGGAGCCTCAGAGCCCCAAGGGCAGTCCCCAGTGCCCCTCACCCTGGCTCTCCCACTGGCCCTACTTTGTAACCCCACAGTTCCCACCTCAGCTGTCCCTTCACTCCACAGCCCGTGTTCTGAAGTCCTAACCTACAGATCCCCAAATGTGACTATGTTTGGAGACAGTGCCTTTATTTTTATTTATTTATTTTGGTGGGTTTTTTTTTTTTGAGATAAGGTCTTACTATGTAGTTCAGGCTGGCCTTGAACTCACTATGTAGCCAAGGGTATTCTTTTTTTTTTTTTCCAGTACCAGGGATCGAACTCAGGACCTTGCTCTTGCAAGGCAGGCGCAGCGCCACTGAGCTAAATCCCTGGTGCTATTGAACTTATAGCGATCATCCTGCCTCAGCCTCCTGAGTGCTATGATGACAGGCATGAACACTATGCCCAGCCCTGGTGACAGTGCCTTCAGAGAGGCAATGAGGTTAGAGTGAGGCCACTGGGGAGGAGGGTGCCCCAATCCAGTCTGCCTAGCGGCCTCATAAAGAGAAGACAAGGACACACGGAATCTGGGCGGCCTGTGGACAGAGAGGAAAGCACTGGTGAGGGAACAGAGAGACCAAGGCACAGGCACCTGGAGCTCAGACTCCAGCCCCAGAGCTGTGAAAGCGCGTGGCTATCGTCCAAGTCCCTGAGGGTGGCTTTCTGCCGCAGCACCAGGAAGCTCATTGCTCCCTCATCAGAGTCTGCACCCCTGGGGCCCAGGAAAGGGGGTAAGCTCAGGGCCGCATGGCCCAGTGCCACAGCCTCCTCCTCTACCTGCTGCCATGAAGCCCAAGGACAATGCAACTGTGCTGCATCTGCCTTTGCCTCTGCCCAGGGCCTTGTGTGTGTTTGGCTGGAGCACCCCAGCCCCGGTGACCTTTTAACATCATGAACACATTTGAAGTCCACTCTGCACTGCTCCAACCCTCCACATTGTGTTCCCACCTCTCCCCAAGTGCAGGGCACCCCTGGGCTGGCAGCACTCACACAGCCCACCCATCCATGGATGCCATCACACCCAGCAGAGTGGGCACAGACCTCCCAAGCTCGGGAAGAGAACTGGGGGCAGAAGAAGTCGTTGACCTGGAAACACTAACAAGAAGTCACAACAGAAACAGGCTTGGGAGCCCAGTGACCAGGAAAGGGCAGTGGGGAGTGGGCAGAAAGCACAGGGCCACACCTGCTGTGCTCAGCTACAGCATGGTGGCTGGGGTTGGTCTGGTCTGTGTTCCGTTGCTCTGATGAGATCTCTGAGCCTGAGCACTTTACAGAGGAGGTTTATTCAGCTCCCAGTTTCAGAGGCCCAAGGATGTGGCCAGTGTTGTGGACTGGTGAGAGAGTTGCGGTGACATCTCCACATGGCAGATGCCTCACGGTGAAGGTTCTCTAATGGGGAGGAATCTGAGACAGGAAGCCAGAAAAATCCAGGACCAGGCATGTTCTTTAGAGCACAACTAACCATCTCAGGAATTAGCTAGGGCCCCTTGAGAGCTACACCAGTCTCTCCCAAAGTGACAGACCCAGTGACTAATCACCTCCCCTCCACTAACAGGGTACCAGCTGCTACCACATGACCCTCAAGAGCCACACTCAAGCCATATCCAATCAGTAGCAGGAGCTCACATGTTCACACTTGTCCAAAGGCCAAGGGGAGAGCAGCTGAGACCTTTCTGCTTGCTGGCCGGCAGCAGCCCTTCCCTTTCTTCATCCCTCTAAAGTCCCTCTGAAGTGAAGTCAGTGGGGGTAGCCTGTCCTTTACTCCCATCTGGCAGCAAGGAGCCTCTCTCCCTCTTCCACTGAAGTGACATCACAGGGAGTTGTGGAAGGTAGACCTGGAAGGTAGCATCACTCAGCAGTAGGGAGGCTGCCTTCATCAGTGTGACAATGCAGACCACACAGGGACCAGAGCTCTCAGCCCTGCTGGCAGGAGTAAGGGACCCCTGGCTGCCTAGCAGTGGGGGATAGGTGGGGACTTCTGCCTTCACTTGTAAATCATGAGGTGGAGTCACAGACAGCTTCTGTGGGAGTAGGGTCCATGAAACCAAAGGCTTCAGTGAGAGTCAGAGTGCCAACATCACTTGGCATATCAAGAACTGGGATGACCTCAAGTGGGATGAATAAAAGTTAAGCAATGGGTGTCAAGTTGTCAGAGATGATTTGGCAAAGATCTTAAAGCAATTATAATTAAAGAGGAATTATGAACAAATCCAAAGCAAAAAAGAGAAATAGAAATCCTTACAAAGAAGTAGCGGTAGAAAGAACCAAGTGGAAATTTTAAAACTTAAAGTAATCTGAATAATAAACTCAGTGAAAAAAGAGAGCAGAGTAGAGGAGATGGGGAGAAAAAGGAATTTGAATGACATCAGATTTCTCCTCAGGAGTCATGAAACTCGGAGAGAATGGCATAGTATTTTTCAAGTACTCAAAGACTTGGGATTTCATACCCAGCAAAAATATCTTTTAGGGGCAAAGGGGACAGCAGGACATGTCAAATGTAGGAAACTCTAAGAGTGCCAGGAGACCCACCCAAAGAGAATGGCTAAAGGAAGCTGTTATCTGGGTGTGGTTGGGCACACCTGTAATCCTAGCACTCAGGAGGCTGAGGCAGAAGGGTCCCTGCAAGTTTGAGGCCAGCCTGGGCTACATTGTGAGTTCAAGGCCAGCCTGAACTGCACAGCAAAAACCTATCTCAAATAAATAAATAAATAAATAAATAAATAAATAAATAAATAAAGCAAGCTGTTAAAGGAGAAAGAATATGATTTTTTAAAAAGGAATGCTGGAATATGAGAAAAGAGCAAAGAACATAATAAGCCAAAATACAGATAAATAAGTTTCTCTCTCCTCCTGATTTTCCTAAATTGTTTTTGATGGTTGAAGCAAAAGTTCTAACTCTGACTGCTTTGGTTTCTATCATGCAGAAGACAAATTTAGGATGGTTGTGAAAAGAGGAAGGAAGGTAAAGGGATATCAAGGTAGCTAAGGTTTCTTAACTGGAAATCATGGCACCAATAGGTCAACTATCCTGCTAGTTTGATGTTTATGTTGCCTTCTTTTGTAAAACCTTATAAGAAAAAAGATTAACAGGCAGTTTTTTTGCTGATCTACATTATCATATTCTATATCTTACATGTGGCCCAAGGCAGTTCCTCTTAAATGTAGCCCAGGCAAGCTAGAAGGTTAGGCCCCCATGAACCAGACAGGAAGCCCACAGGTTATGATGACATTTACATAGTGTGCCACCACAGCATCAGGATCCAAGGACCCAGAACATATAGCAACACAGACCATGTGCTGGGTCAGGAAAATCTTTCAACAAGGTTTTAGGAAGTCAGATCAGAGCATATTCTGTGACCGTGATGGAATCCAGCTAGCCACTAGTAACAAAAATAACAGGAAAATCTCCAAACACATGGAAAAAAACACTTTCTAGTAAGCCATGGGTCAAAGAAAAAGTCTCAAAGGAGATAAAAAATATATTGAATTAAATAAATATATAGTATATGAAAACTAGCTAATACCACACATGCACCAAGAAGGAGCTTGCAGTATTAAGTACAAATGTTTGAAAGAGGAAAAGTCAGTCACCTCAGCTCTCATATCTAACAACCTAAAAGAGAAGAGCAAGACAAATCCAAAGTAAATAAAAAGAAGAAAGTGATATAGGGCAGAAATGAATGAAATAAAAGTGGATGGAATCAGTGCAACTTGGATCTGGTTTTTGAACAAGTAAAACTGTCAAGCCTTTAGCGGGGCTGATAGAGAAAGGAAGAGGGAAGCCACACATTATGAACACCAGGAATGAAACATGATGTTCTAGACTATGGATCATCTACACAGACTCACAAACACAAATTACACAACTTAGAAGAAATGGACCAGCTTCTCAAAACACATAAACCACCTCGATTCACCCTATATGAAATGGATAATTTCAACAGTGCTGTAACTAGTAGGGGAATTTAATTATCATTTTCTAAAATGGCAAAATAAGAGGTTTCTGAAAAGTCAAGGTAGAGTTTGTACCACTGCACTGCTCAGCTTTCCTCCACCGTGGTGAGATTCCTGGCATAAGGAGCCTATGCAATGGCCTCACAGTGGTGGAGGCCCTGAGCCATGGTAGGCTGCCAGTTGCTCTTGGCTGGCAGTAAGGGCACGAGTCCTGATGGGAGTTGGGGAGTGGGGTGGCAGAATCACTACCTCAGGGCCAAGAGCAAAGGAAAAATGTTGGAGACTGCACTATTGATTATGCTCAAAGCAGGCTGTAAGTAGTGCAGGCTATAAAGAGTTAACCCCTCAATTGGCTCATTTTAAGAAGCAAGTCTGACTGAAGCTTATGTGACTCACAGAAGCACCTCATAAGCACTGCAGTAGTGTGCAAGTTAGCATGACCTTCCCGATAACAGTCACAGCAGAGACTAGAGAAATGCCCATGAAGCTGTGGGGCTTAATGTGAGATAACATAGCCAAGGTGGGAGTAACTCGAACCCAAATTCCTTTTCCATGACTAAACTAGAAGGACAAGGTTCTAATTACAACCCTGTATTTTGTCTGCTCTGTTCCTAATTTAAGAATGCTTTGTCTTTTCCTTTATAAGCCTTACCTGCATTAGCATCCATAGCAACTGCACAACTGCACATCCTCACATGTAGTTCCCCTTAGCCCCAATCTGATTACCAATATAAATCCGTGGCTTGGACTGGCCAGGGTCTTTGCTGGTTGCGCAGCACTGGCTGTCCTGGCTCCCCACTTTTTTCTTTAATTCTGTCTTTGAGTCTTTCTTCAGCCCTGCATTGTACACTGGGAAGGAGACTGAAACCTACTGCACAGGTCTCTGGTGGAAAAAGACAAGGCCTGGGGCCCTACAATCCTCTTGGGGTACAAGGTCTATTGCTCCAGAACCTCCCACAAGGCCTGTGGGGTGTGCCTGTGGGGTCCCAAGCCCTGCTGTAACCACACTTATTCCTTCTGCTTATTAAAACAGCAAAGTGTGTTATGGTGGCGGCAGACTCCATGTGTCTGCTGCATATCTTGATCACATTGTTTCTCTCTCCTGTGGCTGATCTTATCTCCTGTTGTCTGTTTGTCCTCCCCTGGAAACAATGGCATCTACACTCTGTGAATAGCTGCACGCATGAGCCGTGCCGTCTGGGTTTGTGCAAGCATGCCCTGTGAGGCTGCCTGATGGCCACGTCTCAAAAACACATTTTCCTGCTCATCATGTGAACATGATGTACTCACGGCCATTGCTATCCTCGCTGCTGTGACTATCTTCATGGCTGTACTGGGCTTCACCACTGCCTCCATCTACCACCCACTTCCTGTCCCTACTACCCTCAGTGAGTGCCTCTGCTGCTTACAGTCCTTCCTTGGCAGGAGACCCAAATCTTCATGTCACAAAGGCCCTGGGCCCTCTGCAGTTCAGCTGCAACTGGGTTGCTACAGATTTCCACAGACGTCAGATGAGTACCAGGGGACAGCCTATTAACTCTCTTGTGTCTGTCCTGCGGACTTACAGCCACTGGCCACCCCTTCCCCACTTCCACACCCCTATCCTGAGATACCCAGCAGGGAAGGTACTGTATCACTTAAGCTATAAGTGACGCTCAGAGGTCTTGATCCAGGTCACATAGGAAGTGACAGACAAGCCCTGATCCACATCCTTCCATGATGCTGGAGCCCTGGGCCCCATGAACCCAAAAGAGCCCAGTGTTTTTGTGTCTTTAGCAAAAGGGGCCTTAAGGAACTTCAGAAGGAAGGGTGTCTGTCATACGTTGCTGGCCTTAAAACAAAATACCTAGCTGGGTGTAGTGGGACATGCATGTAATTCTTCCTACTTGGGAGGCTGAGGCAGGAGGATTGAAAGTTTGAGGTCAGCCTGGGAAACTTAGTGAGTCCTGTCTCAAAATTTAAAGAAAAAAAGAAAGGCTGGAGATGTAGCCTAGTGAAGCTCTTGCCTACTATATATGAGGCCCCTGGGGTCCAGTCTCCAGTACTCAACAAACACACAAAGCACTGGATACCTTATAAAGGAAAAAGAGTTGCTTAGCTTGAAATTCTGGAGGCCACAAGCCCAGGGTAGGACAGCCAGTCAGCTAAGCCCTGGTGAGGTCCTTGCCTGCAGCCCATGACCTAGTGGGTGCTATGGCAGGTGTGCTTGTGAGGGAGTGGTCAGAGCAGGGGTCAGGCTTCCCACTCCCTTCCCACCAGGCTCCCATGGGAACCACATAGATGCTTCCTTAGGGCGCAGCCCCCCTCCGTGACCCGAACTCCCCCTTTTTCCACACTTGAAGACTCAGACACTTCCTACACCCCTATGCCAGGCTCAGCACCCACACAGGATTCCCCAGGGCACAAAACACCATTTAATCAAGGTCGGTGAGCTGTTCCAGGATCTTGCGGCTGCAGGATCCGCCTGGAGATGGCATGCGATCCAGCCAGGGAAATCAGCTCACTGAGAGACTCCACTGAGGTGCCTAGGAAAAGCTTGGTGTGTGGAGACTGAGTGTACCCAGTGCTAGCTCAGAGTGGAACCCAGACAGGTGGCTGAGTCTGAGGGCGCTCCTGGAGGGCTGGGTGTCCCACTCCCCTCTGTGCACAGAGATGACGCCCCACTCCCCACACCACCTGATCTTGGGGTGAATCTGCCCTCCCTGAACCTACATAGCCTGGTGCCAGCTGTGCTGTTCCAAACAGCAGCAGAGGGCTTTGAGGACAAATAGATGTGCTCTCAACGCCCCCTTTTGCAGAGATGGAGACCGCTGTGTAAGGACTGCCCTGACAGTGAGGCTGGTGACCAGTGTCTGCCCTTGCTCTCTTCTCCCAGGGCTTCTCTGTGTTTGCTGTTAATAGCAAGACCTTGATAACTTCAACTCTGAGCCATTCAGCGGGGACTGGCATTCAGTGGGTGCCCAATAAATGCTGCAGGGACAGCCCTGATGCACACCCCGACTCCAACTTTGGTGGGCTGCTTGGTGACAACAGCCTTGTGCCACTCAGAATCCTCCCTGCTCGTCCCTGCCCTCATTTTCACCATGGCTTTACATAACATGACTGGCTTTTTTCTCCTAAAAAAAAAACAAACCCCAAAAAACCTAACTCAATTACTCTGTGAATATTTATCAGAACCAAAGGAATGAAAATAAGCTCCCAGAGCACAGAAACCCAGATGTTTGGGGTTAGTTTTCCAACACAGTCCTCAACTATTTTACTTATTTACTGTTTTACTTAAGAAACAAGGCAGCTTGTGCTGTGATGTGGACAGAGGCCCTGTCCTTGAGTCCCCTGTCCCTGTGGAGCGTGGGCATACAGGGCCAGCACCCCGGGTGGCTGAGGCGGGACAGGCAGGCAATGGGAAACAGCTGTGAAGCCCACACTGTCTCCTCAGCCCAAGGGGGGACGGGTGCTACAGATGAGGGACAGGCGGCAATGGATGGACAAGGAAGTCCCTTGCTGCTTACCAGGCAGAGCAGACCTGCCTGGCTGGGGAGTGTGGTCACTCAGCAGGGTCCCATCTGCCACACCGAGCCTTGTCTTCTTGGACGCTGGAGAGGGCATTGCCCAAGGATCCCTTGAGTGCTGGCCTCAAGCTAAGCTCCGCTTCACCGTGCTGTCCATAGCCTTCCTTGGCCCTGAAAATGCCACTCAGGGCAGGAGGAGGAGCTGGCCTGGGCATTAGGGGACAGATGGCATCTGTCCTGAGGAGGCCACATGTGCTGTGCAGCAGAGGACCCGTGCATGAGTGGGTGAGGTCATTCCAATAAAACTAGCCCTGCAGAAGCTGCTGGAGGGAGATGGGTTCCCAGCTTCTGTGCCTGTGCCTTGGCAGTGGGTGCTCCAGGCTGTGGCACAGCTTTTCCCTGCTGAGTCTGGAGCCCAGGCTCTTCTGCATGAGCAATTGGAGCTGCCTGGACAGCCGTTGCAGGCCTGGCCACGGCCCTCACCACACGCTGCTATCTCCCATGACTCAGATGTGACAGCTGTTTGGGTCTCCACGCCGATGTCACCTCCTCAGGGAGGCTGGCCCTGCATCTCCAGACATCACCCTCACCTCCCCGAGCCACTCCTCTCCACTGAGACCTGTTTTCCTTTCATCACAGCTCTCACACAGCCGGGCTCAGCCGCTCCTGTTTGCTTGTTCTCCGGGTCATCTTCTCCCCCAACCCTGCTTCCGGGGCCTCCTGTCCCCAAGTCGGAGCATACTGTGTGAGTGTGAGTCCGTAGGGGCCATGTGGCCTCCGATGGGCCCTCCTGTCCTTTCAGGTCTCCCTTCCATCAGCCACACTGCTGTCAAGGACAACTTGTAAAAGTGAACATCATGTCATGGCCTGGCTCTGCAGTAAGCTGTCTAATAATGTCCCTTGCTCTTAGAATAAATCTAGACTGCCCCAAGACCCACAAAGGGCACCCTGCTGCTCCCAGCTCCCATCCAGAAGAGTAAGCCACCCAAGGACCACTGATGTGACCCCAGAGGACACCACTTGGCTCGGGAGGTGTTTACGCATTGATATCAGAAAGCAGGTGCTGTTCCAGGAATTCCCTTCAAACAAAAGAAGGAGGCCATGAACACCTGACACCCAAAGGCTGGGAAGCCATCCAGACCCCTCCTGTCACCCCACAAGGTCGAACTTTCCTGTGACGCGTGCTTGGTTAGAAACAACAGATGGGTGCCAGACACCAAGAGGGCGAAGCCTTTGGGCAGAGGTCACAGAAAAGAGAGCTTTTTGTGCTGGTCCTGGCCTGGCTGAAAACTGCTGTGAGTGTCAGAGGAGGTGCAGCCGACACCTCACCCAGCCTGTGGTTTCTGCTGCTGTCTCCACCATTAAGATTCCAGACAAATTCTGCAGTGGGGAAGGGAGCTCAGGCAGCCCAGGGGCCACACTGAAGTGGAAGATTAGGAAGCCACCACCTTGCAGCCTCTTCTCAGATGCACCTACAGATTAGCATCAGAGTGACCAGAAGGCAGTGCCGAACACCCACGTGACGTCAAACAAGGCAGTGACAGAAGTCACGGTAGCCACCTTTTCCCATAGGACTCAACAAGGTATTTCAGTTTTCAGTGGGAAAACACGGCCCATGGCCTGCCTGCCTTTCTGACCTGGCCTCTTACCCAAGCACTCTGGGGCGCTCTGGGGCTCAGTGGTACCCACTGTGGCCATTGTCAGACCCAGCCTAGCACCCCTCATGCATGCTTCCGTCTATGACAGCAATGTCCCAGTTCCACTGTCCTCGGTCCCCTTCCCCTCATCTCCCCTGTGGAATCCGGATCCTGTCCCTGAGCCCTTCTCCCCCCCCCCCCCCCGTGCCCAGGGGATCAGCCTGGGGCCAGGCGTCTCTGAGCAGGGCTTCTGAGTGGTCACGATGCCATTGTGGACAGCAGGACAGACAGGGTCTCCCTCAGGGATTATGCGACTCCTCAGCAACATCCTGGCCCTTGCTTCCTTCTTGCCAGCACACCTCCAAGGACACACACTCCATCTTCCTGGATTGGCCTTTTCACTTTCTGACAACTTTATCAGAACACTTGAGCTGTCACCAGGCTGAGAGCCTTGGCGTCATCTGCTTCCTGCAGCATGATGACAGAGTGCAGGAGGCTGCAGCAGCTGTCAGCTGTGCCGCCCACCACTTGCAGAGGCCAGCGCCTGGCCTGCAATGGAGTCAGTCACTTCTGCCTTTCACCAGCACAGCAAGTTGGCTTCTGCCGCCGGCCATTCACACTCAGCAGGTAAGTGCTGGCCACAGTGGAGTCTGGGGCATGGCAGGAATCTGGGCTGGCCAGATATAGCCCATTATCATCACAGTTCCAGTGTGCAGACTCACTGAGGATTTACAGGACACTTCATCCACACCCGAGGCCTTCCCGGGAACTTGGGCATTGGGTTTGACATGAAGGAACAGAGGCTGTGGAGATAGGAGGGTACTTATCAGCCATGGTTCCCGAGTGAGGTCAAGCATCAACACCACGGCCATCTCAGGTGAAAACAAGTCCTAGAGCCCCAGGGAGGGAGGATCCCAGAGCCACTGTGGATGGAGGAAATGAGACCCAGCAAGGGGATCAGAGGAGACCACGGTCTCTAGGGAGGCCATGCAAGACTCAGGTCTCCTAGCAACAAAAGAAGGCCCCTTCCCCTTTGTAAGCTGGACCAGGGATACAGAGGGGAGTGGAGGGGCTTGGGGGTCTCGATGCTTCTCACATTCCTCTGAAACAGAGGTCCAGACAGAGTCAGCAACAAGCTATTTCTCTAGAATTCCAGCTCATAACCCTGATTTCCGGATGTTGTCTTGAATGCATCCCTGAGATCCAGGTGAAAATGGGATAAATTCATTACTTGTTCACTGGGCGTGGTAGTGGACATCTGGAATCCTAGTACTTTGGAGGCCAAGGCAGGAGGATCACCATGAGTTTGAGGCCAGCCTGTGCTACACAGTGAGACCTTGTCTCAAAAAACCAAAAACAAAAAAATTCATCACGTGTTGATTTAATCTCTCAATTTTATTGGATCACTGCCTCATCCATTCCTCCGGCAGGCTTGTTCCAAGCATAGAACAACAGAGTGAGCCATGTGCATGGTTTCCTCTTCCATGAGCTTCCTGTTCTA
Organism: Heterocephalus glaber; assembly: GCF_000247695.1. The sequence continues at coordinate 1,397,632 of NW_004624872.1, forward strand.
GATGGGGAGATGGTCAATAAGCAGAGAGAACATCGGGGAACAAAGCAGGCTAAGGGCGTCGGAAGTCCTGAGGGAATGCGTGTGCTGTGGACAGCAGGGTGGTCACGAAAGGTGGTTTTTTTTTGGTACCGGGGATCGAACTTGGGACTTTGTGCTTGCAAGGCAGGTGCTGGAACCACTGAGCTAAATCCCTGGCCCTAACGAAAGGTATTATTGAGAGGCTGACATGTGCAAAATTGGAAGAAAGATAGGGTATATGTTGGGGGTATTGTGGGAAGTTCTTCAGGAAGAGCAACCATGCAAAAGCCCTGGTGCAGAGAACATGTGGCATATCCCAGGAACATCAGTGAAGCCAGGGAGCAGAGGAACAGGAGGTGAACAGACAGAGCTGGAGGCAGGGCTTGTGCATCACTGTGGAGACTGGGGTTGTCCTGGGCATGTGGTGGAAGTTGCTGGAGTTTCTTGAGCCGAGGAGTAAGATGGCCTGGTTGACTCTGAAAGGTCACTCAGGCTGCAGGGCTGAGAAAGAACAGCAGGAAGTCAAGGGCACAAAGACCATTTCCTACAATATGGTGGACTGCCTGGCCAAGGAATCAGGGGAAACCAGCATTTGTGGCCTAAGCTCAGTGTCGCAGTTGCTGCTTCCTGAGGTGGGGAAACAGGGAGCTGAGCAGGGTGGCATGAGGAGAGTTGGGAATTCAGTGCAGGCTGTGGTTTGGACAGGAAATGCCCCAGAGACCCACATGGAGGCCTGGTCACCAGCCATGGTGCTAGACAAGGTCATGCAGCCTTCAGGAGGCCTCGTGGGAGGAAGCCAGGTCTCTGGGGGCATGACCTTGAGGGGGTACTGGCATCCCAGTCCCTTCTGGTCTGTTTGTGCTTCTTGGTCACCATGAGGCCAGCATCTTTGTCCCACCATGATGTTCTGAGTCACCATGAGTCCAAAGACAATGAAGACAGCTTTGACGAGCTCTGAAACCATGAGCCAAACCACTCCTCACTGGAAGTTGGTCCTGTTAGGTATTTGGTCACTGAAGCAGGACTTAAAGAAAAACAAGTTCTTCCCAGCCTTGGGCATCTCCTCCCATCCCCCTTCTCTCCCTTGTAGCTGTAACTCCTTGTTCTGGTACAGATAAAATTGACAACTATGTTCCGTAAACAAAGTTTATGACACCCTGTTCTCATATGATTCATAAGACACTCTCTTCTTACAAGGCTGAATTACAAAGCTGCCTGCCCTTGCCTTGTTCTGGTAAACTCACATGCTGTGTCATCAGAAAGACCACCCCCCTTTGACCAAATGTATAAAAACTGGAACTTCTCTTTGTTTGTCCCTCTTCCTTTGGACGGAGTCTGTTGAGCCAGTGTTTACCTAAAATAAATCCTCCTGGTTCCCATTGGTCTCTCCTTTCCCTAGGAATTCTGCAACATCAACAAGGGAAAACTGACCAACCTGTTTGGGACAGGCTGGGTTTGACATATCTATGAGGTATGATTAGAAACCATGTGAATATTAACATTTTAAAAATTTATTACAGTAAAAGACTTTCTTTAACCCCCCTCTAAATCCTCCCGCTCTCTTTGAACACACTTATCCCACCACCCTTGCCACTTCCTGAACGAGTTCTTGAAGCCCTCTTTCCTGTCTTTCGTTGCACTGTCCTGGTTGCCTCAATGTCCTGAACTAATTCAAAACATTTTCCTTTCATGGTCATTTTGACTTTGGGGCAGAGCCAGAAGTTGCACAACACAGATCCAGTGAATAAGGTGGATGAGGATACAGCATCACATTTTTACAAGCCTGCCTTTCTGTTGGATGGCACTGGGCAGCAGTGTTCACTGTATTTCTGATCACATCTTGTAAAGACACTCAGGAAAGAGGACTCCAGAACTGCTGCAGAAAGTGGTAAGAATGATGGGGTAAGTGTGTTCAAAGTGAAGGCGAGGACTTTGAGGAGGATTCAATGTTTCTTTTTACTGTAATAACTTTTAAAAACGTAAACATTCACCATGACTTTGATCGTCCCCGTCTAATCATCCAGGTGGAGATTGCAGGGTGGTGGGGTGAGCAGTGGAACACACTGTCCAGGAGTCTGAGAAGAGGCCTAGGTCAGGGCGTGGTGTGGAGGGTGTCAGCTTGCAGGAGACACTTACAACCTTCCAGCCTAGATGGACGCCGGCATTGTCAGGGACGGGCTGTGTGGAGGAGAAGGAGGGCTGAGCCCTGGGCACCACACAGCATTCGGAGGTCCAGGCAGTGGGGAGACACTGGCAGAAGGACCGAGAGGGTCTGTGAGTGAGGAGGACGAGTCAATCTGGAGGGCAGCAGACAGTGCTTCGGGAAGGATGGGGCTGGCACCGTGTCCAAGGCGACGAGGAGCAATACATGGGTCCGGCAGCTTGGAGGCCAAGGCCATTCTGCACGGGGAGCTTGGGCGTCACCATGGGTACAGAGAGCCTGAGCCTGAGACTGGGAGGACAGCAATCAGAGGCGGAGGAGAGATGGTCCTTTTCCTTTCCTTTCTGTTTTGCATAATTGGGGTTGAACCCAGGGCCTCCCAGCAAGCTACCTCTCTACCCTCCCTCACTTCCTGCTCCTCCCCTCTGCCTTCCTCTTCCTCCTCTTCTCCATCTTCCTCCTTCTCTTCTTCCTCCTCCACATCCCTAGCTCCTCCTCTTCTTCCCACCTCCACCCCTCCTCCTTCTTCCTCTTTTTCTTTTTCTCCTTCCTCTTTTCCTCCCTCCCTTCTCCTCTCCTCCCCTTCCTTCCCCTCCACCTCTTCCTCCCTTTCTTCCTCCTCCTCTTCCCCTTCCTCCTCCTCCTCCTCCTCCTCCTTCTTCTTCTTCCAGGGTCTCACTAAGTTCCTGGCCGCAAACCTGTGTGTCTCCTGCCTCAGCTTCCCAAGTAGCTGGGATTATGGGTGTGTGCCACTGAGCCTGGCCAGGATGGTTCTTTTGAAGACTTTTGATGTCAAGAGAAGTGAGAAACGAGTGAAAGGGGCTATGGGGTCAAAAGAGAAGTCCTCTCTCAGAGTTCTCACCTCCTGTCCGCATCACAGGACCAAAGCTGCACCTTGACTTTAGGCCCATGGCAATGTTTCTGTGTGGTTTACTAGAGACAGAGCCTCACCAGAGAAACCTGCCAAGCCATGGCTGGCCGCCGTTCTGTGAGCAGGAAATAGAACTGCAATGTCCCCTGGGAGAGAATAATGGGGGGACATAGGGAACTCCGAGAAGCTCAGCAGAAATGGCTTTCATGCTAAACCTGGAGGGTCGGCAGCCAGGTCACAGAGGGAGGAGCACAGGACGGGCCCGGGGTGGGAACAAAGGTGGTAGCATCCACACACGGCTGCTGCTGCTGATTTTCTCTCCAAGTGGAGCAGGCAGCCGTGTGGGAAGCAAAGCCTCCTGTCCGTCTAATACGGTTGAAAGGGAAGAAAGACATGAGGCTTCTTCGAGGAGGGGAGGAGGGACAGGTTGTGTCTCAGCCTGGGCTCCCCTAAAGCAGCCCAGCCAAGGAACTGAGCTGGGAATAGTTTACCTCCTGCCGAGGAGGGCTTGTGGGAGCTGGACTGAGATAAGGACAGAAGGAGTGTGAGGAGGTGGGGTTGCCATAAAGTTACCCTCTGGGAAGTGGACTCAGCCGCCTGGAGCCCCAGATGCCAGCCAGGGGCACAGTGGGGTCCTGGCACCCTGAGCGACCCCCGGCCTGATGCACACTGCCGGCAGGGAGAGGCAGCCCCAGCAGCTGGAGGAGCCTGGGCACTGATGCAGGGCTGGCAGAGGAAGGCAGCCAGCTTGCGCAGGTGAGTGGCCTGGGGTGTGGGTGGGACTCTGTGCCCAGGGTTAAGTCCTCTCCTTCCTGCTGCTGATTCTTCTAGGAGGTGGCCAGCCACAAGTGCAGCAAGGAAGTTAAGAAAGAGCAGCGATGGGGCGAGAGGAGGGCCCTGCTGCTGCAGTGGTCCCAGGTCGCGGCTCACTCTGTAGAGCCCTCCCCCACCCCGGCACAGTGGGGTTGCTGATCAGTGGGGCAGCTGGGCCCCTGGTTGCTGAGCACTGGTCAGACTGCAGTTGTTACATTGCCCATCTTATTGTCACTGGGCAGGAAACCTCACAGAAGCCCCGAGAATCCTGGGCTCTGATAACTCTTCCCTGCCTCACTACCTAGAAGTGGCCCTATTCCATGATAATTGGGATCCCACACCTCTACAAGCATAGAAACTCCCACTGACTACTGCCCACAGTGACAAGGGGAGACGCAGCTTTAGGTGTCCCTAGAAGAAACAGCTGCATTCACCCTCAGCCACACTGGGTGATGAAGACGACCAGTCTAGCAAAGCCCAAAGTCGTGTGAGTTCCTGAAGTGAGTGACAGACAGATCCACCCACTGGCCAGCACCTTGTGGAGAGAAGCCGGCCTTCCACAGAAGGGGCTCAGGTATGCCCAAAACCCATCAGAACCAGCTTTACTGGAACTAGAAAAAACTAAACGTTTATAGCAGCCATGAAAATCCTCAATCAAGAAAGAAAAAATTAAAAAAACTCCACCAGCACGTTGACAGCAGAGCTCTGTGGTGTTTAACCCAGCTCAGCAGGCCTTGGTGAAAGGCATCCTCATTCTGGGCACAGGTCTAGGTACAGAGGGCAGCAGAATGGTCTGCTGCCCAGGAATCGTGGCTTCCTTCTGACCTCTCTGGCAACTCCCGAAGGGCAGTGTCACCTCTGAGCTCTCTCTGAGGGCTGAAGCCGTTTCCCAGGAGGCGTTTGTGAAAAACATCAAAAGGCAGGCACACTAGTCACTTCTACTTGGGGCACCAGAGAACAATTGGGGCAGACTGTAGGCAAACCAAAGACTCAGGAAGACTGGAGATCAACTAGGACACTTGGGGAAAATAGGGCTTTGGGTAGCTGTCACATCTGCCAGAGTGCTGCAAGGATTTGGAGGTGCTTTCCAGTGCACGCATGGTTCATCTTCGAGTACTGAGAGTTTTTTTCATGTTTAGCTCCAGACAGAAAATACATCTATTTTCTAGACCACTTGCCAACAGCAAGAACAAAGACCCTGTGGCTGCACCTGACAAAGGACAGAACCTTCATGGAGTTAATTGAGAACAGAGAGCTAAGCAAATAACAACCAGCAACAATAAACTCTGGTGAGGGGAGGAAATGTGATTATCAGAGTTGCAACATTATAATAGGAAAAATGTTCACTTTTCAACAAAAAATTATGTCATGCAATGAAACAAAGCACGGCCCACACACATAGGGAAAAGCGAAATGGAGGTGGCCCACAAGAAAGCCAGGACTTCAGACTCACTGAACAAACTCCAAGACAACTTCAAATAAATCCAAAGAATTACAGAAAGCCACGAGGTTGATACATCAATAAATACAGATCAACAAGGAGATAGGATTTATAAGGGGACCAAAGAGCATTCTGAGGATGAAGTACAATAACTGAAGTGAAGAAAAGTTTTCAGAGACTCAGCGCTTATTGAGCAAGCTGAAGAAAGACTCAGCAAACCTGAAAGTGATTAGCTGAGAGTTCCCAGTCTGAGAAGATAGAAAAGATAAAGGAAAATAAGCAGCACCTAGGAGATGGGAGGGACACCATGGAGAGCACCAACATGTGCCAGCAGGTGGCAGGGGGAGAGCCAAGACAATCAATGGTGGCCCAAAATGTCATCAAAGACATCATGCTGCACGTAGAAGAATTGCAAGGAGACCCAAGATTCTCACTGAGACGCATTGCATCACACTGCTGAAGACTAAAGCTAGCCCCCTAGAAGCAGCCAGAGAGAGAGATGCCTCATCATGAAGTTGTCCTCACCGACACCAACCTGATGTTGCCTCAGAAACCACAGAGGTCAGGGGACACTGGATGACTTATTCAAAGTGCTGAAAGAATACACTGGTCAGCCAAGGATTCCTTGTGCAGGAAGTTATCCTTCAACAATGAAAGAGGAGTGAAGACATTCCCCAGTAAACAGAAGCAGAGCGTGTTCTTTGCTGGGAGACCAGCAAAGGTCCTTCCGGCCGAAACAAAAGGATGCGCTTTAAACAGTGACATGAATCCATATGAAGAAGCAAAGGCTGTCAATAAAGTAATTTAAAAAGACTAAATACAGAGATACCATGGGGCCCAAAACAATCAGGCCCATGTGCTGCAGTGGTGCATGCACACCCATGTCTAAAGCAATGCCAGTCACATTGGCTGAGCTATGGAAACATCCTAGATGCCTGTCCACAGGTGAATGGATAAAGGCACATGCACACAATGGACTATTACTCGGCCATAAAGAAGGGTGTGATCCTGTCATCTGTAGGAAAATGGACAGGCTGAAAACCATCATGTTCAGTGAAATTAACCAGACTCAGAAAGATAAATATCATGTTTTCTCTTATATGAGAAGCCAAATAAATAAATAAATAAATAAATAAATGAGACAGGACAAGAAACCAGGAGTGGACTTGTAGAGATGGGGAAGGGGCAAGCAGGAGGGGAAAGAAAAGAGAAAGGGAGGGCCGGGGATTTAGCTCAGTGGTTTTGCCGCCTGCTGCGCAAGCGCAAGGACCCGAGTTCAATCCCCGGTACCATAAAAAAAAAAAAAAAAGAAAAGAGAAAGGGGGGTAAGGGGATTGAAATTGATTAAGATGTGTTAAATGCATGCACCAGCTCCCCAAGATAAACCACACCATCACATAATATTAACATGCATCAATAAAATACTAAAAATTAACTATTATACATATAATTATGTTAATATGAATAATATATAAAATTAATACTTTATATTTTATTTTAAAACTTTATATTATATAAAAACAATGTATTTATTGCTTTATAATTAAATTCTATTTAATAATTATAACTGTAATAAATCTACATATAATAAATGTATCACTATTATATACTTATAATAATGAGTAAATGTGAGTCAGTCCTAAGGCATCTATGGTTTGTAACTCTTTTTTTTCTATGTGATTTCTAAACTAACATAAAACAATGATTTTTTTTTTTTTTTTGTACCGGGGATCAATCTCGGGACCTTGTGCTTTCAAGGCAGGCAGTGGCACTGCTGAGCTAAATCCCTGGCCCCAACAACAATTATTAATATGTATTGATGGGTGCACAATGTATAAAGATACAGTTTGTAACAATGATACCGTAAGTGGACAGAGAAGACGGAGCTACATAGAAATAATGCTTAAGGGGCTGGGGATTTAGCTCAGTGGCACCGCACCTGCCTTGCAAGCACAAGGCCCTGAGTTCGATCCCCAGTACCAAAAAAGAAATAATGCTTAGGATACTATTGCAGTTAGTTGTATTAATTGAACTAATTTAATTGTTACAAATTAAGATGTTAGTTGTAATCCCCTGACAACAACTAAGAAAATAACTGAAAACATACAGACACACAGAGTGAAATTAGACAGACTTGGGAAGTCAAATATTGCAGCGAGAGAGAGAGTGCTAGAGAGGGAAATAAAAATGTTACACTAGGAAAAAAATCTATCTAATGAAAGAAAGTAACGTAAGAGGAGTTGAAGAACACAAAATACGTAAGGCACACAGGAAAAAATAGCAAAACGGTAGAGGAAAGGCCTTCCTTACCAGTAATTACATGAAATGCGAGCAGTTCAAATTTTACAATTAAGAGACAGGCACTGAAAGAATGGATTAAACAAACAAACCATGGTCCAGCTACACACTGTGTACAAGGGACCCACACACTTCAGACCCAAGACACAGATGGGTGGAAGGCAAAAGGGTAGGAGTGAACGTCCCACGCACCCAGTACCTGAAAGAGCTGGGAGGGCTATGCTGATACCAGAAAAAATAGACTTTGAGATGGAAATTGTTACAAGAGACAAAATGGACATTACATAAGGATAAAAGGTCAATTTATCAAGGAGATATACAAATTATATGCATATATTCACCTAACAATGGAGACTCAAGAGTATTTGAACAAACACTGGGAGAAATATATTATTCTCCAGTCACAGAGATTTCAACAGCTCATATTCAATAAAGCTGAAGTTTAAAAACCTCTGACAATCTCAATTTATAGGAGAAAGGACTTGTGAAAACTCAGTACCCTTTCATGTTGAAGAACATTCCACTAGGAATAGAAGGGAAATTCTTCAACATGATCAAGGGCACCTGTAAATAATCAGGGTTAACTTTGCACCTCATGATGAAAGGTCGAATACTTTCTCCCTGAGATCACAAAGAATTAAGGCACCTGGTTTCACCAATCCTGACTCCTATGAGTCAGTTTTCTGCTGCTGGGACAAATACCTGATGTACAGAGCCCAGGGGAGGAGAGGTTTATCTTGGCTCCCAGTTTCAGAGATTTCAAGGCATGGTGGAGGAAAGCTGCCCACTTCATGGTGAGAGCAAGGAAGGAGCCAAAGAGGAAAGGGCCAGGGAGCAGGGACTGTCTTGAAGTCACGCTTTAGTCATCTGTTTGGCAGTTCTCACAAGAATCAAGCTGGCAGGTAAATTACCCATCACACTGTTCAATGTTGTATAGTGTGATTTCTGCCCAGGGCAGTTTTGAGGGGAGGGGAGAGAGAGGGAGAATGGCGCAGGGCGGAGGGGGGAAGTGGCAGGGACAAGAAGGAAAGGACCTACAGATGGCAAAATACTCCCCAGTGATCAAGAGATTCAGGGCAATCACACAGAATTCCAACTGCCTATTTTATCACAAATGGACAACTTGATCCTAAAATTCATACTGAATTTTAAGGGACCCCAAATGGTCAAAACAGTCTTGAAAAATATGAAGTTGTAGGATTTATACTTGTCAATTTCAAAACTTACTAGAGGGCTGGGGATTTAGCTCAGTGCTGCCACCGCCTGCCTCCCAAGCAGAAGGTCCCGAGTTCAATCCCTAGTACAAAAAAACAAACAAACCAAAAAACCCCCCAAATTTACTAGAATATTACAGCAATCAAAATAGCATGTTAATGTTCCAGGATCGACACATAACCAATGGATTAGTGCGCAGAGTGCAGAAACACACCTGTGGCCAACTGATTTCCAACAAGTGTCAAGGCCCTGAAGTGCAAAAGAACAGGCTGTTCAATGACAATGACAGGGCAGGCACTCTCAAAAGAATGATGTGGGATCCATTAAAAATTAACTCAAACTGGATTGAATCCCTAAACCTTAGTGCCAATGCTGGAAAACTCTTAAAACTAGACATAATAGTAAATTTTCATGACCTTGATTTGGCAATACATAGATTTTTAGATATAACACCAAAGCACAAATGATGAAAGAAAGATAAGCAAGCAGGACTTCATCAAAGGGTGAAATATCTCCATGAGAAATGAATTATCACAATGAGAGAAAAATCTCCAATTCATTCATATACCTAAGAAGGAATTGATATCTGGAACATAGAAAGAACTCCTAAAACTTAACAACAAAATTACTCAAAAAAATGACCATTTCTCAAGAGCATACCTAGGAATAGCCAATAAGCACATGAAGAATGCTTGCCATCAATGGTCACGGAGAAATGCTGATCAGGCTGGGTGTGGTGACACACACCTACAATCGCAGTACTCTGGAGGCTGAGGAAGGATGTTCTCTGAGAGTTCGAGGCCAGCCTGGGCTACATAGTGAGTTCAAGGCCAGCTTGAACTGCCTAGCGAAACCCTGTCTCCCCCCCACACACACACTCCAAAAAGAAATGCTGATCAGAACCATGATGAGACACCATTTCACGGCCACCATGATGGCCCTGATTTAAAATATGAAAAATGACAAGTGTTGGCAAAGATGCAGTGAAACTGGAGCTTGTATATATTGCTGGTGGGACTGTGAAATGGTGTCCCTGCTTGGAAAAAGAATTTGGCTGCTCTTTAAAAAGTTAAACAGAATTAGCATATGACTCCACAATTCTAACCCTAAATATATGTTCAAAAGAATTGAAGATACGTGTTCAAAGTAAAACTTGTAGAACAATTTCATAGCAGCCCACACTATTCATAATAACCAAATGGATAATCATGATACTGTATATTTATGCAATGGAATATTATGCAGCCATAAAAGGAACAAAGTACTGATCTATACTTCAATATGGATAAGCTTTGAAAACATGCTGAAAGGAAGAAGCTAGAATTTCACAAAAGGGCACATTTTGTTAGATTCCATTTACTGGAAATGTCCAGAATAGGTGTATCCATAGAGATAAGAAGCAAGTTAATTGTCAGAGACTGGGATGAGAGAGGAATAGTGATTGACTATTGGAAGGGTGCAAGGATTCTTTTGGAGTGATGAAGACACCCTGGAATTATTATTAGACAGTATTGTGAATGCACTAAAAGCTACTGAATTGAGTACTTTAAGTGACTACAATGGTGAATTTCATATGAATAAAAACATACAGCTCCTCTGTCCTATGGAGCATCAATACTGCACGGGTACCGTGGCTGTGCGTCTGAGCATCCACCCAACATCTAGCAGACCAGCAAGCAGGTTCTCGGAAGACCAAGTGTCTGTTTTCATGAATCTCCACGATGTAGTGGGTTTCCTGGTGCAGTCATGTGGCAGCCCCCGGAGATGAGCTAGACAGACAGTGGGGTCCTGGTGCTGGGAAATGTGCTGTCCTCGGACAGGAGTGACCTCCACATTATGAGCTCAGTTTTTCTATCTACAAAAAAACGGTGAGGACTGGGCATGTGGCTCAGCAGTAGAATGTGCTCCGCAAGGGTGAGGTCCTGGGTTGAACCACAAGTATTGCCGGTTGGAGGGCGTCCTTATATTTAAATCAAGACAGAGGCACTAACACGAACTGGGACCCTGAGTCGAGGGACTTGATTTGAATTCTGGCTTTGCCATTTGTACAGCAAGCCACTTCTGCTCTCTTCCAGCCTTGCTTTCTTCATCTGCTCCCAACTTGGAGAATGTTGGGGTCTTCAGACAAACCACACGTCACCCCAGCCCATGGTAGACAGCACTAACTGGGGACTGTTTCCATCGGGGCTGTCGTCTACTCTGAAACCAGGGCCGGATAAGCTGATATCACCCAGTTCCTCCTGCTCTGATCTACCTCTCAGGGCTCCTCCAGCCTCTCATCAGCTGTGGTTTTTCTTCGGCTGAAGCCACATCCAGAGGGACCTCAGGGGCTGCCTGATTCCCCTTCAGACTGCAGAGCCCACAGCCCATGCTGTTGTTCCAAGGTAGGAGAGAGGAAGTAAAGACAGGTAGGAAGGAGACAAGGAAAATCATGATTTAAAAAAATTGTACTTTTAAGAAAACTGCCACTTCCAGGCTCTGGGGAAAGTTATCGAGGTGCTCCACATTGGCACTCTCTTGGTTAAAATACACTTCTCTCCTTGCAGACCCGCCCCCGCCCTCCCAGATTCCTTAAGGGTTCTGTAAGTCCATAAATCAGCTTAGTCCAGGAAGTAAACTGTGCAAACCTGATCTGAAGATAAAGGGACTCCTTGAGAGAATTCCAAGAATGCCTAAATAATCCATCTAAAAACTCAGGGCCCTTACTGTCAAAGGGGCCATTTTCCTGCTGGGGGATGAACCGACTTTCCCAAAGGTTTCCACCCCTTCAAGAGAAACATAAATGTTCCCAGCTCCAGAAGAAAGTGTGCTTCTCACTTGAGGGCCTGCATTCTACTTCTTTAAGTGTGTACTTTTGAAATTCTTCCTCATAAATCCCTTTCAGGCTCTTACTGACTGGGCCTGAAAATTCTTTTTCCACAAAGGGAGTCACAAGCTTATTCAATGGGGGGAAGAGAGGGCAGCATCCTCCTTTCTGCTTTGGGACCCTGCAGGGACCCTGCCAGGGACTTGTTCTCTTGGTGAGCCAGCAGCGGGATGTAAAGAGGCACCAGGACTAGGACTTGGTAAGTCCCACTGAAGGCTTTTCCATGTTTTCTTCCCCACTTCCTCAACTTCGTGCCTCTGGAATGCAGCCTATTTCTTGCCCTCCTTTTCCTGCTTCTTCTTTCTCCCTCCCTCTCTCTCCCTCTTCTCTGCAGCCTTACATTTTTTTCCCTTTTCAGCAAGTAGAGGCTCCCAGATTCCTAGAAAATGGGTGCTTACATATAAAACACCATACAATTCGGGATAATATGTGTCTGTATGTGTTGGCTTGAGGTACACATATTTCACATTAACCTCCAAGAGTCCTATTGAACTTGGATAATAGGGTAAGTGGACACTGATGATATAGCTCAAATGCCTTCTGTCCACAAGGCTTAACAGTGAGCGCATTTAAATCAGTCCCAAGATAAGAGCAAGGATATCTTTACAGGTGGTAACCTGTTTTCCCCAGGCCATTAGCCAACCAACATAACATTTTTTTCTTTAAAAATAATTGGTTTTGTAAATGCAATATCCATTGTCTTCTATGTACAATAACTCCAGAGCTTTTCCCTTGGTCAAAGAGAATATTCTATATATAGCTTAAAATGTTAACTATGCTATGCTTTGATTCTCATGAGTAATCTAAAATAATTGTTTAAATGAGTAAATATAAATGAGGTCAATGGTTATAAATATTTATAACAACACTTGAGTCATCAGCTGCTAAATTCCAATTTTCTTTGCTTCTTAAAATATAATGTATTTTGGTCTATTAAATGTGTTTTCATACATTATTAATATATATAAAAGTTTAAGATTCTCTTAAGTTTACTAAGAAAAGCTAACATTTAAGTTAAAATTCTAATATATAATTCTATGTTTAAAATCTCCCTTAAGTGAGGGTTCCCTGGGCCTGAGGAACTCCTGGACAAAGCTCCTGCTTTGGTTCACATAGCTGCTGCCTGACAGTTGCTAAGGTTTCCTCTGCAGAGAGGCAGCTTCTCCAGTTTCCCCCATGGTCTTATTGTGCCTCACTTCAACAAATGTTACGAAAAATTATTAGTATATATAATTAAGTTGGCTATAATTAAAAAGATCAAGTTTTCTATGTCTAAAGCAATAAAGTTTTCTTAAGATTAAAATGCTCCTTGTTAAACTTATAAAAGCTAGATTAAGAAACAAAGGTTTTATGTTTTATCAAGATAACTTCTTGTGTTCTCCATTGTTTTCAGATTTTTTTTTTTTGGTACTGCGGATCAAACTCGGGACCTTGCACTTGCAAGGCAGGTGGTGGAACCACTGAGCTAAATCCCTGGCTCTCCATTGTTAATGCTTTTGATTCTTTAAGAAACCAAGTTTTGCCAGGCATGATGATGCACACCTGTAATCCCAGCACTCTGGAGGCTAAGACAAGAGGATTACTTGAAGTTCAAGGCTAGCTGGGGCTACATAGCTAGTGAGGGCCCGTCAAGAAAGACAGAAAGAAAGAAAGAAAGAAAGAAAGAAAGAAAGAAAGAAAGAAAGAAAGAAAGAAAGAAAGAAAGAAAGAAAGAAAGAAAGAAAG